>PVIH01000610.1:0-179211 GCA_004025045.1 Sigmodon hispidus
AGGAGGAGAAGGAGGAGGAGGAGGAGGAGGAAGAGAAGCCAGTCAATGCAATGATTACTCACAATATTCTGCTATACTTACAGACTGGGGCCTGGCCCAGTAGTCATTAGAGAGGCTTCATCCAGCAACTAAAGAAAACAGATGCAGAGACCAACAGACAAACATTAGACAAAGCTTGGGGAATCCTGCAAAAGAGGAGGAGGAAGGATTGTAGGAGCCAGAGAGGTCAAGGACACCACAAGAAAACCCACAGAATCAATTAATCTGGGCTCTTAGGAGCTCACGGAGACTGAACTCACAGCCAGGGAGCCTGCAAGGGCCTGACCTAGGCACTCTGCATATATGTTACAGTTGTGTAGCTTGGTCTTACTGTGAGGCTCATAACACTGGGAGGCAGAGGCTGTCTCTGTCTCTTCTGATGGCGTTGGGGACCCTCTTCTTCATACTAGGTTGCCTTGACCAGCCTTAATATAAGAAAAGTTTCCCTAGTCTTCCTGCAATTTGATATGATGTGTTTTCGTTGATATTCATGGAAGGCCTGACCTTTTCTGAAGAGAAACGGATGAAGAGTGGATGGGGGAGCAGAGGGGAGATGTGTGTGGGGAACTGGGAGGGAAGAGAGGAGGGATATAAAAAATATAAAAGGTGATCCAGAGTTATGCACCATCAGATGCCAAATAAATTACAAAAATGACTAAGGCATCACCCTCTGGAAAGATCAATGAGCCTAATGCAGCAATGCTGAAGTGTCATTTGCGAAATTAGAAAATTAAATTACTTATAAAATAAAAAATAAATGTCTGTTGGCAGATACCTACTATGCTTTTGTAAAGTAATAGTGTAAAAATAATTTTTAAAACATTTGTACATTATATAGGTATTTTAAATCACTATGACACATGGCATTTAGGTGGTGTAATGCCTGAGTTTAGCAGTGAAGCCACTTCATAAATATGACTTTTGTATTTGAAAAGTTTCAAACTCCTAAGGCTCAAAGATTTTATACAAGGGAAAATATTTCTGAGTATTTTTTATGGATGGGGTGTAGATGAGTAGCCAGAGTCCTTTAAAGATTGTTCCTATAAATCTGTGCTAGTTACCATTCATTAAAACTCCAGACCTCATATATAATCTTACAAAAATACTAGCAACTTTCAAAAATGTAAGTACAGTTCCAGAGTCAAAGAACCTTTTTAGCACAACCAGACCTTTATAGTTAAAACAACAAAAATAAATAAATAAAAACAAAGAGTCCTTCTGTTTTAAAAGAAAGTTTATCGAGGTCATTCATTTTCCAAATAAAAATTAATTCAATATGAAAAGCTAATATTCTGATATTTAATTTAATACTTTGTTTGTCATAGTGCTTCATCTTGTAACTGAAAACTCTGCCTTGTGAAGCCATTGGCTCTAACATTACACCGTGCCTCCCTTTGGTTTGTAAGAAAACATTCTATGCATATCTAATTTGAAAATGTGAAGGCTGATTTGGAAAGAGAACATCATTCAGTTCTTCAACTATCATTGGAAAGGTCTATAATTATTGAACTTTCACCAAGTAATATGTACGAGGTGAAATGTATCCATGACTAGAAGGAAATTCACTTTGTTGTAAAGATAAATGTGCTTCTGTAAGTCTTGTTAATAATTCATAGTGAAACGTAGGTAGAGCCCCCTTCATTTGATGTCACAGCTTTTCCTGTAATTCCATGTTCCTTTTCTAACTTCTTGAAATACTTAGCAACCATATGGAAACCTGAGAGTGACTGCTGTTGTTTTCTATTGACATTTTTCCAGGATCTGTATCTTTAATAAGTATCCCAAGGATCCCTAAGCAGTGTTGTCTTCATTCACTGGACAAACCCTGGTTCTTTAGGGTTTCTATTGCAGAAATGAAATATCATGACATAACACAAGTTGGTGAGGAAAGGGTTTATTTGGCTTATGTGTTTCCACATCTGTTGTAGTTCATCATTGAAGAATCCAGGAGTTCATCATTGAAGAATACAGTAGGAACCTGGAGACAGGAGCTGATGCAGAAGCCATGGAGGAGTACTGCCTGTTGGCTTGGTCCTCATGACTTGCTCAGCCTGTACACCAGAACAAGGTGGCCCCACCCACAATGGTCTAGGTCCTCCCCTATCAATCACTAATTAAGAAAATGCCCTAAAGACTTGTCTACAGCCTTACCTGATGGAGTTTTTTCTCTCAGTTGAGGAGCCCTCTGATTTAATGACTCTATTTGTGTCAAACTGACTTAAAACTAGCCAGCACAACCCTGAAGGCTAACATAAGCAACTGTGAAAACTTTAATGTCAATTACAATATGCTAATTTAAACAAAACATAGCTTTAGGAGGTAAGTACCTTTCAGTAGCAGCAATTATAAAATGTGGAACATATTCAAATTCTAAGTCCTGAAAGCTGAATATGTAGCCCAATAATACAGTGCTTGCCTTGCTTATTAGAGGCCTTAGCTTCAGTCTTTAATCTGAACCTTCTGATATGGGATGTCTTTCTGTATGCTGTAAATATGCTTTACTATCATTTGTTAATAGAGAAGCTGTTTTGGCCTATTACAAGGCAGCTTAGGGTTAGGCAGAAAATTCAAGTAGAGATAAAGATGGAGGGCAGAGTCAGGGAGAGAAGCTGCAGGTTGACACCCAGAAAGCAAGATATAATGGAATACAGGTAAAGCCACCAAGCAACATAGCAATACAATAGATTAAGAGAAATGGATTAAGTTAAAGTTATAAGGGCAGTTGCTAATGAGCCAGAGCCATAGGGCAAACAATGTAATTATTATAAGCCTTTGAATAATTATATAAGCAGCTGCAGGACCATGGGTGGGAAAGATTCCTCTGGACCTAGGGCCTGGATGGGACAGAAGAATTTCAAGCTACAGCCTTTAGTGTCAGTGCCACTAAAGGGAAGGAGAAAGAGAGGTGGGAATAAAGCAATCCTTTGCTAAACTAACTTTATAATTTTGAATAATATTTCGAGGGTGTCATATTTGAGATTTAGGTACTTCACTTGCTGATAAATTAACACAATGGCAAAAAGGGAGAGTTTGCTGTGCATCCTGTGTGAATGTAAGAAATGTGTGAAGCTCAATTTCAAATTATCTAGCTCCTCAGAAAAGAAGGAAACCCAAATCATTTCATTTAGAATACTGTGTGCCTATATGTAATCATCATTATTGTAAAAAAATCCATAACCCCTCAAACAGAGGGAGACCAGTTTGGTCCTCTCCTGAAGGGAGTAGCTTTTTCTAGCAATTCCTCTGTGAGTGTTTATTAAATTCTCTTTTCAGAATTGTACCACCAACAAAAAAGTAGAGAGAGTAACTAAATATAATAAGTCATTATTGTCATCTGTAACACCCAAGACTGGAAGCACATGCCATTTGTTCTTTCCAGACACTGTGGACTCAAAACATATTTGTTAATTTTTACTGCACACAAGACACTGAGTGTGTGATGCAATACAGTGACTCAAAAACATGGTCTGTGCCCACTGGAGATGTATCTTTGAAGATAGAGAAACAAATAATTAAAACATCACATGATAATTTCACCAAGAGATGAAAACCAAGGACTTTGGATAGGCAAAGAAGAGACTTTCTATGATCATAATTGATAATAGGACTGAGTCAGGATTCACAGAGGAGAAAATTTTGAGATAAGTCCTAATAAGAAAAACAAGATTATAATAGGAAAAGGAAGTTAAACAAATTCTAGGCTGACAAAGCACCCTTAATATAAAAATCGAATCATAAGCAGGAGTCAAGTCAGCCTGAGGGGGAAGGACAGGATGATTTCTTGAGTGCAAATGCTTTCAGTAAAATGGAATGTGACCGTTAAGAACCTTTTTTTTAATGCTATTATATGTGCATAATACACTATAGTAGATTAAAAATAATCATTATATATACCTTTATTAGTACTGTGGGTCTTAGAGTTTTGAGGTAGGGTTTAAAATAAAGTTACATGAATTGAGTCAGGAAATAAAATTAGTCATCATACAGAAGATTGTACAATTACAAGCTGGGATATCAGTTGTGAAATGCTTTTAGAAATCCAAGCAGCATCAAGGAGGGTATCTATAGAGATATGATGAGCAATAACAAAAGATTTAAGAAAAAGAATTAAAAAACTGATTAAAACTTTATTATTAGTTTGAACATTGATTTAAACAACTGAAGTTCAGTCAACATCTTAATTTATAGCAGTAGGACTCCCTGTTATGAAGTTGGTTAATAAATGAGTTGGAGACTGCCTTGGTGATATATTTGATATTATTTCTTTTATCTAAAGTATATTTTAAAATATGCAAACTAATAATTATCTCACAATTAATAAAAATGCCTATTCTTTATGTAAATTTAGCCTATGGGAGGTCTAGTGCTAAAATTAGTCAAAAATGTAAACTATCATCCAAGTTAAAAACAACTGGTGGACTAAATTTTTATTGATTGTCAACAGATTCCTTTTAAAATAGAAATGTCCCTATGGTTATATATTAGTATAAATATCTTGAATAACCTACAAAGCAGATTTAGATTGAACTCTGGGGTTTAGTCATATTAGTGACAGTATCAAAGATGACCCAAAAGCCCTTCGTATGGTTCTTGAAAGACTGAGAAGATAGGGTCTCTTGGAATAGGAGTAGATGATAGATATATTTGTAAAGGGATATGAAAGAAATTATATTAGGAGATCCTTAAAATCAGAAGCTGATTTCAAATCTCAACATCTCATTTTGGCTCCATCAAACTAGAAGGGAGAACAAAAAGAAAATTTCTTGAATAACAAATCCTTGCCCCATTCTCTTCCGACGAATCCTGAAGCCAGAAGCATTTTCAGCAACTCCCTGATGAGTGTAAACTTGACAGCTACAACATAAAAGAAGCAACTCGTGCTCTTAACAGACCCACAGTGCATCTAGGGGATAATTTGGAAATTTGCCATGACATTCCGTGAAGGCTTGGCAGAATACAACAGTGTTCCTCCCACCCTTCCCAAAGATTTCAATGATCTAATCCTCATAACCTGTGAATATGTTGCCTTCACAGGGACTAAAGTTGCAGATGGAACTAAGGTCACTCGCTAACCAGCTGACCTTTAAGTAGGGCTATTCTTGTGGGCCCAATGATGTACTGCAAAGATCCTTTAAAGTAGAAGAGGCCAAAGTGATGTAATAGGAAAACAATTCCACCTTCCATTGCCAGCTGTGAAGAGGTGGGACGGCACCATTAGTGAAGGAATGTCATCATCTTACAGTAGCTGGAAAGATCACAAGAATAGTTTCATCTCTAGAGGCCCTGAAAAAGCTGCACCCCTGATGATTAATGCCTCCAATTTAGCCCAGTGAAACCTTTTTGACTTCTGATCCCACATCTGTATGATGATAAATTTGTGTCATTCTAAGTTAATAATTTTTTAACTTGCTATAGCCATTGCAATAGCAAAATGTTTAGTAAATTATTATATTTATAATATTCATATATATAGTATTTTTGTCTCATACAGTTTTAGGTCTTACATGAAGCTTTTTACCTTTCTCCATTTTGTCCAATAATCCATAGAAAAATAAACAGTTTCTCCTCTACCCAGTCCTTAAACTTCAAATTAAAAAAAAAAAAAAAAACAGCTGGAATACCCTGGTCTAAATATTTTCTTTTTTGAACCTTAGGCATTGCTTACACATATCTGTTATGATATTACTTTTATTTGATCTTGTTTTAAGTTGTTTGTTATTTATCCTTCTAGTTTGAAAACAAATAGAATGTGAGAAAGATTCCCCTGAGGTTTACTCTTCCCAGAATAGCATCAATTTGCATGAGGCTGGCAGCACATGCCAAATAATAAATGCAGAAGTGAATTTGAAGCTTAGAAAGTGCATAAGCATGCCTAAACTCAAAACTTTGCAAGAGAAACAAAGATATAAGTCCTCATTTACATAGTTGTGCACAGCTCTTTACACTCCCCAGGAAAGAGAGGTCTGACTCCTGAGGGAAAGGGAGAAGTTTCTCCCTCTTCTGATTTTGACAATAAATTGAATCAATTCACTATAATTATAGCTTTAGAAACTGTGAGCATAAAGTGCCCAAAGGTGTGGTAAACTAGAAATGTAAGTAAACTCTCACCCTGAGAAGCTTCTGAGATTGAAAAAAATAGAATATTGACTTTGGGTTTTATAGAACTTGAGCTCCTAATTCTTAGGACTGTGATAACCAGGAAGTGCTTGATTCTGTCGCCCAGGAATTTTAAAAGCATAAAGCGAGCTGGACCAGTGTTATAGTTTTCCCTTTGACAGGTCCTCTTGCTTGAAATTTTGACTCTATCAGGGACCAGAATAGGAATAAGAAAGCAAGAGAAATGTATGCTATGCTTGCCAGCCATGGGAATGGGCAGAAAAGTGAGTGGAGTTCTAACTATTGTTACATGCATGTGTGTTCCATTTATATGCATGCATGCAGTGTATGCTCATGGTTTTCTTGTTGTTTGTTTGTGGGTTGTTTTGTTTTCAAGACAAGGTTTCTCTGTGTAGCCCTTGACATCCTGGAACTCACTCAAATTCAGAGATTCATTGCCTCTGCCCCCACCTAATGCTGGGATTAAAGGCTTGTACCACCACCACGTGCCTTGTGTCTTAATGTTTTGAAGACATTTTTTTGATGTGGAGGTGAAATTTAGGAGTAAGATATGAACAAACAGAAACCCTTACCTCCTGCAATCCTCAGAGGTGGTTTTTGTGGCATTGGTATCACAGTGACATTCTGGAGCTTTTCTCTGTGTTATAGAATCTCTGCTCTGATGCAGCCATCACTAGCAGTGTGTGTCTATGTCACTGAACACTGTGGGTGGCTTGTCTCCTTACTCCTGAGTCATTCCAGAAGGCTGCATTAGTAGAAAGCGCAATCCAAGCATATATGCGTATAGAGCAATTAGATACATGTTAGATACAGGTAGAAATACAGGTTTGGGTCAAGATAAAAGTGAAGCCTGGAGTGGTGATGGGTGTGTGTGTGTGTGTGTGTGTGTGTGTGTGTGTGTGTGTGTGTGTGTGTGAGGAGAGTGGGGTTATTGACAAAGTGATCAGGGAGATTCTTCTACATTCAACTTCACCCAATAATAGCCCCAAAACTTGAAAGAAACTGTGGCATCTTTTGTTTCTTCCCCAAGAGGGATAAATTAATGTTGGCATGCATATTGTTAAAAGTTACTATGACTAAATCTGGTGAGAGAGCCTAGAGGGTAAACCACTTAGCCTCTCATGCTTTCGATGAGTCCCTGAAACCTATGTGGAGGTGGAAGCCCGACCTTCACATGCACACCATGGCACACACATGCCTGCCTCTGCACACAGTAACCAGTAAAATTAAAAAACAAAACAAAACGTTTTAGATGTATTTTCTTTTATGTGTATGACTCTTTTGCCTACACCACATGCCTGTCCAGTGCCTACAGAGTTCAAAAGAGACATCAGATCTCATGGAACTGGAGTTATAGATGATTGTGATCGACCATGTAGGTATTGAGAACTGAACCCAGGTCCTTTGCAAGAACAACAAATGCTTTTAACTGTTACATTATTTCTTCAGCCCCCACAAATAAAAAAATTAATATCAAGGTGGCTAATTGTAGGCTGTGCATTAAACTTGAGACAATAAAATCAGTATAGTCTAAAACATCACCCTGTTTTCTAAGATGCCTAGTGTTTTGGTCATGGGTAACTTGCAATATTAAATGAAAATAAAGTTGTGAAATTTTAATAAACTGATAATTCACTAGTAGTTTACTATTATTCAAGTAATTTTTTAATTTAGGAATTATTCATAAAGTCTTCCAGAAAGATGTGCAAACGTTTTGGAAGTTACCTGCCATAGAGTAAATGAGAACTGACTTCCTAGAGAGGACAGACCTCCTGGTCTCTCAGTATTTAGCTCCAAGCTTCAAACTTATACTTCCCGAGGTTACCATAGCACCGCAAGCTCCAAAGTCACAAGAAGAGGTCTAAGAGAGTCATATTGGAATAGTCTGTTTCCAATAGTACATTTTACATCACTGTTACTATTTTTGGATTATTAAATAATCTTTAGGAATGTGACACTTATTTCCTACCATATTTGGGTATTTATATACATGCCAAAATTAAAAAAGTCTGTGTCAACTGTACACTTTCCTTTAACTTCTGAATACATAATTTCATTGCCTTTATTGATAACACTCCACAATAGCGAGGAGTTCAGAATTTTTTGAATTTAAAGACCATGCATGATATTTGGCAATGCCCTGATGTGCTTCATGACACATTGTTACCTTCCTCTCCTGCTGAAGATCTGCTTTGCATAATTATTTTCCTGACTATTCTAGCTTGACCATGAAGTCAAGTGGAGGATTGTTTAGCCTTTAGGCAGCTTACTGATGTAAGTGTAAAGAACTATTGTTCTCCTCCGCTCCTCTCAGTCTGTGCATCTACGTCCAAAATAAATGAATGGGAGCAAGTTTCCTTTACTGTTTTTAGCATAGAATTTCAGTCAGGAAAAGTTTCTGCTCAAGAATGAATCCTGGCTGTGTTCCTGGTGCCAGCAGGCAGCAGAGAAGCCTTGGAGTATGGAAAGAAGCCAAGATAAATTCTGCTGGCTACAAGTGGAGTCATTTATGTACAACAAGATATGATTACTGATTTCATATAATTTTATAGCCATTTCTTCCCTCTAGTCTAACTGATAGTACTTATAGGCAACAATCTTATAGGTGAAATCATCTTGGATGTGATTTTAATTTGCTAGTCAGATTTAAAAAAAAACATAAAGGAACATCCCAGGAGACAGAGGATTCTGGGTAGCAGAGTGGTGGTAGACTCCTAAGGCAGTCAGACTGAGAGCGTTGATGTGAGCGTGTATAAGGCTGTAGAGAGAGGAAAAGAGAGAGGGCATGGGTAGCCTTATCTCCATAAGTTTCTCTCACAGGTGAAAGATCCTGAGGACCCACAGAGAGACTCTTGTTCCTCTCCTTGAACATGGCTAGGCCTTTCTGGATGCCCTGACCTTACCCCTTTGAATCCAGGCTGTATAGCCCACTGTCTGATTAGCAGAGAGAGCATTCCTGCTTGGGTTATCTCATACATGGGGTGTTCCTGTGTTCTGTTCTATGCACATGTTCTAAGAGGGACAAAATGGGAAAAGTAAAAAAAAAAATGGACAATTTTCTTGATAGATACCAATTACCAAAGTTAATTCAAGTTTACATAGACAACTTAAATAGATGTATAACCCCTGAGAAAATAGAAGCAATTAGTAAAAGTCTTCCAACTCACCCCCCAACAAAAACGTGGATCTAAAGGTGTTAGGGTAGAATTCCACCAGACTTTCACATAATAATTAACAACCAATAGTCTTCAAATTGTTCCACAAAATAAAATCAGAAGAATCATTGCTAAAATCATTTTATGAGGCCACAGTCACCCTGATACCTAAACTAAACAAAGATTCAATGAAGAACTTTTGCAGTTATAGACCTTTTTTCCTTATGAATACATATGAAAAAATACTTGTGAACCATATCCAAGAACACACAAAAAAGATCATCCATTATGATTAAGTGAGTTTCATCCTAGAGATGCAGAATAGTTCAACATACAAAAAATCTGTCAATGTAATTCATCATATTAACAAACTGAAAGAAAAAAATCTCATTATCATCTCATTAAATGCTGAAAAATTCTTTGACAAAATTCAACACTTATTCAGATAGAAAGTCTTAAAGAGAATAGGGAAACAAGAGACATAAATAACTAAACATAATAAAGGCAATTTAAGGCAAGATGGTAGCCAACATCAGATTAAATGGTGAGAAACTCAAAGTAATTCCACTAAGATGGAGAACAGGAGAAGGTTGTCCACTGTCTTTCTATCTAGTCATATAGTACTTGGACTTTAGCTAGAGCTATAAGACAAATAAAGGAGATAAAAGGATACAAACTGAAAAGGAAGAAGTCCAAGTATCACTATTTGCAAATAATATGATAGGATACATAAACGACCTCAAAAATTATACCTGGGAACAGTTGACAAACACCTTCAGTGATGTGGCTGAATACAAAATTATCTTTAAAAAAAAAATCAGTGTTCCTCCTATATACAAATGATAAACACACTGAAAAAGTAACCAGGGAAGAAATACCCTTTCCAATAGCCACAAATAATATAAAATATCTTGGAGGAACTCTAACCAAACAAGGGGAAAATTTGTATGAAAAACTTTAAGTCTTTGGAAAAAGAATTGAAGGAAACATCAGAAAATGGAATAGGTAGGAAAGACATAGTAAAAATGGCTGTCTTATCAAAAGCAATCTACAGATTCAATGAAATCCCCATCAAAACTCCAAAACAATTCTTTACAGAAGGAAGAGAGATCAGCCTTCACAGTTGCGAAGAGAGGGGGTGGACACAGATTTACATAGCCACGCCTAGGGGTGTGCCCTCCTTACAGTGTGCTCTGCCAGCACCATGCTGACTTTACCACGTGGCAGCTACATGCCAGGAATTCTTATCTTACCCAGTGCTATGTTGGGTTCACCATGTGGCATGCCAGGAATCCTTACAGCGACAGTTGGGATATATTGTTTGAGAGAAGTTTAAATAAAAAGAAAACAATGAATAAACAAGTGACCACGTGGATAGTTAGATAGATTTGTTTTTTACTCTCCATTGCCCGACTCTTGAGTTCAGACCAGGAGTATAGAAGTTAAGTCCCATAAGAGATAGGGGAAACACAGAAGAGCTAGTCAGGAAGAGGAGTGATAAACTCTTAATTTAAAGATATAATTAGGAGAAACTATAGATCAAATATCAAAAACTATGTATATCCTGAAACAGGGATGTTAAGCAGTTGAGCAGTTGTATGTATAGAACTATGCTGAGCAGTTGTATGTATAGAACCCACCATCTAAAACCAAGACAAAAATACTGTTGATTGGAGAAGCAATGTTAGAGGATGCAACAAAGACCCTTCCCCTAGCAGGTCTTAGTGAGATATGAGAGCCATGGCAGCTTTTCTGGGGTCCACCCACATTTTAATGGATCAAATATTTGTGTTTTTTTTTTTTTAAAAAGATTTATTTATTTATTTATTTATTATGTATACAGTGTTCTGCCTGCATATATGTCTGCACACCAAAAGAGGGAACCATATTTCATTACAGATGGTTGTGAGCCACCATGTAGTTGTTAGGAATTGAACTCAGGACCTCTAGAAGAGCAGTCAGTGCTCTTAACCACTGAGCCATCTCTCCAGCCCCCATGCTTATGTTTAAAGGTATTAGAATAGGCTAAAAAGGTTTACCACCATTTTTCACATACATGTCTGTGGTGGTATAAAAAAAATGGCTCTCAGAGGGAGTGGTACTATTTGGAGGTGTGGCCTTGTTGGAGGAAATACATCATCGTAGGGGCAGGCTTTAAGGTCTCATATGCTCAAGCTACTCCCGATATGAAACACAGTTCACTTCTTGTTGCCTGTCTGCCTGCATGTCATCATGTTTCCTGCTATGATGATAATGGATTGATCTTCTGAACTATAAGTCACTCCAATTAAATGCTTTCCTTTATAAGAGTTGTCCTGGTCATGGTCTCCTTTCACAGCAGTAGGAAATCCTAAGACAATTTCCAAATTGCTTCTTCTGAAATGTTTACAGGTACACGATTTTGGAATTCAAAATGTCTTCAACTTTAGAGAAGAGAAATCTTTCTGGTAGCCTATTCATTCCCGTTTGACAGATTCTGAGAAGAAAAGGAAGCTGTCTTGATTGGCAGATTTGGGGATCTCCAGGAATATCCCCAGAGCACCCTGGTCCTCATTTGCCTAGAAAGGAACTTGGCCACATCTGCATTTTTCTTAGGGTGCTCTGAATGCTTGTTAGTCCCTAGCCTGCGGCTGCATTCAAAGATCAGCTGAGGAGGAGAAAAATAAGCAGATAGATCATTAGGGTTTATTTCTTCTTCTTCTTCTTCTTCTTCTTATTATTATTATTATTATTATTATTATTATTAAAGTAGCCTCCACCCTGCCAATCTCATCTGAAAGCCAAACTTTGTTTCCAGTTGCACAGTACACATATCCATCCCCTCAGCATTCACTGCCAAGCATGACACCTTCCTTCAGCCTAGAACCAAACACAGTCTAACGTGCTATTATTTAAGCTTTAATTTTCTTAACTTTTTGCACATAAATAAATATTCTTCATAGTCTTGCACCATCTCAACAGCCTTTGTCACTATAGACGGCCTCAGTTCTAAGTCATCATTTTGCCCTTGATGCAAGCATTTGTTTATCCATCCATCTTTTTCTCAGTGGTCTTTTATTTTTTTTTCAGAAACTTATTCTAAGCATTTTATTTGCTTTAAAATTCTAATAACTTTTAAAACTCATAGCTATTTCAAAAAGTCATGAGAAAGACTGAAGAACTTGTCTCAATATAGAAGACTGAAGACACAAAGTAAACTGCTAGGTCATAGATAGATACTACACAAGAAAGGAACAATGTGGTAGAGACCACTACTAGAGTAATTGGCAAAACTGAGGTAGTCCAAAGTATTAATGTTAAAATTTCTGCATTTTAAATTTTTTTAAATATTTATTTTTATTTTATGTGAATTAGTGTTTTGCCTGCATGTATAACTGTAAGGGTATCAGATCTCAGAATTACAGACAGTTGTTAGCTGCCATGTGCATGCTGGGAATTGAACTCAGGTCCTCTGGAAGAACAGTCACCGCTCTTAACTGCTGAGCCATCTCTCCAGGCCCCAATTTCTGCATTTTTTTAAACTATCCAGTTCCTACAAAATAGAATTTCTGCTGGGTGGTAGTTGTTAGCGTTCTGACCCACTTCCTGGAGTCTTGGGCAATAAGCCATAACCTGGCCCGCTCCAGTGTCCACTCAGATTACCTGCTACAGATCCAGGGCCCTGAGTAGCTGAGGGGCCCTGCTTTGGTGTCTGTAGCTTGTGTCACCAGGGGAGGCTGTGCAAGGGCCTGTGGTCTAGACAACCACCTCTGGCCACGTTGGTGTTTGGGGGCCACACTGCCACAGGAGGCCATGCCAATCTGGGTGGTCTGAACAGCCAAATGAACCATGGGGACAACCTGGCCCAGGCTGCTGAGACCATGTCTGTGTCCACATTCCTGGCCCATATAGGTATCAGGGGTCAAACGGAAGGAGGGGAGGGGTCTGGGCCACAACCTGTGACCACGTTAGTATCTAAGGCCTGTGCCAGGGCTAGGTCAATTTGGGTGGCTAGGGCTGTCAACTGGACCTATGGTATCATTTAGACAGGGCTTCAACTGAGGGTCGTGTTTGGGTCTGCAGCTCTGTTGCAAAAGGGATTTATATTCATGTATGTTGCTCCTGAAACCATCAAAGATTATGCCAAAGAGGAGGTAGGGATGAATAGGGGTGTCTGGGCCTCTACCTGGGATCATATTGGTATCCAAGGGCCATGCTGCCATGGGGGGCATGCTGGTCCAAGTGACCTACACTGCCACCTGGGACCATGGTGTCATTTGACCTGGGCTGCTTCCTAGGACCATGTCTTGGTCTGTGGTCCTGGTACAGCCATGGTATGTATTAATGTCAGTGGTCCATGTTGCCACCAAAGGCCACCTAGATGCCCAGGGGTCTAGGCTATAACCTGCATGACCAGGAAAGTGTCCAAAGGCCATGTTGCCACCAGGAACATCCTGATCTGAGTGGCCTATGCTGTCACCCAAGGCTATGGTATCATCTGTCCAGGGCTATTGCAGAGGGCCATGTCTGGTTCTGTGGCCATATAGCAGCCAGGATCTGAGTTGATATCTGGGGCCCCTGTTAAGGGCCATGCAGATGACCAGGGTCTGGTCAGCCATTTTGGATCATGTCAGTGTCTGAGAACCATGTCATTCCCAGGGCCAACCTGATCAGAGTAGCTAGAGATGCCACTTGAAGCCATGGAGATGTCCAGACACAGGCTGCTGCCTAGGGCCATGTCTGGGTCTGTGACCCCGAGGAGGCCGGAGTACATGGAATATGCATGGCTCCAGTTGCCACCAAGGGTTCTGCAGTTTCCTGGGGCCTCATCAGCCAACTGGGACCATAACGCCACTGGAGCCATTTAGGTCTTGGTGGCCTATGCTGCCACTGGGACTGTGGTGCTATCAAGACCCCAGCTGCTGCCAAGGGCCATGTCTGGGTTCCCGGTTCTTTTGCAGCTGGGGTGTTTGGTTATGTCCATGGCTCATGTTAGAACAGGGGTCATTGGAACCATGCTGTGTTGAGTTGGCTCTGCCCTGCACTGGAAACCACAGCAAGTGAGCTGATCCTACCCCCTAAGAGAGAGCTACCCCTGCAATTAGGAAAGATGACCCCATCCCTCACCATAGGTGTGCACCTCATCTGAAAAGCACACTAGAGCTGACCCTGTAGCTAGGGACACATGTAAGCTGACCATGATGACATATGGGCATGAGAGTAGGAGAGCTGACTCCATCATCCCCTCACATTCCCTCTACAGAAATCGGGAGAAAGGGCCCTGAATCTTGCCAGGGCAAAATAGTAGAGCTTGCCCTGGAGCAATGAGTGAAGGGTCCGAGAGAAAGAAAACTAGCTAGACTCCTTGCTGTAGGCTGCATTGGGTGAACTAGCTCAGGCAATGCTGGAGGGCTCATCTGGGTAATTACAATAAGGAAGAGCTGGCACGCTCACCAACCCGGCTACCACCCAGGCCCAGAACCAGGGCTATGAGTTGGCCTATGGCAACACTCATCTCATCTATGAACTGTTGGAGCATGTGAAGGGGACTACAGATCCAAAACAGCAGGATCTCCAGGACACAGGACAGCAGGAGATCCAAGAGGAGCCCCAGTGACAGCCCATTATTGTTAGTGTAGCAGAAAACAGGGGCCTCAAGCCAGACCAATGGCTCACGACAATGAACACTTGTGAGTAAAGATGAACTGTATGCCTCAGTGGGCCACATCACAGTGTCTATAAAAAGATTCTTTTTTTTTTCTTCTGTTTTTGTTTTGTTTTGCTTTAAATTTGATTTTGATTTGGGGGGAGGTTTCAGGGGCAGAGGGCAGATCCGAGGGAATGAGGAAATGAGTGGAATCAGAATAGATGATGTGAAATCCACAAAGAATCAACAAAAGAAAAAAAAAGTAGATTAATGCACAAATCCGCTGATAACCAGTTTAGGGGATCAATCATCTATGTGTGCAACCGCACTCACTCACATTTGTATTTACATGCCCACAGTCCCAGAGACAACCAAACTATTGATGACAATGGATGGAGAAAGAAAACTACTCCATGACAATTTACAAACCCAGATCTATAGATGGAGCCAGAGGAAAACTTCAAACTGAAGATGTTAATCAGACCTAAGAAAAAGGATGAAATCCTAGGCCAGCAAATCAAAAGAGAGGGGACTCCACATTGTAACAACAAAATAACAAAAATCAACAAATATCCATCAATAACTCTCAGCATCAATGGTCTCAATAGAAGCAAAACCACCAGCACCCTGACTGGTCTTAAGATATAAAAAAGAATTCATTTTTATTTTTAAGTGACCTAGTTTATAGCTTTGGATGTGGCCTCCTGCTTGGACTGACAACAGAGCATGGAACTAGAATGTTGAGTTGGTACTGTGTCTTCTATTGGTTCGCTAATGGCTATTGTTCTCACCACATTATGGGGCTGAAGGCATCAACTGTGCTTTGTCTTTCTCTCCCCAATCCATTGACTGACCAGTGGACTATCAATCCAGGTTTCCTAAGAGAATGAAGCAGAATCTGTAACCAACTCACTCATTCACTAATTGTAACTTGTCTTTGTTTAAGCTTATGGAAAGCTTATTCTAGCATTTGACACAGAATAAATCAAGAAAATATTACATATTGTCCCACTTGCCTGTTCTGTGTCCTCAGTAATGGATATCAGTGCTTCAAGATAGTTTCTCTAAAAAAGGTGCTGGATATATATAGCTATGAAAAGCTTATTCTGAAAAAAAGTATGTATTTATTTGTACATTGTATGTGAACATGAGCTAGGAAACAATACACGCTAAAATACTGAAGAAAGTGTTTACTGGTGTGTTGTTAATAAATTGAGAATAATACCTCTCCTATTGGTCATATAGAGCTTAATTTGAGTGGCAATCTTGAATTCTACTTTTTAATTTTACTCCAGCTTATCTATTATTGAAAACACTTTTCTATCTAATCCATGTTCCTCCATGCTCTGGCCCCAGGATTTAAAGTGATATTTTATAGAAGGCAAGACTTTATAACTTTGACTGTATAGTAGAAAATGTGTATATGAAATCAGAAGAAAGAAAAAACATATTTCCACTGATAAGTGAAGAAATGCTATATGTGTTGTTTGTCAGGAGCAAGCATAACTAAGAAGTATTACAAAATGAAGACATTACATAATTCTAAGTCATTTGTTAGGAATTTCTCTGAAGTAAAATTGCTTTTGTTTGCTTTCTTTTTATTTCATCTTGTCTAGGCCCTGGGACACTCGGTTAAAATTTTTGGTTCTTGCAAAACCAACCACTTTGACCATGTTATTGCCTACTTTGTCTCTGGGGCTTA
The DNA here is from genome assembly GCA_004025045.1 of Sigmodon hispidus. Taxonomy (NCBI): domain Eukaryota; kingdom Metazoa; phylum Chordata; class Mammalia; order Rodentia; family Cricetidae; genus Sigmodon; species Sigmodon hispidus. The sequence goes on from PVIH01000610.1 coordinate 16,640, forward strand.
AACAGTCAATGACACAGAGACAAACATGATTCAAGGAAAGAAAATGAGCTGTTTCTGGCTCTGATAGTTTGACTGCACCATGCTGCGATGACCTTCCATTGTCCTTTACTTTTTTTGTAGGCAGCAACAAAAGATTAGCAACAACCTGTATGTCTTATCAACAGAAGACAAGTGAATAGGTCATAGAACATGAATATCATAGTGTGGAAACTAAAGTCCCTCCACCTGGAGTTATTCTGGGAGCTGAGAAGTTTCTAGTCCCCCATCCTGAGAAGTTTCTAAACCCCCAAGGCCAAGCACTCAAGGCCAAGCACCCAAGGCCAATCGCCACCCAAGGTCCTGGGTAATCAGAGGGCATTCGACCCAGCTGCAAAGTAACTTCTCCCCATCCTAAAACAACCAATCAGCCAGCAGCTGCCCACCTGATGGATGAGACAGCAATAGTAAAGAAACTTTCTCAGGACCCCCGGCCAATAGAAGGTAGCCCTGCACTTCCCAGCCTAATAACAGCATTTCTATGGTCCTTGTTTGGTCTTTGTTTTAAAAGTCCTGCTTTGAGTAGGGGGTGGGGGCTGTTCTTCACTGACACTGCTGTGTGACAGTCAGGAGCTGAGCTTAGCTGTGCAGCTGAAATAAAACCTTGCTTTGCATTTGTAGTCAGAGAGTGGTGTGATTCTGGAGATCTTTCTAGGGGTCGCTGAGACTGGGCAGAACAATAGAATAAGATGCATCTATAAACATAAAGATCACCATGCCCTGCACTGTCTTTATAATGAAATGAAAATAAGATGTTTCAGCGTAACACCTGATCCAACCATTTATATTCCTGCCTTGGAGCCTTCGTACAAGTTTCTCCTCTGCCTGCAGCTTCTCCTCTGCCTGCAACTTCTCCTCTGCCTGCAGCTTCTCCTCTGCCTGCAGCTTCTCCTCTGCCTGCAGTGTTCTTTCCTCTCAGAACTCACATGCCCATGGTGCTCCACAGCACACCCTTTAAGGGGTCTTCTCTAGCCCTTCACTTGATAATCTCTTGCCTGGCATCACTTTTGGTATTCACTATCATCATCTACAATTATTCTCGCATATATTAAATTCTGTCTCTCTTATAAGATGGGTAACACCAGAAGGGTAGGAACCATGGCTGTCATGTCTGCTGCTGCATTCCCAGGGCTCAGAACAGTGGCTAGAATACATAGCAAATAAGGAATGAGAAGTAGAAAGTGTGTATCTGGCTTTCCAAACTGTTTTATCCAAAATGTTTTATCATATTCAAGATTTATCATATCATCACGATATGCCTTGTCATCAGTAAAATATCTGCAGAAATACTGGGCCTAAGCAAGGAGGGCCATGGGTTAGGCAGGAAAAATATTTTCAATAGAAGATAGGCTGGAGTAAAATTAATAAATAGAGACCAAGATTCCCAGTCTAGATAAACTTCATACTCCCAATAGAAAAGGTGTTATTTCTAATTTATTCATGAGACATCATTAAAACTAAAACTCTGTATTAGGATGTTAGTATTTTATCTAAAAAGGGATATTAGTTGGCAAACCAGTGTAACTAGTTAGTTAAGTTCCAGAGTTTCGATTCAGTGAGAGAGATTGTTTCCAATAATGAGGTAAAGAGCCATAGAAGATATTCAGTGTCAACCTCTGCCCTCCACACATGCATACAACTGCATACATACATGCATGTCCACACAAATTTACAAGCTATTAATTTCTGTTTTGTAGATAAATAATATAAATCAAACAGCTATTGTGGATCATTATGGATTCATTACAAATTGTTTCTATCTTTCTTTTAAAAGATTTGCTGGAATTCTAAAGACTTGTACCTTAGAAAGATGCCGGAGGTAGGGTTGCTTCGGATGTAACTTACGATTAACTCACACTCAAAGCTGGTAAATCCCTGATTTCATATGATCTGTGCCCTTGTGAGAACATTGTGACTATGAAGGCAGATGTCAGAATTATAGTGCCCTAAGTCAGGAAAGCCCCGCCTTCCACAAGCTTGAAGAAGTGGAGAGATCCTCCCTGGAGGCATTGGTGACAGAACAAGCCTGCAGCTTCTGAACTTAGGACTTCTATCCTCCAGAACTGGGGAACAATAACTACCTAATACACAACTCTGAACTTTCACACCCCAGTTTTGAGATAAAAATGAGTAGACGCTGTTGCAAAAATGTGAACTATGTAAAGATGTGTTGCATTAGTTTAATTATGGAAAGATGCGTTGCTGTCTTACCTTGTCTGTCTTAGGCACATTGGTCTAAGAAAAAGATGAATGGCCAATAGTGAGGGAGGGTGTGTAGTAGGACTTCCAGGCAGGGAGAGTAAACAGGAGTAAGACTTTAGACTTGCAAATAAAAAATAAAAAGGAAGGAAGAAAGGAAAGAAAAAAGGAAGGAAGGAAAGAAAACAGAAAAAGAAAAAGAGACAAACCAGGGACCAGCCATCCAGCCTCTGAGGATACAGGAAAGTAGCACAGCAGAATAAAAGGAAGGTAACAAGCCCTGAGGCAAACATAGGTGAATAGAAACAGAATTTAAAAGAGCTTGTCTACGGCCATACCACCCTGAACACGCCCTATCTCGTCTAAGAGCTAGTGGGATAAGCCTAAGCCAAGCTGAACATTTGTAATTAATAGTAAATCTCCGTATCTTTATTTAGAAACTGAAAATTCCCCAACTACAAGAAGCAGACCATTGCAACCAGAATAATGATTCCTAGATCCCTGATTGCAGTTAAAATAGTAGATAAAATAAATGATTATGAGGATGTGTATGGGCTTAAAGCCAAAAGAGTTAAAATTTGTTCTCCAGAAGAAAGCAATGACTAAACCCTCTTTCCAAAAATTATCCCAACTACAAGAAACAGACCACTGTATTATATTCTAACTGGGTTTATGAAGCTTTGGGTAAATTTGAGTTAAATTTTACGAATGATGTTGTTGACTAGTAATATTGAATGATTATGTAACACCCACACATTGGAGCATCTTCATGGCTTTGCATATATGTCCTTTATAAGTGAACTGCAAGCTGGGATGGAGAAACTCACCCATAAATGGAATCATCAGCAGGATCTGACGTAGATTCTTTGCTTACATGTTCTGGTGAAAAATCTGTCTTCGACAGACTTCCTTTTTCTCGAAGCATCAATTTCTGTTTAAACTTAATCAGAGGGTTTAGTCATTGCTTTCTTCTGGAGATCAAGTTTTAACTCTTTTGGCTTTAAGTTCATGCACATCATCATAATAATTTATTTTATGTACTATTGTAATTGCAATAAGGGATCTAGGAATTATTCTGATTGTAATCCCAGCTTGTTCTGAATCATAGAGAAAATTCATAAAGCTTTCATTTTTCTAAACAAGTTTTCAGTGTCCTCTGTTGTTTACATCACTTTCTTTGTTTTTTGTTTTGTTTTGGTTGTTGTTGTTTGGCTGGTTTGTTTTTTTTTTCAATACAAGGTTTTATTGTGTAGGATTTGCTGTCCTGGAACTTGGTCTGTAGACCAGGTTAGCCCTGAACTCACAGAGACGCACCTGCCCCTGCCTCCCTTCATTTTTTTCCCCCTCTTTGGTTTTTCTTTTTCTTTTTCTTTTTTTTCCAGGTGCTCAGGATTTAACTCAAGGCCTTATGCTTCATAGGCAACAAGTGTGTGCTCTCCTATTGAGCTAAATCCCAACCCTTTAACCTCAAATTTCCTTCTTAATTAATCTGGGGCTTTCTAGACTAGGAGGGCATGGGAACAAATGTAAACTTGGTCCCATTGTAGGTTTCTTAACCTTCCGATTACTTATAACCCAAATAGTCATCTGATAAAGGGCTAGGAGAATAGTGTGGAAATCTAGGACTTTGGCTGACCTCTCTTCAGTTAATGCTTTCTTGACTTCTGATAAGTTTCTTGAGTATCAACTTACTCTCAAAAGACTTCAAAATTCCCCTCTGACCTGGTTTGGTCAGGTTTGCATTTTTATAAGATAATGTTATTTTGCCTAAGGAAAAAATACTAATAGTCCAGGGCCTGCTCAGTCTAGTCAAGCGCTATAGATCAAACTGTATTCTCAGACATTGAGAGAAAATATAATGGTTACTTCCAGAATGGTACCTTGCTCTGCTTTCCAGACTGTCCTCAATGTCTGGGCTCAAGAGACCTTCCCACTCAATTTCCCAAGTAACTGAGCACATAGAATCATGACACCATGTATACTTAGTGTTTGCTTATTTTATTAAATCCTGTAAAACTTCACCATACAGAACTATTTTGTATTCTTAAAGCTATTGCTTATCTACTGTGATGTAAATGGAGATCAGTTATTATATAATGGTTATTATATAAAAATGCTTAAGGAGTTGGCAGGAGCTACAGGCAAGATCTCTGTGTGTGTTGCTTATCTGATTTATGCCCACATATGAAGAAGGCATGTTAGTGCATGTGCTAATGGGCTATGTAGAATGATGTTGTCAGGACCCTGAGCAGGCCAAAGTACTGCCTATTTACTGGTCAGGTCACCATGGGGCTAACCAGGTAATGCTTAGATACTAAAAAGGTTTCCAGAAAACTTTTTTTTTTCTCAAAAAGTCTTTAGTGTTATTTATTCTCCTCATATTCCCTACTCAATCTGCCTTGGATTAAGGACTTCAACATGATATTTGGTTCCTTGAATCTGCTAGAGGAGAAAGTCAAAGTGCTTGGATTTATTGTCACAGGAAAAGACTTTCCAAATAGGTACCCATTAGTACAGGTCTTAATTTGGAACTAATGTACTAATGGGACCTCATGAAACAAAAATGCTTATGTACAGCAAAGACTACCATCAGTCAATTGAAGATGCAGCCTACAGAATGAGGAAAAACTCACCAGCTACACATCCAACAGAGGGTTAGTATCTAGAGTATACAAATGATTTTTAAAAACTAAGCATTGCTGGGTGGTGGTAGTTCATGCCACCTTTAATCCCAGCAATCGGGGAGGCAAAGTTAGGCAGGTCTCTCTGAGTTCAAGGCCAGCCTGGTCTACAGAGTAAATTCCAGGACAGCCAAGGCTACACAGAGAACACCTATCCCAAAAAAGAAAAGAAAAGAAAAAAAAAAAAACAAATTAAACATCCACCAACTAAAAAATGGGACATGGAACTAAACAGAGATGTCTCAAAAGACAAAACACAAGTATCTAAGAAACATTTACTTATTTATTATTTTATTTATTTATTTATTTATTTATTTATTTATTTATTTATTTATTTATTTTTGAGACAGGATTTCTCTGTGTAACCACCCTGGCTATCTTGTAACTCACTCTGTGGACCAGGCTGGCCCCAAACCCACAGAGATTTGCCTGTTTCTGCCTCCTGAGTATTGGATGTGCCACCACTGATCAGCCAAGAAACGTTTTTTAAATTGTTCAGCATCCTGAGCCATCCACGGAAATGCAAATTATAACTAAGACTTAAAAAAAAAAATGCTGACAGGGATGTGGAGAAAGAGGAACAACTGTCAATCCTGGAAGAAGTACAAAATAGTGCAGCACTGTGGAAATCAGTGTGGCGGCACTTCCTGACTTCCTGAAAAAGCTAGAAACGGACCTCCCACAAGAGCCAGAGAGTCTATGCTTTGTAATAAATATGTCTTCACTGTAGCCAAGAAGCTAGAACACTATGATATGCTTTAATTATGTATATACTTGTTTTCAAATGTTCTTAATCTAGCTGTGGAGATACTAAGTAACACCTTGTAAATGTGAGGACTGAGTTCAATCTTTAGAATTCATTTTTTTAAAAAAATAATAAAGCCAGGCATGGGACTGGAGAAATTCGTCAGTGGTTAAGAATACTAGCCATTCTTCCAGAGGACCAGGCTTGATTCCCAGCATTTAAATAGTAGCTTAAAATTGTTGTACTCATGTCTAGAAAGTCCCAAAGACCATCACAAAGACCACCATGGAGTTGGACTCGCTGCAACATGCATGAGAGCTTTATTGTTACATACAGGTTCCAAATAAACCCAAGTCCATCGATAACCATCAACCATAGGTCCAGCATATCGGAAAGCTATTAACCCTCAGTCCCTAAGGGAGGGAAGTTTTAAAGAAAACCTAAGAAAGTGAGGTGATGCACATCTTGGCATTCCAGGATTGGGCAAGAGGTGAGGGTACAGTAGCCATTAGCTGAACTTTCTGGCTCGAACCTAACTTTTGAATCTATTGGCTGCCAGGCACACTCCCAGGCCTGGGCCCCGCCCTCAGGTAACAAAGCTTCTCTGGAGCAAAGCTTTGTAAGGATGAATCCATGTCCTCACAAAAATCAGATGTAACTGCAGCTCCAGCAGATCTGATGCCCTTTTCTGGCCTCCACAGGCCTCAGACAGGTACATGGTACACAGATATATATGCAGACAAAGAACCTGTACATACAAATAACATAACAGTGTGCACACTTGAAAACTTCAGCTCTTGGAAGGTAAAGGCAGGCAAATGCCTGGTGTTCACGGTTCAGCCTTGGTGTGCCTCAGTCCAGGGACAGACACTGTCTTGAAAAACAATATGGAGAGGGATAGGTATGGCTCAGCAAAGGTTCTTCCACCAAGCCTGATGATTTGAACTCAGTGTGGGTTAGAAACTCAGCAGTTAGAAAGAACCAACTTCCGCAGGATGGGTTCCAACCTGTGTCACATGCGTTCACATGCATACATAGACACAAAATAAATAAAGTGTAGTTTAAACAGAGCGCAAATGAGACGGCTCAGGGGGTAAAGGTGATTGCTGCCAACCCTGACCACCTGGGTTCAATCCTCAGAACCCACATGATAAATGGATAAAACTGACTTCAGCAAGTTATACAAAATATACCTATTTCCAAAACTTATGTTATGATAATGTATTTCATTCATTTTGTTTCAAAACATAATGGCATTTCACAGCATTTCATTTGTAGTGAACAGCACAAAATACTAAAATATTCAGCCTTCAAGTTGATCTAACTCATAAACCAAGAGGGGTGTAAGGTGGCAGTAAGCTGCAGTCAATTTTGTGTGAGATCTCCCTAAGGGGAAATACACACTCTCTTTCTTTTATTGGATAGTGCATTACTTTTTATAACGCTTTCTTGCTTGTTACCCATTTCTTGGTCTTCCCTACCTCTCAAATCGCACTTCAATATCCCAAGTTTACTTACACACACTTTTTGAATGAGTAGCTATCTTTAGTGGCTGATTTGTCTGGCTTATTTTTACTTTCTGGGCCGTAGATTGTTTCCAGACCCCACGTAGCAAAGCTGAATCTATTAATAATCCTCGGAAGCAAAAGGCTTCCCACCTGAGGGCATCTGAACTCAGCAGTTGAGAGAGTTCTGCTCCCTGTCGCTGAAGGAATTTAAGGATTTTCTTCCTGCTTACACAGGAAGCACAGGTCTCAGGGTTGTCTGCTGTTACCCTTTACCTGCTAATTCTGTGCCTAGAATTTCCTGCTCATTCTGACACTTTGATGTGACTTTAATACATTACTTTGTCATTCTGCCACTGGCAGGTAGACAGCTTTTCTTTAATGTTGGGCTTGAAGCCAAGACACTTGCAACAGCATGCAGGATCCAGAGACAGGGATATTTTGCTAACTTTCCCTCTTCAGTCTTAACAGGTAATAGGAGCTGGCAGTTTAGACCGGTTACAACAAAGTTGAGCAGTCTCAGGTGAAACCCTATCACTCCACCCCCGTTCATAGCTGCTGGAATTGATTCTGTGCATTTTTTGAGCTGTAGCCAAAAAGCCGGGTAAACACAGCTGCCAAGGTGAGAAGAGGTCACATGGCTCTATATAAATTCTGAGGATTGTGAGCTATGTGGGTAACAAAGAGAATCTGGCTTGAGTAATGGCTGGTAGCAGACCACCACCAGGGGGCCCTACGGCCCGCGGTCCCTCTCATTCATATCAACCAACCTGAAGAAAACAAGCTGAGATTTCAGCCTCTTTCCATTTCATTGATATTCATGGCTCTATCCTTACGGGTGTCAAATTACCCTTCTGGGGGTCCGAGCTGTCCATTCACTTTGCCAAAATTGCTGTGTACACTCTGCTACTTAACTGCTTTTACTTTTCCCTCAGTGGACTCTAATTTATATTTGTACCACAGGACACTGACAAAGAACACTCACTACTTCCTAGCATGCCAGTTGAAGAGCAAATAGAGAAGCATGCCGCCTCTGTGTGATTCAGAAGTAGAGTTTAATCAAAGAAACTACCCCAAGGAAGAGACTAAAACCAGGTTTCTGCTAGCCCAGGATTATGTTTGGTAGCATCAGAGGAGTCTCCCAGATGACGAAGTCCTCAATATAAAGAGATTTTGGGTTAGACTACCAGTTGCCTAAGCTTGGCAGTTTCCAAGGCCTCACTTTCAAACACAGGGTCAGCAGGTGTGGGGCGTGGCCAGGATGATGTCAGATAATGTTTGCCACAACCAGGCACAGCGCTTGTACACAAGTACTCACTAAGTCTGGGCCAGTGCTTCTACAACCGGTGATCAGGCTTCAGCATCTCTTCAGTCCAGGGGCAGGCTTCAGGGTAGAACATAGTTACACTCTCTTTTAATTTAGAGCAACTATATAAAGCAATGTACTTTTTAATCTTCTTGGACTTTTCATCTTCTGTTTTTTTACACAAACTTAATATTCTCCTTAGGTTATGTAAATGGTCTCTTGCAAATCTTCAGACTTGGTTCAAATCTTCAGACTTGGTTACACTCTGATTCATGATGCGGAATTGTCTTCTGTCTTAAGGACAGCTACCATAAGTCAGCAAGAAAAGTATAATTGATTTATGGCAAATATTTAAATTATTTTCTGGGGCTGTCTCCAAAGTAACTGGGAGTCAGGTCTCATCTTAGAGATTTAAGAAGAGGAAGGCAGGAAACCAGAGGAGTTGGAGGTTGTGGAAAAAAGAGAGGGAAATATGAGGTAAGTGTCTCCACCCCTGACTTCTTCCTTTGAGAATACACACACACACACACACACACATACACACACACAACACTTTTGCACCCCTATCGTGTAGGCTGCTTGTGACAACAGTGTTACAATGTCCTGCCAATAAAAGTTAAAGATGCTGTCTTAACACTCTTGGCCACTTGCCTCTACACTGCCTTTGCCTTTCATTTAGTGTGGTGGCATCCTGTGTCTTCAGGGTGGATGCTGAGGCAGCCAAGTCCTGACTCACTTTAGTCAGACTCCATGCCTCTTTCATTTGGCCAAGAAACTGTGAGGTCCTTTCTGTATTTGTCAAATGTAAGTCTGTTGGGCGGTCCCTGAAAAAGAACTGACTACAAAGCATGAATCTAGGTGAACACCTAATGGGAAGAAAAGTAAAATGTGTCAACGTATAAGTAGGGAAAGAGTCTGTGAGGGGAAAGAGAATCTAAACTTTTTTTTTCAAGATTTATGTATTTACTTTGCATACAGTATTCTGCCAGCATTTATGCTTGTACACCAGAAGAAGCCATCAGATTTCATTAGAGATGGTTGTGAGCCACCATGTGGTCGCTGGGAATTGAACTCAGGACCTCTGGAAGAACAGTCAGTGTTCTTAACAGATAAGCCATCTCTCTCCAGCCCCTGAGAAGCTAAACTTAAATATAGTCCTAAATAAAATCTTCAAAAAGGTGGTCCATCATACATTAGAGCCTCAGGATGTTCACAAAGCTATACTGGGAGTCATCTAATGACTTTCAAATATACAGGCCTCATGCATATGCCTTCTAATTCAATTAAAAATATACTGGTTACCATAAAGGAAAGAATGCATCGTCTAAAGTTTCTGGTACATATAGTAAACACAAGGAAAACAAACAAGAGACAAAAGAACAGGGCAGGTACCTGCACTGTATGTGGCCCCATCCTTCACCAAGGCAGACTGATTTATCTCCATCACAGAGTAAATTATTGGTCCTTGCCGCACAAATAGCAGATTATGTAAGAAGATGTTTTGTAGATTTTCCCCTCTTTGCTATTACCAGGTGAACCAATAGGGAAAAGGAGGTTAAGTTAAACAGACACCATCACATTAAATTTCAGAGACCCCAGCTGTGACCAGGAAGGACCTAACTTTGGCCCTAAACAATCTTTCTACCTTCCAGAAAAGGCAGATTTGCAAGATGGTGCATCATCTGGACTCTGAGTAAATGGAATGCCGAGAGAACCAGACCTGGTTTCCAGGGGACACGGGATTACAGAGTATGCAGAGTTCAGATTACAGAGTATGCAGAGTTCAGACTACACAGCATTCTCATACTATTTGGTTGGCTCCAAAATGCCGTCTCAATGTGTCCGTTCTTGCAGTCCTACCTCGTTGGTCTCCCTACTTGGTTTTCAGAAAATTGATTGCAACTTCCGTAATTTTGAGCGCAAGTTGAGCCTGTCATGGGTGTTAGTAGAGAATTCGTTCTCTTACGCTAGCAAACAAGTGCTAACTATGTCTCTCCATTCCTGTCCCCTTTTCTGCTTTTTCACTGTTTTGGGTGAAGGTTCAGATCTGTTCCTCTGAGCACTGAACCTCTGCATGAAGGCCAGAGCAGCACAACAAAGCACAGTCTTTAAAGTTCAGGTTCTTTCCTGTTTCCTACAGAGGGTCAAGAATACAAACATCCTCAATTGCTGCAGCAGGAGGGAGCGTCACATCAACTAAACCAAACAGGAAGCAGCAAATGGCCGTCTCTCCTATTTATTTTGTGGTTAGGAAGAAAGGCATAACTCCGTTCCTTCAACCAGGTTTGTCAATGGGCACAAAGAATCCACAGGGCACAGTCATTTCAGCTAGTGGAAAGTCTGATTTTAGAAGGATTTAAGATGATTTCCCCAATAATTTTCCTTGTTACAGCTTGTTGCATAACAAGTCATAGGAATGCTGGAACTTTGAAATAACTGGTTATTTTTGTCTTTTAAAAATGATTAACCAGAAATTCAGCAATGTGCTAAGAATCATTATGAATCACTTCAATCTTTATTAGATTTCTCAGATATTTCCTTTCTAGACTCAAGAAGATAAACACAGTGAGCAAGTTGATATTTCAACTCCCAGGACGTACTTTGAGTGGTCCAGCTGAGATGTGGAAGGTTAGCCAATATCTTTTGGCCATCCATCCCCCTGTCAGGGTGAGCTGTATTGTTCCATTGCCCCTGCACACAGGCCAAAAATGAGGGTCTTGTAAGGATTCAAGTAAGCCTAGGGAATGCAACGTGGCAATTTGTCTGTTTTATGAGTGTTTCCAGAAATAAATCAACAAGCCACTTATCATTCTTAAAATGATTTAGACTTTTTTGATTTCAGAAGATAACTGCCCTGCTGCTTGGAAGGAGGTGGAGCTTTCCTCTTGTCAGCCAGCAAATGGTGTTCCAAGGATAGGATGGTAGGAGCCATCCATTCCTGGAACAGGCAGAGGGGAGTTTGTGTACTGAAAAGTAGCTGGGGATATAATTCAGGATCAGAGCACTTGTTGTGCATGAAAAACTCTGTGGCAACTCCCCCCAAAGTGATAATAATAAAGGGTAGTTTGTTAGTGTGGGTTTTTACATCACTACATACCAACAATCCTGAAATTTCAGTGGCGCTACTCCACTTTGAAAAAGAAGCAAAAGCAAAATGTTTGTGAATGTGTAAGGCTGAACTGAGGCAGCTAGTGAAAGTTGGCAATTATATTCACTACACATACCACCATGTTTAAATTAGTGCCCATGCTGTAATAAATACTATGCTCTACATGAAAATAAAGTTCACTCCCAGATATACTTGTTCATATCAAGAGTAAACAATGAAGTCATTTCATTTTGACAATCACTACATCATAATTGTTCATTCTGGGTCTATATTTAAACATGGGCCTACATAGAGGCAGAGGGATTACAGATGTGACATGAGCCTCGAGTGAATTTAAATAATCCACAGGAGTTTCGAGCTCTGAAAAATTTTACCAGATACTGCAGAAATTTAAAATGAAATTTTGGTGACATTATGTGGTAGTTTGAATGTAATTGGCCCCCATAATCTCAGAGAGTGGCACTATTAGGAGGTGTGGCTTTGTTGCAGTGGCCTTGTTGGAGGAAGTGTGTCACTGTGGGGAAAGGCTTTGAGGTTTCTTATGCTCAGGATACCACCCAGTGTCTCGGTCAACTTCCTGTTAACTGCAGGATGTAGGAATCTCAGCTACTCCTCCAGCACCACACCTGCATGCATGTTGCCCTGCTCTCAGGCATGGCGATAATGGACTGAACCTCTGAAACTGTAAGCAAGCCACCTCAATCAAATGTTTTCTTTTTAAGAGTTGCTGTGTTTATGGTGTGTCTTCACAGCAATTTAAACCCTAACTAAGACACATTACTTCAGCAAAAAATTTCTAACAGCAGAAATATTTCAAAGCTGCTAGGACTGGCCCTAAAGACAAAGTGCTGGACACCATTATAATTTGTGGTATTTGTTCTTAACTGGGATGTTGTGGCTCTCTAGAAAACTTATTTTAAAAGTTTTCTGTCTTTTCATGTAAAAGAAACTTGAAATTAAAATAAAAAATCTTTACTCACTAAGTGGGAGATAATAGGCTGAGTATATAGATTCCCATGAGTATGTAAAATTCAATTTGACCAATCCATCAACTAATTTGTACAAAACCAGAAGCCATACTGGTACATCATGGTGTACCAATGCAGAAGTATCTTTCTCCCCTTTCCAAAAATTATAAAAATGTATTAAACCTCAACTTTTTTTCCATTTTAAAGTAAAATATGTAAATAAAAGGTTTTTTGTTTTTTTTTTAAAGGTGTGTTACATTTGTTTTTTTTTTTTAACTTTATTTATTTATTATTTATTTATTTGCCTTGGTGTTTTGCCTGGAACTGGAACTACAGACAGTTGTTAGCTGCCATGTGGGTGCTGGGAATCGAACCCGAGACCTCTGGAAGAGCAGACGGTGCTCTTAACCGCTGAGCCATCTCTCCAGCCCCGTAAATAAAAGTATTTATCATGATTACATTAGGGGTAGGTGTCCCTTCTTCCCCAAACAGAGCTTTCTGAAAACCAGCAGGCTCAAAGCCTGAGAGCAAAGAAGCCACTAAATAACAAACTGAAAGCCCCTAGCTAAATGAAACCCCAAACTCCTAGCTGAACATTAGCTCCAGGAGAGGCAGGACTCTTCAAGGAGTTAGGTGGTTTTTCTTATCATTGCAGAGGCAGAGACCTGTGGAGCTGATTTCAATATTTGCCAAGTTCTGATGGGCTTGGGGTCCTTCCCCTTCCTCACTATGTTTGATATCTGTTCTCTGATTGGTCCTATATCTTTTCTTTTTGGGGGGTGGGGTTTTCTCTGTGTTGTAGCTCTCTCGCTGTCCTTCAACTTGATCTATAGACCAGACTGGCTTCAAACTCAGAGATCCATCCATCTGCCTCTGTAGTGCTAGGATTAATGGTGTGTGCCACCACTGCCTGGTGATCCACTGCATTTGCATACTTATATTCAGCTGATCAAAACCTAACTGGTTTCCATCAATACAAGCATCCTGGGCTGTATCAGTCAGGGTCCTCTAGAAGAACACAACTGACTAGACTAAATCTCTCTCTATATAAAGGGGATTTATTAGAGAGGCTTAAAGGCTGTGGTCCAGCTAGTTCAACAATGGCTGTCTCCCAAAAGAAAGTTTAGGAATCCAATATTTCTTTTAATCCAGGAGACTAGATGTCTCAGCTAGTCTTTGGCATACACCAGAAGAAGTAGGCCAGTGAGGAAATGGACCTGCCAACGAGAGTGAGAGCAAGCAGGCAAAGAACAAAAACTTCTGCCTTCTCTGTCCTTTACTAGGCTATCAACAGAAGGTTCAATCCAGACTTAAGGTGAGCCTTCCTACCTCAAATGGTCCAATTAACTACAAATCTTTCACAGATATGCCCAGCAACTTGGGCTGTTTAGTTAATATCAGAAGTAGTCAAGTTGACAACCAAGGATAGTCATCAAAAGTCCACACCTTGTCAACTTGACACATAATTGTATTCTTATTATCATGCTTAATTTCCAAATGAAAAAACATCAACCAGGTCAAAATTAGATCCAACATGATAGAACTATCCCACATACAACCACAAACACATTATATGTTTAAAATAGGTGGCAATGTCCTTTGAGAGACATTTTTAGAGTCTCAAAGTTTAAATATGATAAACACTAATATCTCAATTGATATAACATTGCTTGATAAAGAAATCAAGAAAAGAGAACACAGTATCTGTATAAACAAATTCTAAACAAAATATGACAGAAACACTCATGTCGATTATAATCCTTGGTGCTACAACCGGTCTGGTGGCCTTAGCTGGTTTTTATAACTACCTTCCTCTACTACAACATTGCATTTCCTTCATCCTCAGCAAACACCATAGCTGCTCTTGGTTCTTTTCCTGGAGAAGTGACCCATGCCTTCATGCCTGAAGAGTCTGAGCTCTTTGTTATCCTGCCTGAATTAGGTGGTTGTAGTTTCTGATTGACTTTAATCCTAAATCGTAGTGGCAGCAGGGGATGCCCTAAAGGATCTCCAGCACTCCAGACATAATCCTTCTTACCTCCACTGTGAAGAAGTAATCCAATTTCCCATTGGTAATCTCAATCAATTCCTTTTCAATCATTATTATTCCTTTCTTAGCCTGTTGGTTTAAGGGCAGCAGAAGTGGCCGGGGAGTGGGAAGTTCAGTTTAGCAGCATGTTTCTTGTATCTCCTGGCAGGAGCACTGGCCAGTCTGGAACCAAAGTTTACAGTCCAGCAGATCTTAAGGTACTGGAAATAGGAAGCAAAAATTTTCCTAACGGGTCACCAGGGATGACGGTGGGTAGAACTGTTCCCTTTTTTTCAGTCCTTGACACTCGGACCTATGGATCCTGGCTATGGGACAAACAGTACCATATGGTGGATACTGAATCAAGTGTATACTCCTTATGTAGAATCCTTCCCCAGCCCTGCAGGCTATTGACACCTAATTGGATTTGTAACTATCTTCAAGAGGCCATTCTACTGTTCTATCAGATCAGCTGCTAAAGCATAGTGAAGAACGTGGTAAGATCAGTGGGTTCCATGATTATGGGCCCATGGTCACATTTCTCTAGTTATAAAGTAAGTTCCTTGGTCAGAAGCAATACTGTGTGGAAGGCTATAATATCGGATAAGGCTCTCTGTTGTTGTAGAATATTAGTTGAAGATGTGTTATACTTGTTTATGCTGTGGAATATTTGTTTAATGATGCAAAGATATTTTTCATTCTTTTATGTTGCATTTTTTTAACTCTGCGAAGCTGTGTTACTTTGCCTGCCTAAAACACCCAATTGTTCTAGTAAAGAGCTGAATAGACAATAGGTAGGCAAGAGAAAGGTAGGCAGGACTGGCAGGCAGAGGGAATAGACAGGAGGAGAAATCTGGGAAGAGAGGATTGAGGAGTTGGAGAAGGAGAAAGAGAGGAAGGGTTAGGGGTCAGCCATCCAGTTACACAGAAAGCCACAGAATAAAAAGTAAAGAAAGGTATATAGGACTGAGAAGGATAAAAGCCCAGATGCAAACAGTAGATGGGATAATTTAAGTTAGGAAAAGCCGGTCAGAAATAAGCCAAGTTAAGGCCAGGCATAAGAAAGAATATATCTCCATGTATTTATTTGGGAGCTGGGTGGTGGACCCCCCAAATAGCAAAACAAAACAAACAATACAAAAAACCCCACAAAAAAACAAAAACAAGAAACTACACTCTGTAAGTGGATGAATGTGGTTTGGCAGAAGCATTATATGCAAAAAAGTGAATTCATAACCAGAATAAGTATCTGCTCCAGTAATTCTCGTTACCTAGTTCGCAACTTCCACATAGCTTATTTCATTAACAAAACTGTGGGATGACAGGAGTGCTTGTGTTTCTCTGTCAAGGCTGGGGCTGGAGAGATGGCTCAGCGGTTAAGAGCACTGGATGCTCTTCCAGTGGTCTTGAGTTCAATTCCCAGCAACCACGTGGTGGCTCACAACCATTCATGATGAGATCTAGTGCTGGCATGCAGGCATATATGCAGACAGAACACTGTATGTGTATGTATTATGTACACACTGTATGCATAGTAAGTAAATCTTTAAAAAACCAAGCAAACAAAGCTACCACCTGTGGGTTTGTTTTGTCTGGATTCCTGTTCTCAGGGGTCTCCAGACATCCTTGCCTAGAGAGCTGCAAGCTTTTCCATGGCTTCAAACAACTAAACCGAGCACACCTAACCCTAACCCTAACCCTCTTGCCTTAATGTCTGCTGCTTCCTGGAAGTGAACTGGCTCCTGTTCTGAAGATCCATCAATATATCATCTGGTCTTGCACTGCTGAAACAGTCCAGGGTGGCAGCTGCTCCACCCCAGGCCTGTCCATCTGCTCACCATATTCCATGGCCACGTATCCGAAACTTTTCATCCCCTGGAGCTGATGTGGCCACTCAAGGCTTCCAAAAACTTACATAATGTTAATTCTTAGAACATTTACAAGTTGTTAGGGGACATGAATCCACCCACAAGAAAAAGCCTCCTTTGGCCACATTTTTTTCTTTGTTTTTTTCTATACCTTGTGGTTTATTTCAATTGGATTGAAAAAGTCTCCATATTTTTTTTCACAGTTAAAATTTGTGCTGCTGAAGGAAAGTGGCAAATATATCTGGGGGAAGAATCCTTTCCTAAGAAATTCAGGTTTTTTTTTTTTATCAGCCATACAAATCTATGGAAATTTTTTGGTGTTATTGTTTTAACAGTGACTCAGCACTGTGCTTAGGAGTGTTAAAACTGTGTTATGCCACTTTGGCTGGCCCTTGGGAACCTATTCTTCATACCGGATTGCCTTGTCCAGCCTTAATACAAGGGGAGGGGCTTAGTCCTAAAGCAACTTGATATGCCATACTTTATTGATATCCATGGGAGGCTTGCCCCTTCTGAACAGATAGGAGAAGTGGAGGGGGGTGATAGGAGGGATTGGGAGGGGAAACTTCAGTAGAGATAGGAAATAAATGAATAAATTTAATTAAAATAAGCTGTGTCATGGATGGATTTTAAAAAAGGAGATAACAAGAGCTATTCAGTGTTCTTAGATCCATGAGGTAAGCAAGTCAAGAAGTCCCAGAAATAAATAAGCAAACACTGGCCTCTAGAATTGGCCCCACTGCAGGGGGAAGCCACAGGACAGGAAATGTCAAGCCACTGAGGTTTGATCTGCTATTGCTCATCCTTGGTTGGTTCTATGCTGTTACTGACTGAAGGAACAATGGAAGAATTGCTGCTAGTAAGACACCCACAGAGTTATTAGTGAAGTAGTGAAAGTCCAGCTGTAAATTGTGAGTCTTTACTGATGGTGTATGGAAATATATTAAATTTCTACCTGACACAGTGGCCTATAGGAAGATTTAAGTTACATGGTATTTGAAAACATAGCAAGACATTTTCTTTTTCTCCTTTTGAGGAAGAAAATAACAGACTAGCCAAAGAGGTGAAAGGGCCAATGAGAGACACAGTCACAT
Organism: Sigmodon hispidus; assembly: GCA_004025045.1. NCBI lineage: Eukaryota > Metazoa > Chordata > Mammalia > Rodentia > Cricetidae > Sigmodon > Sigmodon hispidus. Next base: position 34,180 of record PVIH01000610.1, read on the forward strand.
TGGTCACTGAGAGAGACAGCCACAAAATGCCAGGGAGATTTTCCAGGAGGGTGAGTTAGCTACCTATTGCTCTTTGAGTTTCTTGGATGTACAAATTAATGTTTCAAATCGAAGTTGTTACGTTTTCCACTATATTTCTTCTCCTATATTTCTGCTCTCTTCTCTCTTGACCTTCTTTGAACTCCCATTGAGTGGGAATACATATAGTCCCATAGATCTCTCTGTTCTTCAGTTTAGGAGATTCCTTCTGGTCTACATCTGAGTCCGTCAGTTATTCCTTCTGTCATCTTGAATTTGTAATTGAGTCCTTCTAATGAGTTTTTCATTTGTTTTAAAATTCAAAATGTGTACATAGTTCTGTCCCCTTACTGAAGTCTCTATTGGTTCGTTCTTAGTGTCATGTTTTGTAAAATACTTTAAATACGATTAGCTTTAGTTCTTTAAATAATTTTTAAATATTCACTTTATATATTTTTATCTGCAATATCTAGGATTTGAGAGCAAATAGAGGTTGTTTCTATTGAGTACCCTCCTTATCCAATATGGATTGAATAGTCTTATTTCTTTGTAAATATCGTAGTTATTATGATAACTATGATATTTAAATAAGGTTGGGGATATTTAAACAAGGTTAAACAAGGCTAGGGAGTTGGCTCAGTAGCAAAGTGTCTGCTGTTCAGCGTGGTGGCTTGAATTAATTCTCAGGCACTTAAAGAGCCAGGCCTCCTGTCAACCATCTGTAACCCTGGAGCAGTGAACCAGTGCTTACTGACCGGTCAGTATAGACAAACAGTCAAGTCAGTTCAGTGGGCTCAGTGTCAGACACTCTCTATGGATCTGTCTACTTAAGAGTTCACGACTGAATAATTGCACAAAGTTTGTGTGCAAACTCTTAGAGACAGTGAAGCTTTTGGCTACCTTGAAGGATCTCTGTGTCAGTCAGGGAGGTTGCTCTAACTCCATGTTTCCTCTTGGATGTTTCAGATCACAGTGCATAGCTCTGGGGTTGAACAGGAATGGCTGACTAGATTCTTGTCTTCTCCAGGATCTTCTGACTGTGCTCTCTGCTCACCGCTTCCATCATGGATGCTGCAGGATGTCATATTAGCACAGAGAGACTGCCAGCCCCAGCTGGTTCTGCCTCTGCAAAGACTCTGTCCTTACTGAGATAGGAGAAGTGATGTATGAGCAGCCTTTGGGCAGAATGTCATAGATTCTTATTATTTTTAATAAGTTCAGTAGTTTTTCCAACCTAAATACTTCTGAGATTGTTGCATACTATTTCTTTGTGAGTGCTAAAATTATTCTTGTCAGTTTTAGTCAGTCTTAAATGTGCTATTTAAAGACAATTTCTCATCTTCATTTGGCCATAACCAAGAGCTCCATGCTTATCTATTATTTTATACATAAATCTCATGTATAAAGTAAGTCTCATGACTTTATGCATCATTTGAATTTTTAAAAATTTTTGTGTTTGTGTAGTGTATGTACACCCATGTGTTAAGGGGTACAATTGCCCATTCACAGGCATGTGAAGGCCAGAGGTCAAGTTCAGGTGTCTTTATCACTTTTTCACTTTATTTGGGGGGATGTAGGTGTCATTGAACCTGGGACTCACCATACAAGCTAGAGTGGTTGTCCTGTGAGCCCTAGGATGGGCTCATTTCTACCCTTTACTTGCCAGCACTGGTGTTACAGACATCAGGCAGCTTTTAGGTGGTGTTCCAAATCAGAACTCTATCCTCATTCTTGTACAGCAAGCACTTTACCGCCAAGCCATCTATCTCCCTAACCGGTTGGACACTACACTTTTAAAAGATAAATAGGGCTAAGGATATGGTTCTGTTGGCGGTGCATGCCTTGTATTCATGAGACTCAGGGTTAGGCCCTAGTACCACAGTTGGGAGGGGGCAATAACTAAATATGCTTTTTTGATATCATAATATATTACCTGGACTACCCCCTTACCCTGCAGGTCTTTTGTTTATATACTATGGTTTCTTATTTATGTTTTACCAAATTCTCTCTGTCTATATATGTTTCTTTTGCTTTTTTTGATTCTTTTTTGTTTTTTTGTTTTATCCTATTAAAGTTTGCTTTTATTTTATTTTATTTATTTTACATTCTCCTCCCTTCTCCTTCTTTAGATGACTACTTGTTTTCTAATATTAGACAGTAAGAAGGATGTGGATTTGGGTGGGTAGGGAGGTAGAGAGAATCTTGGAGGATTTGGAGGTGTCTTAATCAGCGTTTCTATTGCTGGGATGAAACACTATGACCAAAAGGATGGGGAGGAAAGGGTTTATTAGGCTTACACATCAGCATTGCTGTTCATCCCTGAAGGAAGTCAGAACAGGAACTCAAACAGGGTAGGATCCCAGGGGCCAGAGCTGATGCAGAGGCCATGGAGGAAGCAGCTTACTGGCTAGGTTCCCCTGGCCTGCTCAGCCTCACTTCTTAGAGAACCCAGAGCCTGCAGCCCAGGGATGGCACCGCCCACTGATCAGTAAATGAGAAAATGCCTTACAGCTGGATCTCATTGAGGCATTTCTCAAGCCAGCCTCCTTCCTCTGATGAGTCTAGGTTGTAACAAGTTCACAGATAAAACCAGCCAGTACAGTAAGACGAGGGAACCAACATCGGAATATACTGTATCAGAAAAAGAATCTACTTTCAATTTTTAAGAAGAGAGTAATTATCCCAAATCAAAATTTATTTCTTATATTTTCTCTTCATAAAGTGATTTCTGTTTTTAACAGACTAGGGTAGTAAGTTAATTAAAAACTCATAAGGCACTGTATATTCCTTTTAAAAATAGGATGTGGTGAAGAATAGTGTAAAGGCTATTGCAATATGGTCTGTATTTTCTGGAACATGTGTACTTCTTTGCTTGTAAACTCCTTATAAATAAGCGCCATGTGAAATGTCATTCTTTTTATATTACAATTGCTGACTTGAGAAAACTCTGTATAAATCAACCTGAAAATCAAATTTATAATTTTCAGGATCATGATGTTCTGCCAAAATATTTTCTAAAAATATTATAAGTAGGAAATATTGATGTGCTAATAATGTAAAGACTCACTGATACAGTATCTATTCACTGAATGAATGAAGAACCCGAGCCAAACACCTCGGTGAATATGGTTTTCAGTGTAACTCTGTAGAAGGGAATTTCTGCTCTGTGTGGTTTCTTGGGATTGGCAGCTAGGAAGGAAAACTCCACCTACATAGTTCCTTCAACAGCAGAGGATAAACTCTAAATCTTAAGCCTTTGTTGCTTAGTCTCAAAATAAGCTATGCCCTACACATATGTGGATATATGGTCATTAATGTAAACACTACTGTACAAATTTCCTTCACAAAACTAACTAAAAGTAAGTCATGGTAACCTGTGTCTACAATCCTCATACTCAGGAAGTGGAGTCAAGGGGATGACCACCAGTTTAGGCCCATCCAGGTTCTTAGAGAGCCAGGGGCACAGAGTGAAGCCTGTCTCACAAAACTATTAAAAAATAGCTCTTAAGTCTTTCCCATTACTGTAGACAAGATGCTATCTCCGGTTTGGGTGGGGGGTGGGAGAGCTGAGTCCTGCTTTAGGAAACATTCCAGACTCTGTTCTAAATTGTGTTGTTTTATATACAATGTGTAGACTTGGAAAAGAACGTTCATCGGTGAACCCCTACCTGCATGGATTTATGTCAGTCAATAGCACATCTCCTGGAGTTAGGAGAGCTCTAACTAGGGTTTACCAGGGGTTTGTTTCTTCTCTCTCATCCGTATAGTCAGCACCATCCAGAACTTCCTATAACAGAAATGCAAAAAACTTTCCTCCCTCTGAAGCCCAGAGCTCTTTAGCAGAAGTCATCTGACCTGGTGTGGCTGGCCCATGCCCAGCTCTCTTGGCGCTGGTGGATTAACCCTCGCAGTGCCAAGAGCAAAGAAACAAGGGGTCTGTTTTCAGTGGGACAGAAGTGAACACAGGCGTGCTATGCCAGCCTCACACCCTCAAACTCTTGTTTTTCTTTAAGAAATTTGATGACACTCTGGTGACCTCGCATTTGAATTCTTAAGAACTATTTTTGTAGCTGACTATAATATTTTAGCCACTAAATGTATCTCAATGACATTATGCTGCATTATGTTAATTTCTAATTTTTTAACAATTTCATTATTTTTACCCCCTCATAGAACAGGAAGGTGCATTCTAAATGTTTAGTAGTGTTTAAGAAAGGAGGGAAACATTTAAGAAAATAAAAAGGGCTACCAGTCAGGGGCAGAAATCAACTGTTGTTTTGCTAAATGGATGCGTAGGTGAACTGCCTTCTACATAACTCATGTTGGTAGACAGCTACATAACTCATGTTGATAGACAGTTGGTAGAAAGCTTCTTTTTCCTGTGGATGGTAGTTAAGGCGGAGATTCTTACCTGATCAAAATGCTGAAGACAAACGACTGTTGAGTGCTCAACCCTAAATGGGGTATCTATATCCCACTCCCAAAGCCCAGGAACATTGTAGAAGAGGCACTGGAGAGGTTGTAAGGGCCAGAGGATGGGGGAAGAATACTATATTAGTTTCTGAATCTGAGACAGTCACTGTAGTTATGAACACTAGCAACAGCTATGGATAACTACATAAGACCTAATCAAAATGAGGCTCTTTAACATTTCATCATGGACGGGTTGAGGGTTCATGAAACCACACCTTTCCTCCAGGAGCTTCTGGAAGTCAATGGTGGCCAAGAAAGAGGTTTCATTTTTTTTTTCCTGTGATGTAGCCCCATACTCCAATAGAATAACTCTTACAAGAAAACCCTAATTAAATTCAGCATGAAAACAGTCATGGAATTGTTTGGGAAGAATAAGGAGTCATCAGAAATGAGAGGTATGTAAGGGGAGACAGTGAGGAGGACATGAACACTGTGTATTGTAGGTAGATACATATGACATCGAAATAACGTTAAATTTAAAATTTTAATAAATGAAAATTTAAAAACGAAGGAAGAGGAACCTTGGCTTTCTTTGATTATTCTTAGTGAGTCCAAAGTTTTTACATATGCAATTTAGACACGGTTTTGTGTAAACTTAGGAACTTGATTTTGTAATAACGATGCTTTCTCATCAACTGTGAATCGTGTTGAGGTCTTGTGGAATAGTCATCTTGACCCTGTTTGAACCTGGTGGTTGTATTGTATTACACTTATCTAGGCCTCTTGCTCCACCATGACCCTCTGTAGACATGGGAACGCATCATCAGGTGTTTATTGATATGTATAATCTCCCTGTTATCAGCCTCCAAAGTTTTAAAGTTTGTGTCAGTCTCTGCAGATCACTTCAGAAAAGAGAAAACCTCCACGCTCAATAATCCCTCCCTTTCTCCTCCCCCTCCCTTCTCCCCTCTCCACCTGCCTTTTCTTCTCCCTCCCTTCCTTCTTCCTGAGATGAGGGGTGTGTGTGAGACTTCCTTTGAATCTGCAATTCCCCTGCCTCAGTATTCTGAGTGCTGAAATTACAGTTCTGTGTCTACACCTGGAAATATAACAATTCCTGATGTTAGTTGTTTATGAATCTGTGTGGGCAGAAATGATCAAGCATGGTGCCTTACCTCATGATGCTTCCTGATAGTCAGCTGTGATCTATCTACCTGCGGTAACCTCTCAGGTTTTAATTTGTCCTGCTACTAAGGGCGGGTCCATCTGAAGTGACTCCTGGGCACTGTGTCCTCTGTTGAACACAGGTGTCATCCAGACCCACGCTGTCTGCAGTGATGAACAGCCTGCCTGCGAAGACCCTCTCAGTGTGGTTCTAACTTGTGTGGGTCATTAGCTTTAATTTACATGTTCTGCATGAAGTTATCAGTGCTTGAACAGTAACTCTAAAAGACTCTCATGGTTTAAAATTCACCTTTAAAACAGTGCAACTTAGCTTGGTAGTTAACATCAAGAATTGAGAAATTAAAAAATCCAATTAAATAAATAAATAGAACAGCCAGGAATTTTAGGATGCTTTGAAGAGCTTGCTCAAAACCACGATAACTTCATATGTTTGTACTAAAGAAAAGGGGGCCAAGAAGAAAATATTAGTCAGGCCTGGGACTCTGCTCACTCCAATAATAGGCCTGGCAGAGAAATCATTACCCTTAGGGGAAGTCTGGGTGAGTGTTGGGCAGACAAAAATTGACTTCACCAAACTGACTCACTCGGCTTGCCAGTCCACGTCACACACACACATCATCCATGGCCTCTCACGTTGAACCCCCCCTAACCACCCACCCGCGTGCATGTGTGTGTGTGTGTGTGTGTTCTACACAACATGACATATGTCTGTCAGACAAGTCTATCAGGAAGTGAAGTTAAGCCTTAAGAGGAAGAATGAGTCTTACCGTCCTCATAAATGCTTATTTCTCCACTGTGTCATACACTCATGTTATCTTAAATGCTAAAATTAAGGTTTTAAGCAATGCACAATTCACATGCACATCTGTATGTGTGTGTCCTTGTGTTCTGTGTGTTAATGTGTATATGGTCATGTATATGTACATGTGGGTCAGTGAGTATAAACAATGACGGAATTTTTTTTCCAGTTGAACTGATGTTGACCTTGAAATTGCGGTTCAAAAAGAACTTTATGTTCTTCCTTCTCTTGGGAGAAATGAAAGGACAGTTCAGGGTAGTGAAGTGTTAGGTAACAGTGGGTGGAAAATTCAGGGATATTTTCCTTTGTAGTCTTCCAAATAAGTCTGTTTGTGTAATGGAGAGTTCCCTGGAATAAACATCATCATGAGGACACACTTGACTTTCAGAAAATTTTATAAATGTTTCTCATCAAGGTACTTAAGTAAATTTTATTTTAATGATAACAGCTACAATCTGGCATTCATCCTGCTTGGCACTGTGCCTGATATGTTATATTCTTCATTTTCTATTCACATAATCTCAAAGGACAGGTATTAATATCCTCAGAATCTGAAACAAGCTGGAGTTATAATATGCTGCACACATATTTTAAACATAGATCTAGCAGGTGCTATGGTGGTTTGAATGAAGATGGTCCCCATAGGCTCAGTCCCCAGTTAGTGGAACTGATTGGGAAGGATTAGGAGGTGTGGCTGAGTTGAAGATGTGTTGCTAGGGGTGAGCTTTGAGGTTTCAAAAGGCCATGTCATTCCCAGTTAGCTCTCTCTCCCTCCCTCCCTCCCTCTTGGTGCCTGTAGAACAACATGTAAGCTCCCAGCTACTGCTCCAGGGCCACATCTGCCTGCCTGCTGTTACACTCTCCATCATGATGGCCATTGATTCCTTTGAAACCGTAAATCCAAATAAACTCTTTATAAGTTGCCTTGGTCATAGTGTCTTACCACAGCAATAGAAAAGTAGCCAAAACAGGCTCCAACCAATGGACAGTTGCCATTGTGACATGAAGGAACCTAGGTATATGAGGTCTATTTTGTAATTTTTCTCTTTTGGTAAGAGTTTGTCTGTAGAGATTGAGGGCTGTGTAGAAACTTTAATGGCTGGAGCAAAATAATTTGGTAATTGTTTTCTATTTTAAAAAGTATTAGCCATTCTCTAAATCTGTTCCTATGGCATATGTTGAGATTCGTAGAATAGTCTCATTCTCACATCTGTAAAACAAATGTGAATGAACTCCAGATATTGTATTTATAATGGCTTTTGTCTTCTGAGTGTTATAACACCATTTTCTAGAATAGACTTTACACCTACTTGTCAGTGTTAATGATACCGGGATATAGTATTTCGTAAAATGCAGCCTTCCTCTTAAGTAAGAAAGACAATATTTAGTGTAGGCTACTTAGGACTGAATCCTTTCTGTACTTGTCCCTGGTAGGAAGGAAGCTCATGGACTTGCCAAACAAATGGCCTCCTGAAAGTTCATTTAGAACTCTTGGGTGCAAAAGAAGCCTAGAAACTTCTCTTTCTATTTCAAGGATGGATAGGATTTTTCTCACTTTGGACAAGAAGAACTTCTCCTGGGAGGGGAATGATGATTCAAGACAGGATTTCTCTATATGGCCTTGGCTGTTCTGGAACTCACTCTGTAGACCAGGCTGGTCTCAAACTCGGATCACCTGCTTATGCCTCCTGAGTGCTAGGATTAAAGGTATGCATCACCACTGCCCACTGAAGAAGTTTTTTAACAGTGGGTTCAATCTGAAAGCAGACATCATTGAGTAGACACAGAAAATCCATTATTTATAATTATATAAATAAAATTATGTCTTTTCACGGCACCTATATAAAAATTATCCTTTTATGTTCTGTAATTGGCTAACTAGTTTAATATACTTTTTTCATAAATCTACTCTATATTTGATACTATTAATGTCTAATTTTACAAACACTTTTATTCACATACATACATAAATATATGAACCATAATTCAATTCAACTACTTTTCTATTATTGGACATTTGGATTGTCCCTAGTAGTTCACTAATTTAAACAATATCATGTTTCTGCATGCATAGAGTTTAACACATTGTGCACTTATTCCAGGGACTAAAATTCCTATATGCAATTACACAGGCCAGCTATCGGGTTGTTACATATTTGCTTTCTCCTTGGATTGTACCAAGTCACACTTCTACCAATACCTTATGAGAGTGGCTCCTTCCCATAGCCTCATCTAACGTCCACACTTGATTGAGAACTATTGGCATTACCCAGGCATAGATTTGGGTTACCACTTGTTCATCTGTTCATCCCTATGTAGCTGATGCTATAAACCTTCTGATCCAATTAGGCCATGAATCCCCTTCACTACATTTGAGACTCATTTCCTTTAAAATATTTTTTGGAGCAAACTCATTGAAAAACTCAATTCAGTTTATCTTTTTTCTTAAAATCATCTGCTACCCTTTGTGATAAAGAGCAACTGATTATGGGACTCTATAAAAAGAGAATTTTAATACTTCTTATTTTTTCCATGTTAATAAAATAAAAGTATTCTAGACTCCTCACACTGATAATCTTGAAGACTTAGTTGGTAGTTAAAGTGAAAATGCCTCATATGAGAATCAGCCCTAGGAACATAGAGAGCAGCTATCTACATATGAACACTGAACTCCAAAATGAATGCCGAAAACTAGCTGCAGCTCTTCAGACTGCCAGGTGAAGCTTCTGGCAAAGAGAAAAATTAAATTTCTTTTGTGCTATTACTCTTCAATATAAGTTAACTTGATTTGAGGGTAGGGCACACCTTTTATCCCAGGACCTGGAAAGCAGGGGCAGGAGATCTCTGAGTTTGAGGCCAGCTTGGTCTACAGAGTAACAGGGAAACTGTCAAAAAAAAAAAAAAAAGTTAACTTGAAAAAGTTTAACTGCCTTTAATGACTGAATGTACTCTGCCATGTTGTAGGCACAGCACCAAAAGCTCCCAGTGCATAGACAGAGAGCTATCTCCTGCTAACTATCTGAAGAACCCATGGGAAGGTTACCAACCACAGGGCTCATCCATGTTTTCCTTCTTTTTTTTCTGTCTCCATGGTGACCTGAAGGTGTGGTCATCTCAGTAAAGAGGTTTTTTGATTCTTTTGTTTTGTTTGTTTGAGACAGGGTCTCTCTACATAATCTCACCTGTTCTGAAACTCATGATGTAGATCAGGCTGTTCTTGAATTCACAGAAATTTGTTTGCCTCAGAAAAACTGAAGTGGGAAGGTTTTCAAACAACTCCAGGACATGGACAGCCTACTTAGAAAGATTTTTTTTTCCCTCGGAGATAACTAATATATAAGAAATGAGGAATCATAACATCATTTTTAAGTTCCTGTAGTATTTTTGATGAGTAGTTAGTCTTTGAAACAATTGTTCTCTGAGGATCAATGAGAAATGTCATTTCTGTTCCCACCCCATGAAAGATACACGTCTGTTTAGATCTGCACTATCCAATATGGTAGCAACTAGCCATTAGAGATGTATGGCTGTCCAGCATTTGAATATACAGTTAGTCAAGATTTCAAGAATTCTTGTTGAAATAGCATTTTCACATACTGAAATAACTAGTAGTATTATAGAAACTTTAAAAATATGTGTCCAGTTTCTTTTGATGTGCATTAACATAGCCATAAAACAGTTAAAAAATTTGCATGTGGGTGAAATGAATTAATTCAAGTCATTTGAGCTGATGGTAGAGTAAGAATGTCTCTGACTAGCCTTGGATCCTTATCCAGAATTGGCCTTTCTCCTTCACGATGCCCATGATTGGCAGTAGTCGCCACACAGTATTCAGGGTTCCCACAGCCCTAGGCATGAAAGACTAGTTGCTGACAGGCCTACGCAAGTCTCTGCTCACCCCATTCTGATTACACAGCTAGGGCTTCCAAATTCTTCACTGAACAGCCATGTTCTAGTGTTCAGTGGACGCGTCCCCTTTCACCACCTCACGCTAATTACTAGTTTTGACTCCACAAGGAATGTCTTTCCAAGGCAAGATTTTAAACTAATTCTCTTTAATTGAACAGTGTGAACAGAGAAAGTTCACTAATTCCCTTCTGTTTACTGCCCTCTTTGCTCTGGCACCCGAAGAGGAGCCCCGTTCCTGTTCCTCTTTCTCATTCTTTCAAAAAAAGATCAGACCACACCCACTCCCTGGCTTCGGCAGACACAAACACAAGTCATTATTGTGTTTTATTCATTTATTTTTCTTACATATCCTCAACACAGTCTTACTTATTTCAGATCATTTTTGAAGACTTTAGCAAAAATAAATGTTTATGACTTCACCATTCTTTAATAAACAACTATTTTTTATTTTTTGTTTGCTTGTCGTGTGTGTGTGTGTGTGTGTGTGTGTGTGTGTTTGTGTGTGTGTGAGTGTGTAAGAGGGAGAAAGGGAGACAGTGAAGCTGTAGAGAAATGCATCACTACCTGCTTTCCTACATTTGATACATTTTTCTTCTGTAATCTCCAGAGTAAGGCTGAGCTGTCAAAAGAATTTACAGAGAGTAATGAAGTTAATTCAAGCTACTAATAAATCACAATGTTCTGAGGCAAATAATTTGGTATCAAGGTTTCATAGGATCAGGTCATAAGAATGCTTTCTGGTTTCCCTCATTTACTGTGTTACTGAATCTTCACTGTGATGCAGGCATCCATCCTCACATGGTCTCAAAGTCCCGTATCCAGTGCAGCAAAAAGTTCTCCACATGGCTTTCTCTCCCACATCACTTGTGGGTAATGTTTACGTCTGTTGATTGTTTTTGACCATTGGTCTCCAGGGTGATGATATTCATTCTTTCAAAAGAAGTTAATAAGAATAAAAATTAAAGAGAAGCCTGCATCCCAAGTTGCCAGGCATATCACAGGGCTGTGTTTTGTTTTTGTTTTTATAAATGGAGAGAAAAGCTAATCATTAAAAAAAAAAAATCTAAAATGAGCTGGTAATAAAATGCAGTGGGCGTGGCCTGGAAAATGATGTTTTCGTTCTCTGAAGCAGGAGATAGTGTCTTTTACAGTTATCCATCCATCCCTCCTTACATTTATCTATCCACTCATGTTCATGTGCATATACACACATATATTTGTGCACTTAAGTCATGTGTCATGGTTCATGACTAAAACTCAAAGATGCTGACTTTCCACTAATCAGACAGGTCTTCTTTGTTTTGTTTGGTTTCTAAGACAGGGTTTCTCTATGAGCCTCTGGCTCTCCTGGATCTCACTCTGTAGATCAGGCTGGCCTTGAGCTTACAGAGATCTACACCCCCCCCCCACCTCCTAAGTGTTAGGATTAAAGGTGTGTGCCACTCCAACCCTCCTCCAGCTCAGATAGAACTTCGATTCTAGTCTGTGGTGTATTCCCTGTGCATTACCACATCGATGACTGTAAAACTTCTAGTCTATCTTGTGAACACATGATCTTTGTGATAGAATATCTTTGTGGCCTGAGGAAAGGGAAGCGTATCTTATCTAAGTTCTAAAAATTTTATTTTAAAGGAGGGATGGAGAGGGAGAACAATGAAAAAAATATCTTGATAGAGGGACATTATGGGGTTAGGAAGAAACTTGATGCTAGGGAAATTCTCAGGAATCCACAAGGATGAACCAAGCTTAGACTACTAGCAATAGTGAAAAGGGTGCCTGAGCTGGCCTACCCTGGTAATCAGATTGGTGAATATCCTGTCATCATAGAGCCTTCATCCGGTAACTGATGGAAGCAGATGCAGAGATCTACAGTTAAGCCCTGGGCCAGGCTCCTGGTGTCCAGTTGAAGAGAGGGAGGAGGAATTATATGAGCAAGTCCCCTTGATCATGGTCAAGATCATGATGGGGAAACCCACAGAGACAGCTGACCGGAATTAATGGCAGCTCACAGAATCTGGACTGACAGCTGGGAAACCTGCAGGGGACTGAACTAGACTCTCTCTGTATGTGGCTGACAATTATGTGGCTTGATCTGTTTGTGGGGCCCCTGGCAGTGGGACCAGGATTTATCTGTGGCATATGAAGTGGCCTTTTGGAGCCCATTCCTTATGGTAGGATACCTTGTTTGGCCTTGATACAGGAGGAGGGAATTGGTCCTGTATGGACTTGATACGCCAGACTTTGTTGACGCCCCAATGAAGGCCTTACCCTCTGAGGAGTGAATGGGGGGTGGGGTGGAGGGAATGTGGTGGGGAGCAACAGAAGGAGAGGGAGGGGTAATTGTAGTTGGATGTAAAATAAAAAAATTAATTTTATGTATATGAATGTTTTGCCTGCTTGTATACATACCACATGTATGTCTAGTGCTCTAGGAGACCAGAAGCCTTCCTCTTACTTTTAATTTTATTTTAGCAGTTACAGCGATATAGCTTGCATTTCCTGTATACAGTCAATACTTTTACTATTAGTGACGTTGAGAGGCTTCCTGCCTACTTTACATTTCTGAGAGCAGCTGCTGACAGATCAGTCACCCAATAGTTAGTCCTGGTCTTTGGCATTCCAAGTAGAAACTGTAGTTCCGATCTTTGATTTCAACACAGCATAGGCAGATGGTACAGGTAAGGGGCAACAGATGAGATCTCTTAGATACTGAAACCGACCAGGATTCTCTAATACCTTCCTTTCTCTGCAAGTATATGTTGCTCTCAGCAGAATATGTATATGCTTCTAAGCATTGGTGTTGTTCATTTATATATAGAGTAACATTTGTTGGCATGTGAGAAAGTTCTCTTCGGCCAAAACAGTAAGCCACTCTCAGTAGCACCCAATGACAGCATGAATCCTGTTGTTATAGGCTGGACATAGTTTGACCCTATCCCAAAGGTTCACATGTTGGATGCTTGGTCCTAGTACAGCTATGCTGAGGCAGTGGGTTCTAACGTGGCCTAAGCCTGGCAGTAATGACATAATCCTTTAATCCTCGCACTTGAGAGGCAGAGGTAGGCAGATATCTATCTGGGTTTGAGGCCAGCCTGGTCTACAAAGAAAAGTCCAAGACAGTCAGGGCTGCACAGAGAAATCTGTCTCATAAAACACAAACAAAAAACAAAAACAAAAACAAAAAAAGGAGGAGGAAGAGAAAGAAATGGGGTCTAATGTAACCGACTTGGATGACTGAGTCTTGCAAAAGTTGGTTTCTGGGGAAACTGGTTCTTGCACATATAATGAGCCTGGGTCCTCCCAAGTCTCTTGCTTCCTGTCTTGTCACGTGTCCCTTCCTCTTCTGCAGATGTTCCTGGAGGCCTCTCCAGAGCTCAGCAGATGCCGATGATGCAGCAGCTCTCTCTATTGAGCCTATAGAATGCTATTCTAAAGAACCCTTCTTTCTTTACAGGCAGTGCCCAGGCTCAGATATTTTACTTTATTAGCACAAAAGAGATTAAAATATCATGATGTGAATGCTTTTGGATGATTCTTTACAAAACTGTGTGTGACTTATAAGTTTGTTTAAAGAGAAGAAACATTGCCTTGTACCTGCATATGGGAATAATGCTGTATCTTAACATAAATTCTAATTTTCTTTTTGCAATTTTCATGTTAAAATTTTGTTTTAACTTATCAAAATTTTGGGGAAATGTTTGAAGGCTGAATTTTAAAGAAATTCTAGACAAAGGTGACATCATTAATCCTTTTCAATAATGTTTGAAGTTGTGAGTGATGTTTGATATTTGATGTTAACTGTCACAAATAAAGAATTATTATTAAGCCACATATTCAAGACTATTCTTGTACATTTTAAATTTTTTTCTATTTTTGTTTTTATTTTAGTATTTTGCCTGCATGTATACTGTGCACTATGTGCATGCCCAGTCACGCCTCTATGTAGGTGCTGGAAATTGAATTTGGGTCCTTTGCAAAGACAAGTACTCTTAATAACTGAGCTAATTCTCCAGGCCTCAAATAGCATTCCTAATAACACTTTTCTAACACTGAGATATTAAGCAATTTTAATTCAACAGTTATTACTCTATGATGAGTTTAAAATTGTTTGTTTGTTTTTGTTGGATTTCAAGACAGGATCTCTCTGTATAGTCCCTGTTATCCTAAAACTCTCTTTGTAGAGCAGACTGGCTTCACTTAGAAGTCTACTTGCCTCTGCCTATTGAGTGCTGGGCTTAAAGGTGTGCACTACCACTGTCTGGCCAAATTTGATGTTTTTAAATGGACTAAAAAACAATGTTTATACACCTTGGAGAAAAAAAAAACTAAAACAGATAGGCCTGTTTTCCAATCTTATCTCTAATATTCTCATGGCAATAATAAAATTAAATTCACTGGTCAGAGTTGTGGTGCTTATTTTTTATTATTTTATTTTTTCTCCCAAGATAGGGTTTCTAGCCATGGCTGTGTTGAAATTTGCTTTGTGGACTAGGCTGGCCTTGAATTTGCAGAGATCTGCCTGCCTCTGCCTCCTGAGTACTGGAATTAAAGGTAATCTGCTATCATGCTCAGCTTTGAATCTTTGATTTTTATACAGGAATAATATATATTATGTTGTATGATATAATATATAAATTAAATATGTATTATATAATATATGCATAATGTATTGTATTATATATATGCTTATTAACCATACCTTTGCACATATATATATATGAATACAATATAAAGCTAAAATAATTGTACCATTTTTGAGTACAGATACTCTTGAGGGTATCCTATATCACTCATTTAAAAATTTCCTGGGTGATTTTAATATGTAGTTAATGTGAGAATCCATGGGCTAGGCTAGTGATCCTTAAGGTAAGCTGAGCATTGAATGGGTTCATAGCATTTGTAAAGACAGAAATTCTGGGCCCTAACATCTAGAGAATAATTCATCAGATGTCAAGTTGGGTGGGTCTGGAATAATTTCAAAGGTACAAGTTGTTGGGATCATGTTTGATCTGGTATGATATGATAATGCTTTTATTCGGTTAGCTGGTAGATGTCTACAAAAAGAGAGGCCTCATGCCCTATGGAGATGGGACTGTGGGCAGGAGACACTTAGATTAGACACGTAGAAGGACTTTATTATTATAATAACAGAGAGAAAAAGAGAGAGGGAGTGAAGGACAGAGAGACTGGGAAAGAGAGAGAATGGGGAAGGAGGGAGAGACAGAGAGGAAGAGAAAGAGGCAGAGAGATAGTGCTCCTGGGAGGGAAGAAGGAAGAGAGAGTGTAGGGTGGTGGAAAGTCTTCTTAAATGGGGCAAGGTGTGGCTTCAAAGGCTAGAACAGAATCCTAACACACAAGTACCGTGGACTGAATTGGATTCCCGAAAATTTAAAAATGATCTCGGACACTCAGTGTGATTATATTCACTGAGAAGACTTAGGAAGTGTGTGAGGTGAGAAAAGTTCCAAAGGTGTTGCCTTCTGAGACATTGAGAAGGAAGGAGAATCTTCCAGATCATGAGAGAAGCCCACTGTCTGCCAGTGCGTGACAAAGAATCTTCCTCAGACCCAGAACTGGTTAGAACTTTGAGTTTAGACTTCTCAGTCTCCAGAATAGCGGCCATGTCTCTGAAAATTTTGTTTCATTTTGTTCAACTGAGAGAAGAGGAATGAAACAGATTCTCTGGTAGCCCGATAGGGGGAGGATTTGTAAGCAATTAAAACAAAACAAAAACAACAAACAAAACCAACTTCCAAGATGGCTGTTCTCATGCTCATGACCTAAGCTCAGACAAAAGCTTGGCAGCTTAAGCGGGGAAAAAGCTCTGAAGGGCTTTTTCTCCTGCCAGTTGAAGCCCTGCTCATGAGCGGCCCAAAGATCTCCATCAAGTAGAGTTTACTCAATAGCTGCTGCCAACCAACAATTCTGTCTTTCTTCAAACTGACCAATTCTAGATTAGAAAAGGAAGACCTTCCTGAGGCAAAACAAACAAAACCCAAAACAACAAAAAACAGCCATCAAGGAGAAGCTGGGCTTCACTTTGCTCCCACCATGGAAATTTCCAGACTAGCACACTTTACGATTACTAGCCTACATTGTTTTCTACTTCATCTCAGTTGTTATATGTGTAACAGCTAGACAGAAAACATTTTACATTGTACATAATCTATATTCATACATAGCAAATCATTGACTAGCCACAGGATGATTGATATTAGTCTTCTCACTATCCATAGGAAGTTTGCTAACATTAGTCTTCTTGTCTAACGGTAGAAAATGTTGAGCATTGATGCATACTATAAAACAATAAATGTTTAATGAAGTGTTTAAATATCAGGTATGGAGAGTGGATGGATGAGATGGGCCAGAGTTTATGAAAGGACAGTGGCCTTCACTGTGTGGTCGCTACTGTCCAAATCTCAGTTGGAGAAATGACACATTCAGTTCAGCAATGTTAATGAGAGGTTATACCATACATCAAGATTAAAGATTTTTCTTTCAAAATCAAAGTTGCTCCTTCATACACATTGCCACTGTTAGCACTCAGGCATTTCCACCAGGCTGCCCTCAGGCACCAAGTGACAACAGGGCAAGTGTCAGCTGCCAAGATGTGACATGTTGCTACTGCAGCACCAAGTCATACTCTCCCTATGCACATGCATTATAGAACCTTATAAAAAGCAAGTACCCCTTCTCGCTCCCCCCTCCTTCTTGCTCAGACGCTACCTCTGTACCTTCAACACGCAATAAACTTCTCTCATGGGATCTATTGCATGGTGTGACTTTGTGGAGTCCCGTGGCTCCAACCTGCTAAGGTAACGACCATTTTTAAATCATTTCAACCATTCTGTTCTGATCTTTACTTTTTTTTTTTTTTTTAAATAAATTGGCAAGGAAATCAGAGAACCTTAAAAGGAGACCTTATTTGCACTTTCTTGGTATGTGGAAGTGGGAAAAAGGAAAACTTTGCTAAGTGACATGTGGCTTGATCTGTCTCCCCACTTCTGCAGTGACCAGAAGCCAGCACTGAATCTCCTGTGCCCACAGAGGTTAACCTCACTTGTTTATAAAACAAAAATACTGGCTAAAATTAATTCTAGTTTCCTTGGTGAGTCTCACTGTGTTGTGAAGTTCTCCTAAGGAATGCTGTTTTCCTAGAAGGTTGTAAGTGAGCAGTACAAGTGTATTTTAGCAGATTTTAAAGACATGGGAGTATTTTCCATTTCCATATGGTCAAGTTGAGTAACCCTGAACACACCAAAAAATAAAAATGGCATGATTTTTTAAAAAAAAAATCACAAAATAAAAGACAATAAAAAGGAAAATCATTGTATACTCTTTGGAATCAGGTGAGAAAATGGTATAAGTCACATACTCAAAGCTGACAACTGACAAGTACTCCACTTTGGAAAGATGCTGTAGATACAGGACAGCCCAGGTGTTCTAAGTTTGATGGAAGTTCAACAGGGAAAAAAAGCTCCAAATTGCCTGGATGTTAAACATTTTGCTAGAGTTTGTTACTTATCATATTTGGGCAGCAAAATACAAAATGAAACACTAATTGCAATATGAGTTCAAATGGACTCCTTCAGCCTATACTGAAATCAAGTAGTGCTTCCCCCCAAATTTAATGTCAAATAAAAATACTTAGAAAGAACTATGTCAAAAAATGAAAATCCTGGGGTTGGAGAGGTGGCTCAGCAGTTAAGAGCACTGACTGTTCTTCTGGAGGACCTGAGTTCGATTCCCAGCATCCACATGGTAGCTAACAACTATCTGTAATTCCAAGATCTGACACTCTTACAGTTATACATGCAGGCAAAACACCAATTCACATAAAATAAAAAATAAATATTTTAAAAAAGGAAAAAATGAAAATTAAAAATACTTAATGATATAAAATTAATAACTCATAATAAAAGTGTCAAAGAAGCATATTCTAATTATTTTTTGTTTACTCCAAGAGTCTGTTCACAACAGTCCTACAGAAGGGCACTATCCAAACTTTCTGGCCTTTGGAACCATGAGGCCTTGAGGCACATCAAACAGTATAATTTGGTTGGCACAATCTACAACTGAGTATCAGAAGGTCTAAATGGTCTCCAATGTGGCCCAAGTTTGGCAAAGTTGGAGAGTTACTGTTATGTAGCATGGGCTGTAACTTTGGCCACACATTAGAAGGAACCACCTGGAGCCTTCAAAAGCATGTTAGTTACCAAGCTTTATCCTCAAAAGACTTCACCCAGAATTTCAAAGGATAAAACTGAGAACTGGCATGATTTTGTCACCCTCAGATGATTCTATGTAGCCAGAAGTGACAATTCCATTATAGATTAATGGCATTTTAGAGTGCATATTAAGTCTATTATAAATATATAAAACCAAGGTCAATCCTTACCACCATTTATTTCAACACAAAATCCAAGAGCTTTGATTGGAATCCCACAACTAGTTCAAAATTGGCCTGACATCAACTCCTTTTAGCAATGTTGTGAGAGATGGAGTGTAGCTAATCTTGCTTGGGTTCAGATGTAGCACCCCAAGCCCAAGGAATGTTCTAGTGCACACAAGAAGACTCTAAAGGAGTCTTTTGCCAAAAGCCATAGGCACATCTTAGGCCATGATAATAATAATCAGCTTTTACTGAACTATGACTCCTTGCCTAGAACTTCTTATGCAATGGACTGTTTATTCCTTCAAGAAATGAGATAAGAATGAATATCACAATTCTACCAATGAAGAAAGTAGAATCCAAAGATGTTAGATGACCTGTTCTAATTCAAGTTCAGTTTTGCTTAACCTCAAGGAGTAAAATCTTAACTGATAGCTGTGTTAAATTTTTGTTGCTGTCTCTTGTGTGAGACCTTGTCACTACCTACCTGAGACTCTATTTTGGTTTAACAAAGGGAAACCATGCCAGGAAATAAAGGAAAGACACAGAATGAGGAAGGCAGTCTCCAACATGAAGGGGTTTATAAAGAAAATAAGTGCAGGACATACAGGAGTCTAAAGCACAGTTCGTCTGGGATAGTACAGCTGCACCAGTTCCCTGGAAGGCAGGGTTAGATGCCTGTGCAGTCACATTCTTGAAGGCGCATGTACTCAAGATCCTACTAAATAGGTCTCTTCTGACATTATATATTCAGCATTCTAGTACTCATTTAGAAAAGATATATAATAAATTCAATTTCCTGACAGTGCAATAAAAACAAAATGATAATCAAAACAAGCCTGTGAATAAATTCAGTGGGTGATGAGTCAGGGAGGGAAGACAGAGGCTGGATTGTTTGTGAATTGTCAGTAACTGCACTGGGACTTTGGGCAGCCAGCAGCCTGAGCATGAACCTGTCCTGAGAACCTTCCACCTGTAAGCCTCCTTTAAGTACACTTCACTGAGGAAGTTTGTACATATTAAAATTAGGACTCAATACTATCCAAGTACCTTTATAAATAATTACTAACAGAAACGTTGTCTGCAATCAGCATTCATTTTCTAAATCCTTTACTGATGTCCATAATTCTTTATAGTTCCCAGGAATCATGTCCAAGAAAAATATAAAATAGTTCTTTTGGTCACAGTAAATCCAAAGGAAAGGATACAGCTAATTTGACACATTTGCTGAGAAAAGATCAATGATGATTTTTGTCAGAACATGTCCAGTGGCTTAGAATAAACAACAGGTGGTAGAAAATCATCCATTTGAAGAGTTAATTGTGAATGGAGAATTTTTCACCACTGAACGTAGACTAACCTGCAGACAAGGTTTTACCTATAGGAGATAGATACCAAGTGGCTTAGTTGGTATAAGCTGGATTTGAAATCCGAAAACTGAATCACTGATGTTTTGAGCTATTCATGTTTTCAGAAGGTTCACTTCTTGTCATGGAATAGTATTTTAAGGTGTTTTACAGTGGAATATTCGTTTAATGATACAGAGATGTGGAGAGAGAGAGAGAGAGAGAGAGAGAGAGAGAATGAGCCCAAGGCAAAACATAGATGAAAAGAAACAGGTTAAATTATAAGAGCTAGCAAGAAATGGGCTTAAGCTAAGGCTGAGCATTCATAACTAACATTAAGTTTCCATGTCATGGTTTGGGAGTTGGTTGGTGGCCCAAAAGAAAAAGCCTCATACAAAGGCAATTTAGTAGAATTAACAAGAATTTAGTAGTTGTCTTTTTTCTTTTTTCTTCCCTTGACAATGTTGCTGTACCAGTAGAGCAGACTTCTGATGGAGAAATCACTTTCCTCCCAAATCTCAACTGGGTGGGTCCTTTTCTGAATCTATAAAGAGGCTATGCCAATGGCCCATGCTTGATGTCTTTTGACAAGAGAAGAAAATATAAACAAGTAAGGTGGATCTTCACTGATGAAAATACTCTGCAAAAGCATTCAAATTCAGTGTTGGACGTGGAAGAAGACTGAGAACTTACATGATGATGTAGAATCCAGACCTTCATTACAATTGGGTGGCAGAATTAACCTTTATGTTAGCAACACTGAGTAAACATGTAACAAGCTTAAAGAATAGGCCAAAAGGAACTCAGTAGATCATGGGAATGTTGGATACAAACTGCAGTGAATGTACATTAAGAAAGCCCATGGAAGCATCAACTCCAATGAAAACACCCCCCCCCAAAAAAAAAACAAACACACAAAAAAACCCCAAATACTCAAATCAAAGCCAAACTTGAGTGAATGGTAATACAGAAGTCAGTGCTCCAAGGATATACTTAAGAACAAAGCCACAATACAACTTTATAGTCTGACTTTTAAATGAAATTTTGGATGCAGTTCTAGGAATCACATTTTAAGAAGGACACTGGGAAGGGAAAGGTAGCAGAGATGAGAATGTTCTTAGACAAACTGAAGCATTCTCCCATAAAGTCAAAGATGGGGCTGGAGGGCATGGCTAAGAGTACAGATAGCTCTTGAAGAAGATCCAAGTCTGGTTCCTAGCACCTACGCTGGACAGCTCGCAACCACTCTATATCTAACTGCAGATGATATAGTTCCCTTTTCTGGCCTCTGTGGTCATGTGTAATCACATGCATATACCCACAGGAAGACAAAATGAACTTAAAAATACAAATACATTTTTTAAGGCGTGGCCTATGGACTCCAGAAAACAGAAGTATAAATCTTTTGAAAGAGTCTTTGCAAGTCAGTGTTATCCATAGCTAGATTTCCATAGTGATCACATCAGTCAAAAGTAAATGGGAGTTGACAAGACATGGCAGTGGGTATTAATTACTTCCTTTGAAGAATTTTCAGTCTTCTTTGTATATTATGATCAGTGATCTGATTCATCAACTAGGCGTGGGGTTCTATTAGAAAGAATTTACTAAGATTCTTTAATGATGCTAAGATGTTAGCTGGGAGGATTAGGGACTACAAGATGACTACTTGTTAAATGAGATGTTTTCTATAAAGTCATTTTCCAGTCTGAAGAAACAAATGGAAATTAACTCAGAACTGTATTACAGCTAGGCATTGACACAATTCATCCTACTAAAATAAATACCTTAGCACAGTGCCTAAAACAGAGCAAGCTTTCCATAGACATTAGTCGTTTTATTGTATCTATGCAGGTATTATAATAACTTTATTCTACAGATGAGAACAGGCTCTGTAGGTGTCTTAGCTTTCCAACACCTCCAGTAGACTGTAGAGTAAGGGTTGTCATATTAATTCACAGTAGAACTAAACTAGGCTCCTTCTACTTCTGGCAGGCCACTTGGAATGTTTATACCAATCGGTGATTTATCTGAGTTAGCATTTAAAAGCCCAATAGTAGTAGTTCTTTCCTGTTCTTCTTAAATCTGTGGTGAGGAAGTTCTCTTGATTGCAAAATCTGTAACCTTTCCTGGCAGTGTGGTTGTCTCTCAGGACTGAAAATACTGCGTAACAAAGAAAGCCCAGGGGCTGAATAAATCAGCCCATTCTGATAAACTGGTAAATAACCCACACACCTGCCATGCCTTTTCATAGAATCAAGGGCTAGTTCTCTCGTGAGCTGCGAACTCCAAAAAGGTCTGCCCCCAACCAACTCTTTATCTTAGCTGATTAAAATCGGTTCAGCTTGCTGAATTCGGTGCGGTTGGACTCTCTGTATTTTGTTGCTCCACTCTAGGCGACAACTGCTTCGGATTAGGTGATTTCCCTCCTTCTCTCGAGTGAGAGTAAAACTGAATTCAGGAAAAGTGGGGGAGGGAGGGAAGCAACTGGAGTGTAACTATTTTGGAGCCTGGAGAGGGGATTGGGCACTAGCGTCGGGAGTGGGATTCTTTAAATTCTCAGCTTTCCTCTTCCAGCGCTTTACAGACGCATCGGCCCCTCCTCCTGGGCCTCCAGAAGTTATCTTTTCTTTGGGTGCGATTTCAGAGTGGAACCTGAAGCTCCCAGGTCACGAGAAACCAGAGCAGCAGGAACCAAACCTGGGCAGGGCAGGGTCTCGGTCGCGGAGGCTGGAAGGCGGAGCGGCGTCCAGGGACCTCGGAGAAGAGCGCGGGCGGAGGTCGAGATCGGGCAGGCTGGGGGTCCCGCTCTCCCCCTCCCCATCGTCGCCATCCCCGCTCTGCTGACGTTGCGGCTTCCTCCGCCCCAGGCCGAGCCCTGCCGCGGCCCGCCCTCCGCCGACGGTCCCCGCCCCGTCCGTACCGCCGCCCGCCGGAGGCTGCAGCAGCGCATCCCGGGCGCGGCGCCCTGGGCTCGGATGGCTCGGCGTGCGCTCTGAGGGCCGGACTCCAGGGGTCCGGAGTCTGGGCGCCCCGCGGGGACGCGGCGAGAAGACGCCCCGCAGGACGGATCGGTGAGCGGGGTTGGGGAGATCGAGGCGGAGGGTGGGCGCCGCTCTGGGCCACGCGCGGGGAAGCTTCCCTCCTGTGCGGGACGGGTCCCTGCCAGTCAGCTAGAGCCACGTCCCCCTCTGCGCGCCGATTTCCCCGTGGGCTGTGCATCCGGCTAGGCTGGCTCCACGGTCTCCCACCCCAGTGCCCAGCCCTAAACCCGACTCCCCAGCAGTATTGAGATCAGCAGTGAATAGCAGGGACTCGACGGGCCCCTGGACTCCGGTGCTCCGGTGGGATTGGGTGGCACAGCCTCGTGTGCCCTTCCTTCTCTACACCAATTATCTAGGGATGGTGGTGGTCGTGTGCACCCTTGCTGGCTCTGCCTGTGCGACCTCCGGACCGCAAAAACTGGGAAAGCCGGTACTGAGCTACCCCCAGGCGCAGGATTCCAGCGCCCCTGCACTTCATCAACACCCCGGGGTGGCTGGGTAACCTCAGCCCGCCGGCCGTCTGGGCCGGCTCTCTCTCTCTCTCTCTCTCTCTCTCTCTCTCTCTCTCTCTCTCTCTCTCTCTCTCTCTCTCTCTCTTTCTCTTTCTGTATGTATGCTTGACTTGGGCTGGGGAGCACTGAAAGCGATGCCACATGGGCTCCGAATCTGTCCCTGCTAGATCTGAGCTAAGTTGTGACTGAGAAGTTTCTCATCTCTCCTTTGAGGCAGCAGCATCCGCTTAGGCCAGCTGGCGTTCATACTGAAACCCAATCTCTTGCTTCCAATTCAAGAAGCCAACCTCATTTACCTGAATTTTTTTAGGTCAGCAATTGACACGTTGGTTTCTAGGGACTTTCTAGTAGATTCTTGAAAACATTTGGTGTTTATTGCTGCTTAGTCAACGATATATTAAGGGAAAGCCTCTCCCTAGAAATATTTTCACTATGTTTCAGATGACAGAGTTTTCACTTTTAATAATTTTGCTTTTTTCAGTTTTTACATTTTCTTAATAAATGATAGAATTCATGAGGTGAAATTTAAAATCTTTATTATCATTTTTAAGTTATGTGTCTGTCTGGGAAGTATGTGTACGTGAGGAAGAGTGCCTGTAGAGGTCAGTGAAGGACATCAGATCCGCTGGGTTTGGACTTAACAAGCTGTTATGAGCTTTCTATTAAGGTGCTGGGAACTAAACTCTGGTCCTATACAAGAGCAATACCAGCCCTTGACCACTGAGCCATCTTTCCACCCCTTCTGAGATGAAAATTTTGGGTTAGGTATTTTGCAGAAGATTTAACACTGTACCACTAAAGATAACTACGGAATGTAATGTGCGTGAGAAAAATAAATCAGAATCATCTGAGTGTTCGTTCACGAGTTTCTATGTTCCTTTAAAGTCCCTGTACAGACCTGCCCCATACTTTTGCCTTGTATAATAAAATGTATTTTAGTGAAAAGGGGGAAAAAGTTGGATTTAATATGTGAATTATTAAATGATTCCTCAGAATGGGTTTAACCACAAGCATCAGTACTAGGTAGGGGACAGGTAGGGGTACTCACAAGAGATAGCCCCAGATTTCTTGGAGTTTCTTTAGCTGTAGAAAGGGAAAATACATGAACAAGCAAACTGGAGGACTCGTGTGTTGGGAGAGTTTTACTCATTGACAGGGATATGTTATCAGTTTCAATAAGTGAAAACACTGGCCTACAGAGTACATTTAATATTCAGACTAAAAACAGATGAGTGAAATTACCAGTTTTAAAAAAATTTAAATCAAGTCCCTTGACAAGGAGGGAAACGGGCAGAAGGAAACATTCTAGATCTTTGCATGGTGGGGTTTTTGGGTTCTGTTCCTGGTCCCGTTGGGTGGAGATTCTTTCATATGTCTCCCTTGAGGTTGGGGCCTGATGGAGAGAGAGAGAACACAGTAAGAGGTCAACTAGGTTTGGCCAGTGAAATCAGCATGTCTTAGGGAGCGATACTTGTGTATGTGCCCACTTTAGTAATTAGCAGCAGTATACAAACAGGCTAGTGTGGGTCATTGCAATGAGCTTCACAGAAGTTTCTTACTGCTTCCTTATAGAAAATGATTTCAGTTTCTGAGACTGTGTTAAGGCCTGTGCAAATGCATTCTGGGATGAAACAAAGCTTTTCCCTTCCTCATTTCTTTATATTATTTGTGATAGAATATTTTACTATTTATTTCTTCTTGTCTTGGTTCCTCTGTGTTGCATGAGAGAAATCACATAATTCTTAATATAATGATTTTAACAAGTGGATAAAAAGGAGGGGAATAATTTGGGTTAATGCATTGATAATCTTTACTTTCAAAACAGTCAAAAAAAAATTCAGGGAAAAATTTAAATATTTTTTCAGCTATTAGGATGTCTCAGTCCTAAGTAGAGTCAATATTTTAACATGCCTTACCCTTCCATTGTCCTCCATCGTGTTTGTGGTTGGTCTTTGGGGAAGAACCAGGGCCTATGATGGAGGGAACTTAGAAGGGCTAGGTGTTTGCCATTCTAAAGGAGAGGCACCTGAAGAGTTTCTATGACCAACAACCCTATGGAAAGAAAGTCTGTCACAGGAAAGAACTGCTCCTATTACTATATTTAGTGCCTTGAGATTTTTCTCATATTGGAATTACATTATCTCCTCCTGTTGTGATTTGTAGACTAAAATTCTCTGGAGGTCACTAAATTACCAGCAGATGTTTGGAGTTTACAACCCAGATCTGTGTACCTGTAGTCAGGGTGGACATGGGAATGAATCCGGTGTCTGAACCCAGGGTACTCACAAGGGAAATTACCTTCCCATAAAGTCCATATGATAAATTAATGTCAGAATGGGAAGTTGAGGTTAGAATCCCAGACTCCTAAGACCCTGTCTGCAGCTGTTTGCTGGTAGCAAGAATTGGAAATGGATGTTTCCAAAACCCTTCGCTATTGTCCCATTCTAAATGGAAATTCTCTTTTAAAATTTATACTTTTTTTTTTTTTCAAAGAAATTATTTCTGTGTGTCTGATAAATAGAGGTGGCACAGAAACCTTTCCTTGATGATCTTCGGTGTTTCAGAGCTCATTGTTATGTAGAAGGGTGATTTGATTAGCTGCCGGTGAAATATTTCAGAAATAGAAGAAAACCAGAAAATATTGGGCAATGAGATAGAAGTGGATCATTACTTTAAATTCTTATCTATTTAGTTAGCTGGAGGGCAGGCAATGTCCTTGATAGCTCAGGCAGCTACTTGCATACTTAAAGTTTCCAAATGGCCCGGGGGCTCTTGCACTTCGCTCAAAGTATCCTAATTCCCATTTTAGCCTAGTGGAGATAGAATGTAAGATAGGATGTGTGTCTTGTCTTTATTTTAGTAGAGTGGAAATGATGACCATGGGGAGGACTCAGTCTATCTTCTTATAGGTAGTCTGTAACACACCTAAATTGAAAAGGGCAAACATAAATTACACACATACTACTACTTTGTCCTCTGTAACTCCAAATTCTCATCGCTAAAGGCTCATGTTTCAGTTCTCTCTAGAATTGCTTTATTATATTTTATAGTGACTGCCTGTGAACTATCTGCTCCCTGGATGCTCATGGACCTCTCAGGCTTCTGCAACTGTTTACAGATCCCTCTTTTGTCCCTCAAACTGTCCTCTTCCACTCCCTCCCCATTCCCCTCCCCCCATCCCTGGTAAGGACCTCACTTGGAGGCCTCTTCTCAGGCCTGCAGAGCCCCAGGCTGTAGTTCCCAATTCTTGTGAACTACCTTTGGCCTCTAACCGGCCTTGATATGCTATCAGTAGCATGAGTAATTGCCACGTGGGGGACAGGCTGCAGCCTGTTGAAGGGTTCAACTCCGGGATTCTTTTTCAGATGCCCACAGAAGTATAAACCTGCCTGAGAAGACAGATTCTCAGAGTCTGTTAGGGTCAGAGAAGAAAGGAGAAGATTTTAGTTTGGAAAGAGAAGAAAAGATGCTGAGACCATGTGTTTATTTCTTGAATGGAATCGTTTGTTCAGTTCTTAACTCAAGAATAACACTGAATTTTAATGTGCATTAAGATTATCCCCGGGGTTTTCTTCTGTGTTTCTGTTCTCTTGGAATCATTTAGAAACACGATCTCAGTAGAAATGTGAAGCTCTGCTTAAAAGAGCAGAACTCTATGCCTCAGTAATGTGTACAGACTCCGACAGTGAGCGAGAAATGCTTTGGTGTTTTGTGCTTGAGAATATTTGTTAGGTGAGTCATTACTAGTTGAGTGAAAATCTTGTTATAAAAATGTAACAAATAAATGTGTTACTAACTGTTTACATAGGTGCTGGGAAATCTGATCTTAGGTCCTTTTGCTTGAGTGGACATTACACTAATTGACCTCTCTCCCCAGCTTTAATTACACTCATGACATGTCTGCTGTGGACTATTTGCAACAGCTTTGAACTAGACAGGATCAGAAGGATCTTGTCACTAAGGTATATATCTACATGTCAAAACAGACCTTTGTAGAATTCATACTTATACTATCCTCCTCAGGTATTGTGGAATATACTAGCTAGTCATGTTAAAATCCCCAGAATTTTAGTTAACTAACATTCATACTCTTAGTGAAAATGGAAAACTATTGGCATGGTAGAGATGCTGAGGCAGGAGAGTTGTCTTGAGTTCCAGGCCTGAGCATATAATGAGCTCAAAGTCTGTCATGGCTAATAAATAGCAAGACCTCATCTCAAAAGTCAAAACTAAACACAAAGATTAAGAAACTTTTAAAAATTGAATAGGCCCAGTCCGTTTAAACGGTTATCATTTGACCCTTTTTGCTTGAGATAGTGACATCATACACACCTGCCATAGGGTTGTAAAGCTGTATTGTTGATCAGATCAGATGTTCACATTTTTTTCCTATGCAAGAACAATAGGCGTTTAATGCAGAAGATACTAATTAATAGGCATGTGGCACAGTAGCACATACAGGAGATACTCTGTAGGAAAGTTGAACCAGCATTTGATAAATCCTAAAAAGAATTTGTGAAGGAATTGAGCTCACCAGTTTGTACGTCTGTAATATTTCCTTGATGAAGTCACAAGGGATGGTGGCCGAGTTTCCTGTTGCTGTACCTGCTAGAAGACAAGGGTATTAGGTGACAATACCTGTGTTAGTAAACACCTCGGGTTTCAGATTATGTCTTTAATCCAGTATAGACTGCTCCTTTTCGGAGTAACTGAATGAACTGGCTGAGTTCTTGTCTAGATTGGGGTATTGAAAGGGATGCTACATTTCCAAGCTACTTATATTCAGAGGATGCCAGTGCCAAGAAACCCGTGAGCATAAGTCACCGATGTAGGTCAAAACTAGTCTGTGCCAAGCGCTTGAAGCTCTGCTGCTTTTATTGGTCCATTGTATCAAGTGGATTTCTAGAATTTCACACATTCTTGGGTGAGCCTCTTTTTTTTTTTTTTTTTTTTAAAGCAGGTTAGTGATGTCATTGCAGGAAGGTGTAAAAGTGGCTCCTTTCTCCAGCCCCAGGGACAATCAGGCAGGGCCAGCTGGAGTCCACTGCAAGTGAAAGGGTTTCTGTTGACCACAGTGAGGCTTTCTTGATGTTTGTATCTTTAAAGCTGATTTTTGGAGGCCTTTGAGTTCTCTGGAAAGGTGTACATCCTAAAAAGATGTGTGCTGTGGTGCTCTGGGGGAGTGACTTCTGCTCTGAACTTGGAAATCATAGAAAATAGAAACGATTTGTTTATAGGATTGTAAAAGATATGGTCAGTTTTACTGTTTTAAGTGAAAGTTGCCATTACGGTTTTTCCTTAGCATTTTTACTAGACCCTAGCATGAAGTGGCTGGTTAATTAATTAAGTTAATTCTGATTGTGTATCTTATCTTCAACCTTCCTTCAGGCAGATGCTGCAGAACTCTGTTTTATCTTCCTCAAAGAGGTCAAATTTTTCTTCACATTTAAAAGAAGTTGAAACAACATTTTATTAGCAAACATTAACCTGGGAGACACATTGCATAATTACTGCCACAGTTAAACAGTTATCCATCATTATCATATTATACCTCAGCTCTCATAATTTTGTTTTTTAAGTCTTAGCATCGGACTTCACTGTTCCATTGGACTTTTGTTTATGGCTTATATTTTTTTTTACTCCATTTCTTTGTGGGGGGCTTTGTTTTCTTTTGTCTTTGATGGTTGTTGTGTTTTGATGGAGAGGACCTCATGCTGACATGTTGTGTATCTAATAAAGTTTGCCTGGAGATCAGAGGGCAGAGTTAGTTACAGAGTTAACCATAGAAATCAAGGAATAGTGAGTACGACAGAGGCAGAGGTCTGTCTTGATTGCAGTGAGTTCAAGGCCAAATAGCGCTAGGAAAATTGAACCAGGAAATGATATAGCGGAGAAAAAATAAGGGAAAGATGAAACAGGAGTTCAGCCCTTAGTCTTTCAGCTAAGGACTCAGAGGCATTCAGTCTGAGGATTTCCGAGGAGTGGCTGGGTGAGAAGTAGCTGTGGCTTGTTCCTCTGTCTCTCTGATCTTTCAGCTTTCCCCTAATATCTGGCTCTGGGTTTTTATTAAAAGATCAAACTGGCCTGGGAACTTGCTGTGTAGCAGAGAATGACCTTGGACTTCTGAGCCCCTTGCTCCAGCTCCCAAGTGCTACAATTATAATCACATGCCACCATGCCAGGTATATCCACACCTTTGCTGTGGTAGCCTCGCATTGGCGGAGGAAAGGAATTTCAGTGGTCACATGAACAAGTGGCGCCTTCACCATTCTTGTGGTCACAATAGAGATGGTGCCAGTACCAGAAAGAGCTTTGGAAATTTCACATAAGAATGTTCTTTTAAGGCCAGAAGAGGGGGGTCAGATTCTTCAAAATTGGCGTTGTCAAGGTACAGATGGTTGTGAATTGGAACCCAGATCTTCTGCGTGGTATTTTGGTGATATGATTTTTACGCACGTAGGTTTTTTTCTTCT
This sequence comes from Sigmodon hispidus, assembly GCA_004025045.1. Classification (NCBI taxonomy): domain Eukaryota; kingdom Metazoa; phylum Chordata; class Mammalia; order Rodentia; family Cricetidae; genus Sigmodon; species Sigmodon hispidus. The sequence continues at coordinate 64,268 of PVIH01000610.1, forward strand.
TTTTTTTCCCCCCCACAAAAAGTGGGAACTATGCAGTCATCTGAGATGAGCCCAGTTGGGGATGCCAGAGACTAAAGAAGCTCCCTGTCTTAGACCATTGTTGTAAGAACTTATACAGTGTTAGAGCCTGTGCTGGTCACAATTTCCTTTCTCAAGAGAAATTGATTGGTGGAATCACTGAAGACCCCCAGTTATCTTACTTCAGAGTGTCTTCTTTTGATTTCACTGGTTTTATTTATTTTTGTCTTTTTCTGTTTACCTGATGTCTTTCAGAACTTAAAGTGTGTTCCCAGGAGAATCAAGACTAAATAAAGACTGACCTGTGTTGATTTTATCCAACCATCCAGTTACTTTTTCTTATAGTTTGAAATGTCTAGATCCGCCTCCTTCACCCACAGAAATTAGTATTATTGGGACAACATTCAGATCCATTCATTATATTTAGATCCTGGAGCTTTTCATCATAGAAATTTGTGGATTTAATGTGATTTACTTAGAATTACTCTATAGATGTTAATGAAAAGTAGCTGAGCATCTGTTTTGGGAGTTTTAAAAGTACAGTTTTATTTCAACATGTTAAATTTCTTTTTTGAAGTTTGAGGTCATTGGAGATCTTCCAATATCTTTTTGCTGGGGAAAGCATGCATGGCAGTGTGCATTTACATTACCAAGTTGCCCTGGAGTGACAAGGCCATCACCTGCAGTGCAGCTGGGCCAGCAGTGTTGTAAGGAGGTCATAAAGTATATCCTTTTTTGTGTGCCTACATTATTTTATTTTCTGTAATTGGTAATGCCACTCGCTGTTAGTTCAATGACAGCAAGTTTTAAAAGAGACGGATCTGTGTTATTTGGTTATTTGATGTCTAACTTTGTCTAGTGCGCTTTTGAACTTGGAGAACCAGATGAAAGAACATTAGTCCTGTGTGATAGGAACATTGGAAGGACTTATTCCTTAAGCAAGTATTTGCCGGGCACTTGTGTTTGAGGGCATGTCTGGGTGGCTGGAACAGGGGAAGGATGCAGAGTAGATATGATGTGGCTTTTGGCCATGAGGAATTTAAAATCTGCTCAGCAGAGACTGACTCTGAAGCTTAATGAGATCAACTAAACACTGAGCTGAACACCAGGCCCACAGGAAGAGGGAGACAAGGAGAAGATGACAGGGTAGAGGAAAAACAGCTGTGGAGGGATAAGACATTGGGCCTGGAAGGGTTTTACACACTAAAGGGAGGTCACCACTGCAAGAGGACCGGCTAAGGAGCAAAGGCACAGGAAAAGGAGGGAGAGGGAGTGGAATGGCTGAGTTGCAAATTAATTTCCCCATATGTCATTCTGCCTTTCCTTTCCCTTCCGTTCATATACTTTTCAGTGTTTCCATGCATATGTTTTGTGTGTGTGTGATAGGTGTATGTGTACATGTGTGCCCTGTAGTGTATACATGGTGGTCAGAGTACATACAGCTTCAGGTGTGGTCCTTCTCTTACACTTGGTTTGAAACCATGTCTCTTTGCTGCTCATATGCCCGAAATTCTCCTGGCTTCAACTCCCATCTTGCCCTAGGAGCACTGGGAATGTAGATGATTGCGATGATTGCTACTTGCCTTTTTCATGTGATCCAGACTCAGGATCTCAGACTTGTCCAGCAAGGCCATTGATCCGTTTCCCCAACCCTGTCACACATGCTTTTGAAAGAGCTGAACTCGATACTGTAGGAGTGACTGGTGACTAAACCTCCAAGACCCAGAGGCTTGTCCCTGAGGTGAGATCTACCTCACATTCCTTTGGTATCTACAGAGAACCAAGGTACAATGTGAGGAGGAGAGAAAATTACAGATGTTAAAATACTCAATATGCGTATATTTGGTCATAAATGTATAGTAGAGACAGTTAAATCTGTGTGCATGTTTACTTAAGGCTCAGCCAGATACCACTTCCTCAGTGTGTCTGCTCCCCATCCCCCCCTCGCAGAGTGCCAATGTCTGTCCCCTGCTTGCCTGGACCTGCACTGTTCTCCACACAGCTATAGACAGTCATACCACAGAGGACCTTCAGGTGTAGGGGTGCTCCCCATTTCCTGAAAGGATCTTGTGCCTTTCTGTTTAGTGTGGCACGCTCTGTGATTTCTTTTTACTAGAGAATGGAGATAACAATAGAGTCTTAGTTATGATTTCTATGGCCAAGAAGCCACTTAGGGAGAGGAAAGGGTTTATTTTTTTTCATGCAGATTGTGGTCTATCACCCAGGGAAGTCAGAGCAGGAATCTTGAGGCAGGAGCTGATGCAGAGGCCATGGAAATGTGTTGCTTCCCTTACTGGCTTGCTCCTTGTGGCTTGCTCAGCCTGCTTTCTTATACTAATGCACGGGTGGCATTGCCCCCAGCAAACTGGGCCCTCCACTGTCAATCATCAGTCAAGAAAATGGACCAAAGGCTTGCCCACAAGTCAAGCTGTGGGCACATTTTCTTAACTGAGGTTCCTTTTCTAAAAATAAAATAACTCTAGTTTGTGTGAAGTTGACACAGGACTAGCCAGCACCGGTAGTAAGATAAATGTACAGATATTACACCTGTACTGCATCCTCTGATACATCATGTCCACATTAGCAGTGATGAAGGAAGAGAGAGCTAGATGATTTTGGAAAGGGGGGTTAATGAGAAGTGTCAATGGTGGTAAGGGTTTACTACGGGGCTGATAGTTGAATGAACAGTTAGGGCTGCAGCCATGCAATAAGAGAAATTGCTGCCTCTTAGCTTCTGGTTAAGGATTGGGGCTCTGTACACCATTGAGGAAGCTGGAAATATCCCTCAGCAATACAAGTGTCTAGGGAAGATTAGTTGAGAACATGTGGTGGACAGCTGGCAATTTCAAATGATGAAAGTGTAAGGGGACATTCCCAGAGTCACTTAGGAAACCAAGTGTCCTCATGGGTTGAAGTGGTTGGTTCCAGCTTGTTTGTGGATTGGGAGAATGTGACATTTGTCTTTCTTCCGGGAACAGGATGAGGAATAGGTGTCACTGAAGCAGTCAGGTACTTAAAAAACTGTCGATTTGAAAGGACCCTTGTCACCTGTGTCCTTCCCTCTCTTCATTTAACTGAGGCACTTATCCAGCCTCCATACACAGATGAGAGAAGACAGTTTGGAAGGGGAGTCGTCTCCAATACTGTCAATGAGAGTTTCATCAGGTTTGATCAAAAGTAGCTGGGGGAAGCGGGCTGTGAGCAGAGAACATGGGCATTTGGGTAGAAAGGTTTACAGAAGAAATTAGGGTTGGGCGGGACAAATGGTGGGAACCTTGTCTGGATAGGATGCTAAAGACATCGCAAAGGACTGCCAACTCATCTAGATGAGGATGCACACCAAGTCCAACATTTCTGACCTTGTACACAGCCACAGACATAAACAGTCAACATCTGGCTGCTCCAGCTCCGAGTTGGAGTACTTCTTCTCCTCTTCCCCAGCTTCTCTCCTCCTCTTCCTCTTCCCTTGGCCCTCTCTACTTTCTTTTTCTAGTCCGAACTTCCTGGTACTTGCTATATGCAGTCGTAGCTCTGGGAACCTTGCTCATATTATCATGGATCTCTTATAGCCCCGAGGCATGTTCATGTTTGTCCTGCCTTACAGACAGGAAGCTGAGTTAGAATATGTCTGTGGGAACATGTTTTTATCCTGTACATCTAGGTCATTCATTCATTCCCTCTTCTACATTCCTTTGTTGCCTCAAAATGTGTTTCCTGATAGTAGCCAAGCTATAAATATCATAGTAGCTTTCTTAGTATAATCTATATGGCAAGGCAGAAGAAATGCCACATAGCATGAAAAAGCTAGCCCCTCCTTAATTTAAACCTTAAAAAAAAAAAATGAAGTCTCTATATCAGATAACGTTAAAACATGGTATTTACCACTGGAAATAGGGCTAAAGGGACAGACTTTAAAATTTCAAAATAGAATGATGTAAATAAGAGCAATTATGCCAAAAATCATCCAGCAGAGAGCCCATTGAGAGGCCACGGGCTGTATTAAACCTATGTAATGAGCCAGGTGTTTTAGTGAAGGAACCTGAGGAGACTCATGAAAACACCCTATGGGATGAAGGAAACAAGGCATTCTGGAAGCGAGCAGTGATCATGAGCACACCAAGCTTCTTGATAGTGATGGAGAAAGTCAGGGGTAAAGTTAGTCACAAGGCAGCCTGGGACCCGACTTAGTGGGACTTTGGGGAAGATCCTGCATGAATTCAGGTCTAGTAAAATCTGATAATAACACTGAGTGGCCCTGGGGATTATAGCATTGCAGTACATTTTACCCCAAATGGTTTGTTTTGATAGTCAGAGATTTTTATTGCTTCTTCCTCTGGAGTTCTATTTAGGTAGCTGTAGAGTTATATAAATAGTTATCTCTGGTTATTTATAGGCTCACATCTTGACACATCAATTAAATTTGTCCATCCAGTAAATCTTTACTGAATGTTTTCTAATTGTTAAGCACTGTTTCCCTCTGTTTCTGCCATGCGGGCCTCCTTGTTGTCTTTGATTAACCCCCCCCCCCCCATACTCTCATAGCATGTGAAGATGCCCTGGGAGGGTTTTCAATGTGCAGGGCTTGCTCTGAGTTGTGATTGGCCAGGATAAGTCCAGCATCTGTGTTATCTATGATGGGAGAGAAGAATTAAAGCCTGGCTGATTGTTTTTAAAGCTGTTGCAGGTAAAACACAGTATGGGCTGGGCCATCACAGCAGTGTTCAAAGTGGGTAGAAAGAGCCAACATTTGCTACAGTTTAGTTACAAAAAGAAAGGTATGAACCAAGAGAAAGAGAGTTTTACTTGAATTTCTAGCAGGGTTGGTTGGAATTGGAGACCGGTAGGGGTGTGTGTGGGTGTGTGTGTCTATGCAGGCAGTTCTGTATCTTTGAGTTAATGGCATGGATGTTCCCTTGTTTTACAAACTGAGTCTGTGATGTTTTGAGTTTGATTAGAATTCACAGGAGCATGTTTGCAAAGTGCCCAAAGAATAATCTGAAAGAGAGAGAGAGAGCGAGAGAGCGAGAGAGAGCGAGAGAGCGAGAGAGCGAGAGAGAGAGAGAGAGAGAGAGAGAGAGAGAGAGAGAAAGAGAGAAAAACTGAAAAAAAAATAAGTACATGTAAAGATATTTAAGAATATAAAAAGGCAGCAAAAGAGACAGGATTATTATTGATGTCTGTTTGAGGACTGGGAATAAAAATAAAATGGAGGATTGCTTGAGATAATAAAGGATAAAGGATAAAGGTGATTGCCTCCAAGCCTGACAGTCTGGGACTCATATGCCTGAAGGAGAGAACTGACTCCTCCAGGGTATCTTCTGACCTCCACATTCAGATCATGGTATTCGCATGCTCCCTCAATCAGTAAATACCGATAAGTAAACTTTAAATTTCCCAAGGACAAAGTATTGGGGCAAGATGCTCATAATTTTAATGTGAATATAAATGATTCTACCAAGGTAATAAAAAAGAACATAATGTGAAATTGGAAGTCCACAATTCTAGTGTGAATGTAAATGATTCCACCAAAATGGTAATAAAGACCAGGATGTGAATTTGGAAGCCCCTATGGAGCCATTCAGCTCAGTGACTCTTTAGATGGACAATGAAATTTATTATAATCATAGTTTTGTTCAACATAACCTATAGGTAGAGGTAATGGGGCAGAGGAAAAAACATATGAAATAAATCCCCAGAAAAGCCAAGGATAAGCTTCCAGATATCCCCTTCACCGTGGGACATCTGAGCCTTGCTGCCTTGGGTGCTTACTGAGGTCAAATCATCTAAATGAGCAACACCTATATGCTGAGGCTTGCTACTCAAACTCCACCCCATACCCCACCCACCCTTGTAGTGTAGATAACTGATTACACTAGTATGCTTTGACCACTAACCCTTTACAAAAACAAACCTTCACAGGGAAAATAATCCAGGATCACAGAGCTATCTCCCATGGGCTGCTCCCAAGTCAGGCCTGGAGTCTGGCTTCCCTCCTGATTATGTGAGGTTTGAGCAGCTCAGGCCTGGGGAGTTAATCCTTTCCTGAACAGTTTGCTAGGCTTTTCTTTTTCCTTCCTTCCTTCCTTCCTTCCTTCCTTCCTTCCTTCCTTTCTTCCTTCCTTTCTTCCTTTCTCTTTCTTTCTTGTAAGAGAATAAACTGGCAGGATCCGTTCCCAAAATAGATACAGACATACCTACCCCAATTTTACATCATTTCAAGACCCTATTGAACCAGAGATTACACAAGAGAGGTTAGATGTGTTTCCCAACATTTCCCCTGAAAATTTGTAATAGACTATGACTCATCCATAGGATTTTGCAAATTCTAGTCTAGAAGAAGAGAAAACTGACCTGCAAATATGTGTGGCATTGGCTGGATTCGGGAAGGTGGCCGGATGATGGAAATCTAGTCTGGAAGTTGATGGTTAGTCCTAGAACAGAGTCTCTGTCGGGAATTTTTTTTGGACAAAGTAGAACATTGTTGAATGTGTAACTGAGTGTAGAAGACCCAAGAAAAGAATGACTTGAGGACAGTTGCAAATAACTAGAGTGAAAAAGTGTGGCAAATGAGTTTTTTTTAATGGAAGGTGAACTTAGTTTTAGTGAATGTATGTTCTCATTGACAGGAAGTGGAAAATTATTTTCAACAAATATTATATCTCCAAAAAGCTAAAATTACACACACACACACACACACACACACACACACACACACACACACAATATCTTTGAGATAGAGTCTTTCTACATAGCCCAGGCTGGTCTTGAACTCACAGAGGTCCTTCTGCTTCTACATCGAACTGGGACTGCTGTTTCCTCATTTAGGGCCTTGTTCTGTGTAGGCACATACATTTCAGCAATCTTTTTCTATAAGCTATGCTTGATGAAATAGCATTAGATCTGAAAACTTGTTTTCCCTTAGATAAATTTAGTTATTAGAATATGTAGCCCCAAAGTTGTCAACATGCAGTTAAACAGGAAGTATTGTCTTAGAATCAAATGCTTTTTATTTGTCAAAATATTTGGTTGTCAGGGCCTTGAAAAAACTGAAGATTTTTAAATAAACAATGCACTGGACCTATTTTGGGAGTTCTCCGAGATTTGTGACTGCTCATTTCCTTGTGGGGTCATGGTACATTTCCTCCAGTTGGGCTGACTTAGATATTCTCCTGAAGAGGATAATGGTGGCTGCTGGCATTCACAGAGCTGGTCCTGCACATCCTTTTAATGCTTCACATATATCAGTTAATTAAAGTTTTACAGAAACCCTGTGGGTAAGATGCTGTTATGTTAATTAAGCAGGAGCATAGTTAAGGATCTGATGATGTTAGGATTCAAACCCAGAAGTCTGTTCTAAGTTCGACCCTCAGTCACTCTGACTTAGGACTTCCTTATGATAAAACAGCTTAGGACTAACATTTTATAGCTATTAGTTCATTTAATTTCACATCAACAAGTCAAGAAATCAAGATACTATTTTTTTGCACATTTCAATGGAGTAGATAGTTTGTCTGAAACATGCCATGTTGGCCCCCATGAGGGCTCTCTTAGTCTTTTTGCCTTTGTAAATCTGTGGGAGAGAGGAAGTTTTTTCTCTTGTTTCCTTGAGCATTTCATGGCTTAATTAAACTGGTCTTTGAAACTGTAAGTTTCAATTTATCCCTTGGCTTCATTATTGCTCTCTTTTCTGACCTTTATTTTCAGTCCGAAATGCCATAAGATTGTGTATGTATACAACTATTGCTGAGAAATCTGGAGCTGGCCTTTTAAACTCCTCTCCAAAATCTTTGGTTGTCATTTACGGGACTTTAAAAACATAGATTGTGAGTTTTCTGCTGTGGCTAGGAATGGTAGGTTAAACAAGCTGTTCAGGAGTGAGGGACAAAGCCCATTCATCTTGATTGCTACACACAATGCAAATTTACACGACCCCCCACCCCCAACACACACACAGGTGCCTGGTTCTTTGCTTTCTGTCCTATAGTTGTTTGAGATAGGGCATATTACTTAGTTTTTAGTACCTGACAAAGACTGCTTAATGAAGGAAGGGTTCATTTTGGCTCATGGTCTGAAGGTGAGGTCAGTTGGTCCTTAGGAGTAGGCATGGTGGCTGGAAACAGCTTTGGTTGTAGGGATGGGAATATCAGTCAGCGCATTACATTATGTGCACATTTGGGAAGCAGAGAGAGATAGCTACTGGTGGTGTTCAGCTCTCTCTCTTTTCTCTTTTTTTATTTAGTCTAGGACCCATGGAAGATGCTGAGGTCATACAGGCTGGGTTCTACCTCCTCATATAAAACTTTTGGAAACACTTTATAGACACCCAGGAGTGCTTTTCTCTGGTCATTCAAAATCTAGGCTACCTATCACAATAGATATATTTTCTTGTTTTCTTGTGTGCTCAATGCCTAGCATATAGTTCTGTGTTTGGTAGCTGCTTGGTATGTAGCAGAATGAACTGACTTATATAGCATCCTTGTTCCCATCATGGAAAGAGAGTTGATCTCTCAGTTCTGGGTAATAGTGCATTGAAATGCATAACATCCATCAATTGTGACATTTTAAAAATTCAGGATTTAAGCATACACTTAATTATACACAATTTCAATTTACTCTGTATGTAATATCCTAGCTAAAATAAAAAAAAAACCACCTTTGGGTCTTCTGTCGTAAGACCGTTACTAAGAGAGGCAGCTAAAACTGTGAAATGCACCAATCAGAACACCATGTTAGATTGCTAAATAAACTAGAATTACTTCTAGTGTTCCTTGGAAAGTATAATCTCTATAATTTCACTTTCACCTGTTTTGCAAGTAAAATTCAGTGCCTTCAGTACTGTCATTACTGAGTGTATTCTCCTACCTCACCCTTGACCACCTTGCCACCACACAAATGATAAAGATTTTGCTTGCTTTTCACAGTTTAAGTGGTAATCACTCTTTCAAAGGCAAGCTGTCTTTAATTTTATTTAATTAGTAATATTAGTTAATTAATGGATGTGTATGTACATGTGGGAGAGCAGAAATATGAGCGTGTTCACCGGTGTGTGCACATTTCGAGTTTTCCTTGGGGGGGGGTCTTTCTCCATTTCATTTATTCATTTGTTTGCTTATTTGTCAAGACAGAGTCTCTCACTGAACCTGGACTGCCCCATTTTGGTTAGACCATGTGGTTAGTGAGCCCCGGAATCTCTGCATCTATATCCTGTTAGTGCTGGGGTTGCAGACACATACCACCACAGGCACGACAGATTCAAGCATACTTCCTGTGAGCAGAACAAATACTCACTGAACTATCTTCCAGCTCCCAGATCCAGATCTTAAGGGTTCTCAGCTTTACAGTCTATGTATCAGAGACTTCAACAATGAAATCTTACGTATGGGTTGGTAGCTATGGATCACCTATTCAGTTGGTCTCTGGTAACTAAATGGTTGACGGAGGCTTCAGATTTACATTAGAAAATCATCTTTAAGCATAGTTTAGAAGAAGTGTTAGTCTAGCATAAGAAAATTGATAGAGGAAAGTGGACTTCAAGTTATATGATGCCTGTCTGAGAACCTAGCAGGAGGCAGGGATAGGAATGCTTTTTGATTGCAAGAGGCTACTCTTAAAACCCAAAGTAAAGTGTTTCTGTTATGTGATGATGTAGAACACCATCATTACCTTCAGTGTGGTTTTGCCGTGTGGGCTCAGGTTGTAATTACTCCTTTAGGGACATTTGCAAATTCTAGAGAGTTTCATCTGCTGTCATTTCATATTATAGATTTTTGTGTGAAAATGGCTTTGATGGGAGAGGCATATTTCACTTTACCCTTAAATTAGCAAACAGTAAGTCTGCTCAGTAAAAGGAGCTTTCAAGTCTGACTAAGAGTTGGTTTTTCTTTTTCTATTTGACTCCAGGGGCTTCACACACTGGGGAGTGTAATTGTAGGGATGATTATATAGTACCCAAACCATGTTTTGTTAGCATTCGACATAGTTAAGAGGAAGAGTTATTTCACTACAAAAATGTATAAGACATTGAGAGGTTTATTTGATGATGAGGATTTGCTTTGCAGAAATTATTTTAATTATTAATTTACTAAAGTTCAATTTTTTAAAAAGTAATAAGAACTTTAAAAGTATGTACAGTCTCTTGGGGCTGGAGAGATGGCTCAGCAGTTAAGAGCACCATCTGCTCTTCCAGAGGACCCGGGTTCGATTCCCAGCACCCACATGGCAGCTCACACCTGTCTGTAACTCAGATTACAGAGGATCTGACAAACTCACATAGACATACATGTAGGCAAAACACCAGTGTACATAAAAAATAAATAAGCTGGGGCTGGAGAGATGGCTCAGCAGTTAAGAGCACCCTCTGCTCTTCCAGAGGACCCGGGTTCGATTCCCAGAACCCACATGGCAGCTAACAACTGTCTGTAGTTCCAGTTCCAGGCAAACACCAAGGCAAATAAATAAAGTTTAAAAAAAAAGTATGTACATTCTCTTAATCAAAATATGTGTAAAGAAGTACATAAGGGATGACAGCAAGATGTTCCCCAGGTACAAGGAAGGAAGTTTTTCTGATGGTCACACCCAAAATGGAAGGCAGAAGAATGTGCATCACCACTTGGCATGTGTTAGGGCATCTGGTCCATCATGGTTGGTCTAGAAGCTTATTGGAGATGTATTAAGGGAGGGAATTTGGAGGAGATGGGAATGTGATTGAGCTCAGCACTGAACTTCTCAGTGCTTACATTTTCTAGAGAAGAGGATGTAATAGTCAAGACTTTTTGTCAGTAGTCTGGCTAATTTTCGACTCCTGTAGAAATGGACAGACCAGTGTAGGATTTGGTGAAGTGTTCTAATCACTAACTAGTTCCTGGGCTCATTCATTTGTTTGGGCATACTTAGAGTAGCTGCAGCAGGCAGAAAGTGATATGTATAGGTAGCAGGAGCAGTTGCTTATTTCAGGTTTAAAGACTTCTTGATGACCAGGAGAGCATCTGTGACAGATGTTGGCAGTGTAGCTTTCTAAGTGCAGTAAAAACAGAGGTCAAGGTGGCCCAGACCCTAGGCCCTTCCTTTGTTTTTGTTCTATTTAATTCTTTGTGTGTTAGGCAAATATTTTATCTTTTTGCTTCATATCCTTTCTTTTTGAAGCTAGAAGCATTTCCCAGTCTGCTAGATAAAGTCTAGGAGGTCAGCACATTTATTAATAACACTATTACTTAAATACATACGTGGGAGTTGATAAAAACATTTAGGTAATACCTCATTTCCCAGAATTCTCAGCCGAGATGCATTGCAATATTGAGTGAGTCAAAACTTCATCCTACACAGAGGATTGTCATTGGCTGTGGCAGTGAGAACAAGTGTTACCCCAGCATTCACTTACCCCTTCCATAATATCTATGTTTTATTGGAAAATAGCTTCTGAGCCACACTGTATTTCCCAGGCACAGTTGAATCACAAAGCCTTCCTCCTGAAAGAGTACAGTAAAATATATTTACATCATGTACACCAAGATTTACTTGCCTTGAAAAGTTAGCTAAGTAAGGCTATGGTCTATTTATCTGTTATTCTGTTTTGGAGGCAAAGTGCTTTCAATCCTTGTGAGTGATGTGCTTACTATAAATGATACATGGGAGACTTGGGAACAATGTGCTGCATATTAGTTAAGTGGCTGACTAGCCTGTTGATTTTGCCCTGGTCATTTGGCAACTTTGTTTCTCATTTTTTGCCTGTGAAATATGAAGACTGTTTCTTTCCTATACTTCGTTGATAAGTTAATGTAGTCTTAAGTGAGTGAAACTTTTCATCATTTATTTTAAAAAGTACCCATTGAGCTCTCCCTCCAGGTCAGGTCCAAGGCCAAGTACATTACTTACATTTAATCATCCCACGAAATAGGTGCTGTCCTGTAAAGGAGACAATGGGGACTTTGCGAATGAGTCTGTTGATGAGTAGCAGCAGATGGTACAGTTGGTATTTGCGCTGGTGTCTGCGTAAGTCCACACGCTGCACAGTTGATCATTATTGTGTCCTCCTAAGATTTGGCACTGAAGAGGGTTTTAATCTGTCTTCATTTGGTCCATCTTTTCCTTTCTTCAGGGCCATTTTTTCTGCTCTGTCTGCTATCCTCTGCTTTTCCAAAGCATGACTGGTTGAAAGGTCTTTTGTGGTACTATGCACTTCATGCTGTACACAGTCCCAGTGTGCACTGCTCTCAGTTCAAGATGTTCCTTACGGTGCTTTATGTACAGTTAGCAAAAGTGAAACTTCCCATTTAAAATGTTTTAAAAAACATCTGTTTGGTTAAAGAATAAGGAAAAAAAAAAAACCCTTGGTTTAAGATTTAAATTCTGGTTTTGCTTCTGCCATGGATTGAGTTTCGATGCAAACAATGCTTCTCTGCCACATTATTGTTGTCATGGTAAAGATCCGATATGTGCAAGGCATTTAGATCCCAGAACCACAGTTTCTGTATTAGCAGTCATAACAGCTGTGGCGTATTATTGGAACCAGAATTAAGCTGAATAATTTGGGGCTGTGTGGCATTGTGAAGATCTACTTAAGATAATTATAACTGGCTTGGCTTGAGTATGATACTGGACTGGGCTGCAGCTGGTGGCTGGCATCACAGTGCTATCTGAAGTATCTTGTAGCAACAATGATTCTTACATTACTGCACTGTATCTACTGATTAAGCAAAAACACAGGAATGTTTTAGTGATGTGTGTTGTGTGGGAACAAAAATATGAGAAAGAAAGCCGAATTCTGCAAGCTATTGTATTACATTGAGACGAGGAAAGAAATTGGGAGCAATGAGGCTCATAGGATCCTTCAGAAACCCCCAAGAATTGAATTCTGGGTAAGTTCTGTTTTAACAGGCTGAGTTGCTAAGTGTGTCTAGCCATTTTATCACATTAAAATAACATGTTCTTGAACTAGACCAGAGATTGCAGGGAGCTGGCAGAGCTCTGTGTCTCTGAAACAGTGAGCTAGCATGAGAATTTCTTGAGAGATCCTGCTCGATGTCTCCAAGTCCAGACTTGTTTCTGTGCACTGGAGGGGGGAGAGGAAGGGTAGGAGGGGGAGGTGTAGGAAGGAGGGGGAAGTTTCTAAAGACATCATCCTTTCAGAAATAAGCTCTGATTGCTGAGTATTTTCAGTGTCTCCCAGACTGTTCATTAAGGTACCACAATTACAGATGCCACCATCAACATCTTTTCTGTGTTCATCTTGTTTTTGTATTTGTCGTTTTGTTTTTTTTTTTTTAAACTTTGAGACTTGAATATATATCCCAGATGTGCTATGATAGTTACAGCTTTTCCTAATGTGTATTGAAATAAGTACATGAAGTTGGTCTACAACACAGCTGCTTTGGGCCCACTTTAAATTATCTTGAAAAAAAAAAAAAAACCCACATCTTTCTTTTAGTTTTAAAGTGTTCACACAGGGTGGCTAGGGTGGACCAATGATGAAAAAAATCTAAAGACTGGAAATGGGATTTGGGTAGAATTTGCTAGACATTTACAATTGATGAATGAAAACCAGGTGTCCCTGTAGGTTAAAGCAAGCTTGAGGTAGACGTCTGTTTCATTTTATTTTAAAACATCACATTTAGGTTACTGAAGTTTCTAGACCTTCTGGATATTTTCTCCTATTACTTTCCTGGCAGATTTTTTTTTTCTTTTCTGGAAAGTTTTAAACTTGCCTTGGCTTCATCTAAGGAAGAACAGGATTTCTTCTTGCTCATTTTAGTGGTGGTGAGACTTTACCAGCTTCCCAAGCTGGAATTTAGTTTTGAGGTGGCATCTGTGAGCATTTAGGTGCCAGATTCAGTGCTGAGCTCCACGTGTGCAGAGACCATTCCTGGCTTCTGGGAGACTTGATGTGTAGATAACTAAACCTGGCTAGTGTGTTCACTTGTACTGGGCCCAGGAGTAACTGTGGGTCTGTCTATAAAGGAAGGTCTTGCTAGCCGGGAGGATGGTGGGAACCCTACACATTGAGTGAGACATTAGGAAGGCAATGTGTAATTTGTGGTCAGTAAATTGCAGGCCTTTGCTCCTTAGCCCATCTCTGCTGATGCATTTTCTGCAGAACGTCTGTGGGTTCTGAACTGGCCTGAGAAATTTTTCCAGCAGGTTTTTAAAGAATGGCAAATCTCAGCCTTTCTGCTCTTATGCCCTCTTATGAATGGGAAGCAATAACTGAGGACCCTTTCAAAATGGTTGGCAGGAGATGGTGTCCAAAGTCTTGATTGGGTTCTGTCTGTTTCTGGAACCTCTTTTATTGCTTAGGCATAGGCAGGCATGTCCTGAGTAACTGCAAGCCTTGTGACAGCCTTGTGGCAGAAGTGGCTTGGATCACAGGGTCAGTTTGGTTAAGTAGGCATGTCCATCACACAGCCTGTCAGGGCTCTAGAGAAGCCTCTACTATCTCAGTGAACAGACTGGGTAGGAGGGTGGTAAGTAATATGCAGCATGGAAGAGGAAATAAAATCTACCCAGGCTTTGTCATTTGGGGGAATGTTTGTACAAAAGCTTGAGATGGAAAAATCCTGGTCTCCACATAATCTTCTTAACCTCTCCCTAGTAGCCTGAGTCACCCCATTCCCACTGTACCACCAGCCTGTGAGAGAACTGGAATTGTGTGCATGTAGGGGCAATTAAAACAGAGCTTCCCACTTGTCCTCACCCAGGCTGCCTGGTTCCCCACCATGCTAATTGCACTGATGACAGCATCATGTCTTAGATTTTGAAGGTTCCTACACACACATGCTTTAAAAAGAAATGCTAGTATTATTGCTCTCTTGAGAGAAGAAAAGTCAATCCCCTGGGGGACTGATCGTTCTTTCACACCAGCTGCTTCTGTATTGCCAGAGACCACACCCTTCTCTGTGTAACCACAGAAGACTATTTCTTTTGGCTGAGTCTCTGACCTTGAAGGTTTCAGCCAGCCGCCTTGGATCGTTGGGTACTAGACATAATACTGGCCAAGTCCAGGAGTTATTTCTCTTTTATATATCTGTTCTAGTATGACTGTATTCACATTTTTTATTCATCAGAAATTCTGTTTTTGAACCTAAAATATGTCATCAAACCACTGCCATTATATTCTTTTCATATATGTCCTTATAATCTAAGTACATTGAAAAAAAAAAAAAAACTACCAGAATAAGAGTAGCCGTATGTGATGTCACACTCAGCTCCTTGGGAGATGGAGCAATTTGAAAATGTGGATTGCATTTGGTGTCAAATTTTTATTTTCCTCTCATCTGTCTGGAATGAAGCCATTTTTCCTTGGAAAAATTGCTTGGGTTCACCATCGGCTTTTCCCTTTAATAATTAAAAACCACTGTTCATTATTTACATAAAACTTTTTTTTTTCCTGATCTGCTTTCTATAACCTTTCCCCTCATAAGAATCTTAGGAATTCTCTGACTTTTCTCTGAAGGATTTTATGCCTGCTTTATCCCAGATGTAGAACATGGACAATGCTGAGGGTGTGTCTGTTTGTGTGTGTGTGTGTGTGTGTTCCTTTGTGTATGTGTGTGCTTCTGTTTGGAGTTTTTTTTTAGCTTAGTCCACAAATATGCCACTAAAAATTGAGCTATAAGGAAAAGCAACTAGATAAGATAATATGTGAGCCTGCTTTAAATATCTAACTTACTGAATGACATCAAAATCCTACATGTGGGGCTGGAGAGATGGCTCAGCGGTTAAGAGCACCAGCTGCTCTTCCAGAGGACCTGGGTTCGATTCCCAGCACCCACATGGCAGCTAACAACTGTCTGTAGTTCCAGTTCCAGGCAAACACCAAGGTAAATAATAAATAAATAAAGTTTTAAAAAAAAATCCTACATGTAAAATGAGAAGGCATGCAGAGATTTCAGGTACTAATGGAAAAGTGTACCCTCTAGTCATCCAGTCTTTCCATACTGGGATTTTTCCTTTTCAGAATGAAGGCATGCCAACTTCTCAGTCCTAGAGCTCTGAGGCTGGACTTCCTGGAGAGCCGATGTCAATCCAGGGAGCTGTTGGCAGATTCTTCTGTCTTCTGTAGCCCACCTTCTGCTCCCACAAAGAGATAGCTGACTTTATTTATTCACTCACACTGACAGATGTGCTGATCCCAATGTTGGGTTCAGTGTGGAATATAAGGAAGAGGGAACATCTTTGTGGTGAAGGATTAAGAGATGCAGGATTTTCTGATTCTCTCCATTTCTCATAATGCCTTTTTAGGTTTCCAGAAGATAGTTTACCACAAGCCTTTGATTATTATGGTTTATCTGTTAGTGGCTAAAATACCATAGAAGTCTCAACTTTTCTGCATAATAATTTATGGGAAGAACATCATATTTTTATCCCTTCTCTGTAAATCCTAAGTTATATTTTGTGATGAATCCCATCTGCTAGAGTATATTTAGGTGTATAAAATCATACCTTGCTGAGTTCTAGCAGCTTTTTTCCTGATTCAATTTTTTTTTTGCTGCGTATTGAGAAATTCACAAGCTTACTTTTTCAATGTTTAGTCCACCAGGCATGACTGACATACACTCTCTTCTGTATCCTTCTGTAGGATTGTTCGAAGATGGTTTGGCTGCCTAGGAGATTTGGAGATCTGATGCCACGATGAAGACTCACACACGGGGAGCTCCCAGTGTGTTTTTCATATATTTGCTTCGCCTTGTGTCAGCCTACATTACTGACGAGAACCCAGAAGTCATGATTCCCTTCACTAATGCCAACTATGACAGCCACCCGATGTTGTACTTCTCCAGGACAGAGGTGGCAGAGCTCCAACTAAAGGCTGCCAGCTCCCATGAGCACATCGCTGCTCGGCTCACAGAGGCTGTGCATACGATGCTGTCTAACCCCTTAGAATACCTCCCTCCCTGGGATCACAAAGAATACAGTGCCCGCTGGAATGAGATCTATGGAAACAACCTAGGCGCCTTGGCAATGTTCTGTGTGCTGTATCCTGAGAACATGGAAGCCCGAGACATGGCCAAAGACTACATGGAAAGGATGGCAGCGCAGCCTAGTTGGTAGATTTTTGTCTTTTCCTTCTTCCTGTATTAACCTTGTCACTTAAAGAAATGATCCAATGGTGAGAGATCTAGCTCAGCTGATTGTAGAGTGATTGCCTAGCAAGCATGTGTATGAAGCCCTGGGGTTGGTTCTACCACCAAATAAGCCAGGGATGGTGTCACATGCTCGAAATCCAACACAAGAGGTAGAGATAGAGGGATGGGAAGTTTAAGGTCATCTCCAGCTACATAGTAAGTGTGAGGCTGGCCTTTTGATATTTGAGCTCCTATCATGATTTTAGGAAGGAAGAAAGGAAGGAAGTCTAATGGTTTTAAAAGACCTAATATGTCTCAGCTTAAGAAGGAGCATGTTGAGAGGTAGCTTAACCAAAGGGGCTGGAAATTGCAGAATTGAGTAGCCAGCATCATGTTAATAGCAGAGTGTTCTTTCTGCATTGTTTAACATTCTTTACAGTTGTGTGTAGAGTCTCATTCTGAGGAATGCATCAGTAAGTGATATGTGTTCTTGTGTGACTATCATGGAAGAAGATATTTACACAGACCTATGTAGGATTTATATAGAATATAGCCCATTGCTCCTAGGGCCAGGATGAGCAAACTGCAAAATGAAACCAAGCATGTGTTAAACAGGGCATAGGGAACATGCTGTCTGCACAACACAGTATGCATGTCTTTGAGTAAGTGGAAGGAGTAACCTCTAAAATAACAATGAAGTGTATTGCATAAACCCATAAATCAATAACATAGTAGCTTATCAGATGCTGTGCCCTATAGACAGTTATATGGGCTAACTTTTATATGATTTGGCAGTGTAGTGGGCTTCCTTACACCAGCGCCCCCATGAATATGTGAGCAAAGTGCCCAGTGTGATCATGTGTCACTAGGCACTAGGACCTTTGAGATTGGTTATAATCCTGCATGTGCTCTTTTTTGGAGCAGAACACCATTACACAGTATGTGACAGTTTCTTATTATTTAGTGTTAGGCTTTAATTGGCACCCTTTTTGCCAAACTGACTGAAATGCTTTTGCTTATAAGGTATTTGCCAATTAGCATTTATGTGCTTTTGTGATGACATGAAAGTCATCATGATGAGATTAACTGGTAATTTATGAAAAAAGATTCTATTTAATAAGCAGCAGAGGGCCCATCCTGTGGGAAAACTAGTGTTACCACACACATGTGTGAAGACCTTGGATTATCTCATAGTTTACTTTTCAGTTTAAGATTCAAGAACACACTTCCTGTCTCCTTTTGGTTAGCTTACATTTGTTTATAATTTATGTTTCTATCTCTCTGCTTTTTGTAAGATAAGGTTTGAAATGACGAAACTTGGGATTTTGTGGGTATTTTTTTCTAAACTCTAGCTTATTATGCATTCATGGCTCATTGCTAAAAATGCTTACAAATTGTATGAAACTATGATTCTAAAACAATGCTAGTTACCACTCGTCATTGGTCTGGAGAGGGCTAGTTTTAAATGCTTAGCGACATCTGCAGCAGTTCCATGGGTGAGTCATCTTAGATGAAGAACATTTAGTGTGAAAAGGTAAAGCGTAGCAATTGGAGCCCTGTGATAACTGATGTCTCTTAATGGACCAAATCATGGAAGAGCTGGAATTGAAACATTATCAGAGCTGAATTTGTAGAATTATAGTTAAATGCATGTAGTTATTCTGAAGTTTATGATAATTTTAGGCTGAAAAAAGGCCTTTTGATGTGACTTGTCCCAAACATAAAGCTTAGCTGTGTGTATCGTGTTTTCTGATGTAGACTTACATTTGTCAGATCATTCTAGTTCTGACACCAAGAAAGAAAATGAAATATGTATAAAAACACGCCTAATGTCACAGTAACTTAATCAAATCAATCCCTTGTTGTCCATAGTTGCTCTTTTCCAGCCTTTTTATTTCACACAGGTTAAGTGGTGACCTGTGTGGTAGACAGGTCAATATTTGGTAGGTGATGGTGATCATGAAATGTCCCAGAGAAACAGTTACTGCAGAAAGCCTCTTTAATCACACAAAAGACTAAGAGATTAAAAAATACCTTTGCATTGGAGTTTTTAAAGCACAAATATAACACTGTAGGTAAAATTGTACAAGACCAGTATAATTTCATTAGGGGGATGTATTTAATGAATGAGTACTGTAACTAGGATTAAATACGTGCTCCAATAAAAGAAGGAAAATAAATAATTTCAAGTACAAATTTAACATTGGCATGGTCTCAGCAGGTACGTATTTACCAATTGGTAGAGGTGGGAAAAGGTTTCCCAACTGTGTTGTTACCCAGTGGCCAAAAAGCTTGTCTGTCATTTAGTAGAGAGGCCTGTTTTCTCTTAATCAGGCTAAGCTGGGGTTAGAAATTGAAAGTGACCCTTGATATCTGGGTTTTAGTTTTAGATAATTAAACCTTTTCTGTGGTTTTTAATGCTCTTATAGAAATGCTAACTACTTATAAATAGCCAAATTCAAACTTATATTTTTAAACATTCGTTTAGGTATGTGGTGGAACATAACCATATTATGCAACTTAAAACATTACTATTTTTATATTTCACTTACCTTTGCTTAAATTGCTTAGTTTCATCCTATTCATCATTATATACAGAAAGTATTCTGTGAGTGCTGGGATTGTCTTAGGACATAGTGTACACATGTCCATTTCAGAAAAAAAGACTGGCTATATTTATAAATCAATAATAAATACTATAGAATTAAAAATCACTACAATGGCTTCTTATGTAAAATACATTTGCAATTTTTCCTTGAAGAACATTTCTTTCTACTCTTTCAAAAACTGACTAAATTGTATTTTTTGCCTAATCAACTAACAGTTCAAACATCTACTGTGCTAGTGATGTAGATTCAGGGTTGAATAACAGCCCAGCAGTTTTATAATTTTTTTATAATAATTTTTTATTTAAAAGTTTTTTTTTTAACAGACCAGCTACTATTCCCAATTATAGCCCTCCAGCTTCCCCTACCCTTCTCCCCCATCCAGTCTTCAGAGAGGGTAAGAACTCCCAGAGGGAGTCAATACAGTCTGGCATTTCAAGTTGTGGCAGGACTAAGCCCCTCCTCCATGCATCAAGGCTGAACAAGGTGTTCCTCTATAGGGAATAGGATCCAAAAAGTCAAGTCATGCACTAGGGATAAATCCTGGACCTACTGCCAGAGGCCTCACAAACTGCACCCACCACACAACTTTCATCCACATTCAGAGGGCCTAGTTCAGTCATATGTAGGTTCCACAGCTGTCAATCCACAGTCAATGAGCTCCCAATAGCTCGGTCAGCTGTCTCTGGGTTTCCCCATCATGATCTTGACCCCTTTGCTCATATAATCTCTTTTCCCTCTCTCTGACTGGACTGGGAGCTTGGCCCAGTGCTTAGCTGTGGATCTCTGCATCTGTTTCCATCAGCTGATGGATGAAGGTTCTCTTATAATGGAGTCTACCAGAGTCTGTCAGTTTTATAATTTGTACGGGATGGGGAGTCTTACAATGGGGTGTTTTTGCTCAGAGATCAGCACACAGATGACGCAGTAAAGACGTTTGTTCATGACTTACTTGTAAAGCAGTGTGAAGGGGCCAACTCTGGAGTCATTCTGCCCTATCCTGAACTCTGTATCACTTCAGATGAATGTCTCAGTTTGAGCCTTTAGCATCTTGAGGGTATAACCTTACAGCAGTAGTGTGTCCACCACACAGGGCCAGTAGTAGGATTAAGTGAGATAATCTAGTACATAATACTCTGCAAGTTTTTATCTTGTGATAAGGCTTCAATAAAGAATAATGGCAGTTAGTACTAATTATTGCCTCTGTTATTTTTACCTAGGACACAGGGCCAGGTTGGCTTTTAAATAATTACTTATACATTTTTAAGAAGGAATTTATTTTTTGTTCAGAAATTGTTTTTATTAGTTTTATTCAAATTGTTCTCAGAGCTAGAACGTCTATATAATGCTCATAGAATCTGTCTTTGACAATGCTTGCAGCATTTGCCCTTTAGGATTCTTTAAGTGCTAGAATCCAGGGGTAAGGCATGAAGGAAGGCTTGGGGAAAAGTAATATTGACGCGTCTTTTATTTGGTGTTAAGGCTGTACTGCTTTTCTCAGGCAGTACAGCTTTAAGACAGGCAGCAGCTTTAAGAGGGGCTTATTTTGACTCATAGTTTGAAGGTGCAGTTCATCGTGATGAGAAAAATCAGGAAAGTAGTAGCTGGTCATGTTGCAGCCAGAAATGCTGAGGGCTCATGTCAGTTAGCTTTTTCCTTTGCAATGTCGGATCTCCATCCAGAATGGCACCACTACTTTTAGTGGTAGGTCTTCCCTTGTCAGTTGACGTGATCAAGAGAGTCCCTTCCAGCAGGCCCAGAGGCTCATCTCATTGATCCTGTTAAGTTATTGAGTCCATTGTATGTTAGTAAATAAAGAGATTTAAAGGTTTACACCCATAGAGTAACTGAAGAATTTCAGCCATGATGGTACACATACATTTCAGTCCTAGCCCTCAAAAGGCAGATTCAGATTTCTATGAGTTTGAGGCGAGCCTTATCTACAGAGCAGGCAGGGCTACACAGAGGGACCCTGTCTAAAAAGAAAAAAAGAAAGGAAGACAGAAAGAAAGAAAGAAAGAAGAGAAAAAAATTTCATCTATTGTGAAAGAAGTTAAATTGAAAATGTTATACAACTGTCCAAATATGCTGTGCAGTAGAAAGGGAATCTGAAAGATTGTGGATGGGGGTAGTTGAGAAATCTGTAGAATCCTATGGGTCTCTAAACACCGTGGCACCATGGGAAGATGCACTTGCTTGTGTGTTCTGTCTGCGTATGTGGAGGCAACCACATCCTTTCTGGAAAGTCTCTCATCTGTCTTCTTGTTTTTGTTAATGCTGAGGTTGTGTGTAGCTTACTTCATAAACTCAATTAATTAAATGCTATTTTGAGCCTTTGAGATGGCTCAGCGGTCAATGTATTTCCACCAAACCTGGTGACCTGAACTCTGAAACCCCCACGGTATGAGAGCATCGACTTTCACAAGTAGTCCTCTTACCCCCACATGCATGGCATGAGCATGCATGCATGCACACACACACATAAATAAAATAGAATTTACAAATTACAGAAGTACTATACCACATATCTAATTTATTTTCAAGAGTTTAAAATTCAAGCCAGGGGAATTACAGTTTAGAAAATGTTTCACAGAGGTTTTAAACAGATTTCCATAAAGATCAGTTCATAGATACTTCACAGTCAGCGCATGCTATTCTGTTTGTCTTAGTGTGTATGCGTTTTTTTTATTTGCTCACTTGTGCTTGCCATTAGCTCCACAACACTTTGCCCAAATAAAGAAACATAATCAAGATTCAAATGGAAAGTGGCAAGGGAAGAGTCGGGAAATGGACTGTAAGAGGAACAGGAGTCATTAAAATGCGCTGCACACTGTGACCATCAGTGGCTCACAAGTGGACCACCAGGTTGAGTTGTTTTATTTATTTAGCAGCAAGATGATAGACTTGCTTAGTTTTGAAGCTTAGAGTGTCCAAGAGAATAAAAATCAGGTCAGTTGCTCTGTAAAAGAACAATTATTCTTGACCCCAGGATTGCAAAGGACCTTTCTAGATTTTCACAAAGACTCAGTACATTCCAAAACATCCTTCCGTGTGTGATGGACTGTATTGATGCTTTTCACACAGCACTGGGCAAAGAATAGGAACTATGTTGTTTGGTGCATGCATAGATTCTCTTAATGGAGGCCTGCCCTGAGCAAATTTCACTAAAACCTGCAGGGAGGGAGAATTGTGTATAGATGCATGATTTAGCCAGCCATGTTTCCCTGTAGGCTAGTTGAATTCTTTAGTAGACTTTTAATTACCTTAGAAAATGAAATGACAGCATCTTGTCCGTCAGGTCGCATTGCTTCATATCATGTCTCAGCAAGTTTTTGGTAAATGGATGGTTCTTAGCGTGATCTACTCAGTTACATGTATTTGGTGGTCTAGAACTTAAAACAAATAAGACAAAAGACTTGCTCAGTTATTGAAGCCCAGCATTGTCGAGTGACTTTAGAAAAGTGTAAGTTTACCATGGTCCACTTAATCATAAGTGCAGATAGATGCTTTGAAAAGAGATTTAAGATACAATTGTAACAGAGGAGATTTACTCAGGCTGAAGTCGATAGCTGGAAAGTATCCAGTGTGCATTTCCCAGCAGTGAGTGTTGGGGCTTTTCTCTTAAATTGTGACACATTCATCTCAGAGGAGATCTGTGTCTTGTGTCCTGGCTCTGCCATCTGTAATTAGCCATGTGTCCTCTGGCAGACTTCATAGCTGTTGTAGAAACATGTTTTTTTTTTTTTTTTTTTTTTTTTTTTTCATCAGTAGCGTTAGGATGATTCTTTGCATCCATGATGCTTCTAAAGAGGGAACAAAGCCATGCACAGAAAACTGTTAAGATTATGTACTCAGCACATGGTTTTACTAAAAATAATTATTTTTGTTATACAGAAAGAGACATGCATATGCAAGCCTGTCACATCTTGGGGGCACAGTACTCCATTTTAACTGCTCTGGAGTTGTGTTTTTGCTAAGTGTTTGTTGGGAAACACTCTCTTTTGCCGTATAGTATTTTTCTTCCTTATCATCAGACAGAAAATAAATCACAGAGGAAAGAAATGACTTCACTCTTGTGTTGGAGCCAGTTGGCTACAGGGGATCTGGAGGACTGGGTAAAAGAGAGAATAAAAGTTGAGCGTTTGGACAGAGAAGTAATTGTACTTTTTTTTTTTTTTCTACAACAGATTATTAAATCCTTACTTATGGATGGCAAACTTCTGACATCTTAGGGTGTATTCGTAAAATAATATAAAACAGCAAAGTAAGGATCTCTGAGCAAAAGAAAAAGGAAAATCGCTGTCACACTGAAAGGAACCAGTTGGATTTGTTGCTCCATGTACCAGGATGGCCTGTGGGGCTTGTCTCAGCCCTTGCCTGCAGGCCTCCAACTGCAATTCCCTGTAGCTGCTTTTCAAGCTTTTTGCTTTTCTGAACTGCAAACTAAGAGAATCATAGCGGGAGGAAGTAGCTGGGCCCCAACACATGGAGCCACAGCTTTGTGAGTGAAAGATCAAGTTTTCCTCTCATGACCTTCAGTGAGAAAGGCAGCAGACACCTGGAATCCATTAAAGTGACTGCTGGGAACAAATGCTGGGCTGTCAGAAACCCAGCCTCTGGTTCTGGCTTTTTCTCATTCATGTTTTCCTTCTCGCTTGCTCCTTCCCCCTCGCTCTATCTCTCTCTCTTTCCTATTTTATGACTTTCTGTGACAGCTTTCTCATTTTGTGCAGGTTGAGATCTTTAGAAATAGGAGGGTAACATAACAGATGGCTCTGAGTCTTTTAAAAACATCGGTCAGTGTTCTTTAAAATTTACAGGATCTCAAGCAGTAGGACCCTGGCCATTGGGAAGTCTCTTCTTGACTGTTATTTAATGAGCAGGTTGCTGCTGACCAGCCTCATTATTCATGGCTCTGTGGGTGAGAGGGGACCCACAAGCTGCAGAGGAAGCCCAGTCAAGTTAGCAGGTTGTGGTGATATTTTGTGTATCCTCTAAGAAATAAAGCTTGCCAGAAGATCAGAGGACAGAGCCAGCCACAGAGTTAGCCATAGAGGTCAGAGTGGTCAGATAGTGGTGGCACACATCTTTAATCTTAGCACTCGGGAGAGATTTGTCTGGATCTCTGTGAGTTCCAGGCTAGCCTGGACTACAGGAGATTAGTTCAAAAGAAAAACAGAGCCAGGCAGTGGTGGCACATACTTTTGATTCCAGCACTTGGGATCCCATGCCTCTGCTTCCAGTAGTTGGGAAGCACGCACTCCTTTGATCCCAGCACTAAGAAGGTTGAGACAGGAAGTAGTATGGCTGGGCAGAGAAAGGAATATAAGTTGGGAGGAGAAAGGAGTCCGGCCCTGCTGCCTGCCCTTCTCTCCCCTTCAGAGGCATCAATCTGAAGATTCGTGGAGATAGGATCTTTCCCTTTTGACCTGAGGATTCAGTCGTTAGTGATGAGAAGTTTTTCTGGTGACTTGTCCTCTGCTTCTCTGATCTTTTAGCTTTATCCCAACATCTGGCTCCCGACTTTAATTATAGGATTCGTACAACAGCAGATGAAGGTGAGCTGAGCATCCTTGGAATACAGCTAAATTTATGTGAAGTTACCTTCTCTATAGGATGCTCAGCTCACCTAAGTTCTTGCTGTTCTTGAACTCTAAACTGTTCCCCATCTATTTCAAATAAATGTGGGGCTAAATCTTGTTCAGTAATGCTTCTTTCTACATACATTTCAGATATTTGATGGTAGCTACAGTCACACTGACTTGGAAAGAAATGCAAAGTTAATTTTCTTTGTAGAATCTGTTTGTTGCTTAATGTTAAAATCAATTTTTGGATTGCTACATGGTGTGCTTCAGGCCAGAAGAAGCCACCTTCCTTTTGTAGTGAAGTCTCTCACTTTGTATATACAGCACAGATAACGTGTATAAAATTCTGCACCATCTTTACATATAAACATTTGAAGTGTATCTTTAAATGTTTTATAACAAGAACTTGGCAAGCCTAATATTTGGATTTTATATATTCTTTATTTCCTATCTTGAGGAAGAATTGTTGGGTACTGAGTGTATATGTAATGATGCTTCAAATAAATCTTGAAAAAAATGATTATAAAATATCACTAAAAATTGAACACTAGGTTTGCCTACTGGATGAAATAAGATATTCTGATGTGCGGCCTTGCAGTCTTAGTAATGCTAAATGGATATTTGTAATAACTGCTGAGACTGATGGTATTATAGGTGGGCTCACTGGACCTCTTGTCAGTGAGGATGCAGGTGTGCTCATTGTATCTGTTGATAAGGATGCAGGTGTGCTCTTGGATCTGCCAGTAAGCATGCAGGTGTGCTCATTGGATCTGTCAGTAAGCATGCAGGTGTGCTCATTGGATCTGTTGTTAAGGATGCAGGTGTGCTCATTGGATAAGTCAGTAAGCATGCAGGTGTGCTCATTGGATCTGTTGTTACGGATGCAGGTATGTTCATTGGCTCTCTTGGTAATAAATTTCTTGGAAAGCCAGGTACTTAATTTTCTTTTAAGTATCTTTAAAATGATCTTTCACTTTTCAGGTTCTAAGGCTTTATTGATTAAGGGAACACATTTTAACTATGCTTACCAAGCTCTCTCATTCATCCCTTCTTTTCCCTTTCACATCCTGTCTTTGAACAGCAGGATGATACACAGTCTTTGAAGATACACAGCCTTCCACATACACCTGTGATTTAGAAGGCATGTTTTTGTAGGACGGCCTGGTGAATCGGGAAAAGAGAAGCATGTTAGTGGCTATACCATTAGTCGAGGAGGGAAATGATTTAGATTCCAAGCGTGGGGAAAGAATGAAGCAAACTATGATTCTTTCAGCATTTGGACCATCCTTCAAAGACAGGTCCCAGCTCTCCTCAGCACTGCTGACCCCCTGACTTGTGTAGTAACTCCAAGAACCTATACCTCTAACAAGTTGTCCATCTGATGCTGAGGTCCACTGAAATTTACATGGTGAAGGAGAAGCTTGTGAAGGGTTGGTCTGGTAGCTGGTACCTAGACAGGATGGGGAATTAGGAGGGAGAGTCAAGTGGCAGGAGAGAGATGCTACTTTACTGTTTTACATGTCTTTCTACATGACATTATCTGCTTCATCTGTCCACTTGATTTGTCTCACATTCATGTATCACCATGTAGGCAGATGACTGTTAAAGCCTCTGCCTTTGCTCATGGATGTTGTAGATTAGATCTGAACTAACCACTAAGGTTCACAGTGTTGAGGCCCTCAACTCGTGACACTGTTGGGAGCGGTGAAAACTTCAGGAAGTAGAGCCTAACTAGTTTGAGGAAATCACATGGGGCATGGCTATCCTGGGACTCCAGCCCCTTCCTCACTGTCTGTTTCCAGCTGCCATGGCATGAACATTACACTCTGCCATAGAGTTCCCACCATAATAGGGCCGCTGGCTGGCTATAAACTGGTAATGATTTCTTTTTCATGAGGTGATTTTGTCAGGTATTTTATTATACATGGAAAGCTGACAGACAGTTGAATACTTGGTGAGTATCTTGGTGTTTATTGTTTTTAGGGCTTCCTCTCTACAGCTTCTGATGCTTATATGTTCATGGTCTTCCACTCTGCTCTTCTGCTAAGCTCCGCCCACACTCGGTTCCTCTCATCCCCCCCCTGTTCTTTCTTGACTCTCTTGGAAGCAGTTTGTTGAGGTCGGTTCTGTGGTTAGTGAATGAAGATAAGTTGTCACCTCACCACAAAACATGTTACCCAGAAAAAGCGCCTTTCCTGTCTTCTTTTGACTTTGAAGCATTTTGTGATTTTATTGTTTCAATGACTGACATGTTGTCTTCCCTGAGACAGCTTGTACTGGCATCTTCAAGTATGCCCTGGGCCTGAGCAATAATAAGTTGTTTACTCTCAATGAGCCACACTCACCCATATCTTTCTTTCCAAGCCTGTCAGTCTCTGTGACTAGAAGTAACTGCTTTCTCCATGATGGGTCTCCAGCCCTGCATCTCCTACAGATCTCATGCCTATTTATTTTTTAATTCAACATATTGGTTTGTGCTAAGAACTAGAGCAATAATTGATTGTTTGATCATGGGTGCATGTCCCAAAGAAACTTCTTTCCAGAAACCTCTGGGCTCTGTCACTGCCCTGACAGTGCCTTCAGATGTTTCATTTGAAGTGTAACATGTCAGTTTTCCTAATTGGCCTATCCACTTACTGAGGGCTCAGAAGACCTGATATAATATATCTGTCACAGACACCCCTAAGTAACACTGAAGGAAGAAGTTATTTTACTGTGAGTGAGTGACTGTGTTTGCTAAGAGTAGAAATCCCAAGTCTTTGTGAAGCTGTGAATGTAATTTGGTTGCTTGCACATGGCTGCTCATGTGTTTCTGACCCCACTTTCACTCTGAAGACCCGCCTATCATCTATCTTTGGTCTCTTCTACCAGCCTGTCATTACGGAGGCAGAAGTGTCAGGACTGACAGAATTTGTATCTCTCTCCTTCTCCCTAGGGTTAGGGTTATTGGCTCTTAGCATTGCTAATCTCCCACCCAGAATTCTCTCTTCCTAGAACCCTCCAACCGTGGAGTCCATTGTCTTACGTGTGTTTCCATAGCACAGCTTTGGTGTTTTTATTTTAAAACCACCCTCTATCTTTGAAGAGAATGGTGTTGTTCAGCAGTAGAAGGTTGCATGGCATTGTGGCAAAGGCCTAGGACTGCAGAACCAGACTGCCTATGTTCTAATCTTGTGTTTAAACTCTGGGACCTTGAGTATATTAACTTGGCTTCTCTAGATCAGTTCCTATTCTATAAGTTAGGATATAAATATTATGTTTGTCTCATTGTAATTTAGAGGATTCGGTGAGTTAATGAAACAATATTGCTACAAGTATGTTCTTCCTAATTGCAATAACCTTCTGGAACTTTTTTTTTCCCAGAAGACTTCAAGGTAGGGGCATGGGGAAGTGTTAAAAAAAAAAGTCATATTGCCAGAGACAAAAACTTGGAAGCATCTTGAGGTTCTTACCAGGCAGCATAAATAAGAGTCAACAGTTGCTGTGGGTGGAGGCTGACTAGCCCAGCTGTAGAAAGAGGTGTTTATACTAGAGGTACATAAAGAACTTCAGGGTCTGTAGGTGTGTGGGTCCATGTGGAGAGCTCCAGGGACTATATATATGTCTGTGTGGGTCACTCTAGGAACTATGGGTCAGGGACTGTGTATCTGTGTGGATCACTCCAGGGAACTCTAAGGACTGATCTATGGTCTATGGATTAATGTGGATTGCTCCAGGGAATATGGGTCTCTGTGGAAAGCCTTAGGGACTTTAGATCAACGTGGAACCCTCCAGGGACTGTGGCTGTGTGTGGCGAGGTCCTTAGGGTGAGTGAGCTTTCTGATGTTGCAACAACTGCTCTGAAGCCATCCCTACTCCTCATCTATGCTCCTGCTGCTAACAAAAACTCATTAGCTCACCAATTTGGAAATTGGTGCAACCATTGCTTTGCTGTGGACCCTCTTTCTGGGGTGAGTAAACATGTGTTGGTTCTCACCAGGGAAACTGTCACGTATCAACTGTGTGACATGAACCTGTATATACTCTGAGCTCTGTCACTTTGTTTTTTTTTTTTTTTAACCTTTATTTATTTATTTGCCTTGGTGTTTTGCCTGGAACTGGAACTACAGACAGTTGTGAGCTGCCTTGTGGGTGCTGGGAATCGAACCCAGGTCCTCTGGAAGAACAGTCAGTGCTCTTAACCGATGAGCCATCTCTCCAGCCCTGTCATTTTGCTTTTATGTTTACCCTTTTACAAATGATTGCCAACAAAGACGATTTCATTTGTAATAAATATATTTAATGATTTCTTGTAAGTTAATCATCAACATAGTTTTCGCATTTTTCTAAGTATCAAACATAAAGGAACATAAGCACAAGTTATACATCTGTCTTGCCTGGGCTTCTTAAGTTTTAGTTGAAGAGAGAAGCAAATGGACAGTATTAATATAAAAGACAATATTATCAACCAAGTCCAGGCATGAAGAGAAAACCTGAACTGAGGCCTGAGGCATGGGGAGAGACTTTCTGGCTGGCACAAGAACAAAAGCAAAACCAAGTGATGGAAGCAGAGGCCTGTGTTTGGCTGTCCCAGGCAAAAGAAGCTGATGCATTGCAGCCTAGCCATGCAAGAAAGCGGGTTGATTTTAAGGAACTGAAGACTCACTAGAGGAAGGAGAGGTCAGCTGTGAGGTGTTGAGTCTGGAGGCAGCTGCTGTAGGACCCACCGTACCAGTGAAGGAGTTGGACTTTTTTCTCAAGAGTAATATGAGGCCTCTGAAGGATTTAACAGAATGGTGACATGATCTGATTTGTGTGTGTGTGTGTGACCATTCCACTGTAAAAAAGAAGAACACCAAATGAACAGTGGGTGTGGCAGCTACAAGTCAAGAATTGAGGATCAGAGAGAGAGAGAGAGGTTTCTACAGTCATCTTACCCAACTTCTGTCTAGTTCAGCAAGGGTGAAGTCTTATGTACATCCTTTGCTCAGTTTGCGGTTGGGGGAGAGATGTCTCTCTGTTTTCTAGCTTCATCTTGAACTTCTGGACTGACTCTTCTCTTTAGCCATTAAGTACTACTGTGGCAGGTGCATGCACCACATCCGGCTTTAGTCTGCTTTTTTACTTGGGTGTGAGTGTGGGTTGAAGGTAGGTGTTGGGGATGTAACCACAGGCTTTTCAGCCAATTATTCTGCCTCTCATCCCAGCCCCGTCTTTGCTCAGTTTTGCATCTTTGTGTGTGCTTTCTTCTGCACCCCTTTATTTTCTTTCCACTTTATGGAAGAACTTAGGCTTTTTTGCCCTGCACACCTTCTCACAGGCTGAATGTTGCTGACTGTATACTCATGGTGCTTCAGTGGGAAACTTCTCTAGATGATGTTCTCTTCCCAATTCAGTTCTGATCTTGCAGATGCGTGGCTCATCTTTATTCTGAGACAGAATTGGCTGATGTTTTCTCATGTAGCAACTTGTGTTTCTGTTCAGATATAGCAGAAGGTGACAGAGGTCAAGCTGGAAAGTGTTAGACCTTTGTAAGGTTGTTTTTGTTGTTGTTTCTTTGTTTTAGTTTTTGAGGCAAGGCTTCTCTGTCTAACAGTCCTAGCTGTCCTGGATCTCTATTTGTAGACCAGGCTGGCCTCGAACTCAACTGAGATCCACCTGCCTCTGCCTCCCAAATGCTGGGATAAAAGCATATGTCACCACTGCCTAGTGGCCTTTGTAAATTTATTCAGATAAGATCCTGGAATAAGGAAGGAGTGACATTTCCCATGATAAGGCGTTAACATTGATGAGAATGGATAGTTGTTTCTGGGACCCACAGGGGCAAAGAATAAATTTATTTTTTTAGATATTAGAGGAATAAGCTTATAATACTGGAGCTGTTGGGCTATTCTGAGACCAGGCTTTGGATATTCTGAACTTTAAAGTGTGTGTGGACCCTAGAGACACTGTCCAGTTCAGTGCTCTTTGCCTTTACTTACACTGCTTCTGTTTGCTAGTGGGGTACATTATAACTGCGCGTGGATGTGTGCGTGCGTGTGTGTGTGTGTGTGTGTGTGTGTGTGTGTGTGTGTGTGTGTGTATGTTTCAGCATACATTCATATAGTTGTCACCAAGAACTATTATCAAATAGGAACTATGCTCTTAAATATAACATGCATAATTTTTGTGGATGGTAAAAAATGTTTAGAAGGGAAGTTCAAAGGTCAGATGTAATGTGATTCTACCACAGGAAGTCACTTGTCAGTAATAGCTAGAAGAATGGGAAGTCAGATACCACAGCCACATGGGCACTCTCAGATCCTTTTCTGGAGATGAAGGCAATAGGAAGTATCATGGTGTCTTCCCTAGAGGGATTGTGGAGTGGGGGTCTACCAGGTGGAAAAGGAAAAGGTCATGGATGAGCTACATAGATAGTTAACTTGAGCTGGGACCAGCAACGAGAGCACTTGTTAGCTCATTCAGGATTCACCGGCAGTGAAACCACTCTCACAAGAAAAAATCCAGAGAGGGTTTTTGTTTGTTTTGTTTCAGTGCTAGAGTTGGAGCCCAGAGCTGTGTATTGGTCACATCTTTAAAAAACTATGGGAAGTTCCTTACCTTACTGGCTTTTGATGTGGAGATTTTAAAGAATGGCTGAAACTAGTTTGCCAGCCTAGTCTGATGTCACCCCACATGGCCAGAGATGATGAGGAAGAGTGACTTCATTTAACACAGAGGCCAACTTTTTCAGCAAGATTAGATCTAAATCTTGGGTATTTTTAGATTTCAAACTTGGGAAGAGTTTTTTTTTCCTCCTCTGAGTTTTGATGGTAGTTCACAAAGTTGGCTCATAATTTCTCACAATTTTAAAGTGTATTTTATGATTAAGATTATGTTATAAAATAACATAATCCACAACATTTTTAAATGATCCACAAAGGAAAGTTCTAGCTAGCTAAACTTCTACCTAAAGTTCTAGATAGATGATGATGATAGATAGATAGGTAGATAGATAGATGTACATTTTGAAATTATTTCCCAGGCCATAAAGTAAAATAGACATTATTGGAATACAGTGCTGCTTCAAACATAATTTCATTGTTTATTTTGAATGTAAAGTGCTTTTAAGCCAATAAAAAATTGTTTAGAGGCAGGGAGTGTGCTCCTTGTTTTTGGCACAAATGATAAATTATATCTTTCTTCAGCTGGCTGCTGAGCACAGGAAGTGTGTCTGCTTCTGCACCACTGCTCAGCAGTTTGCTGTTTGCTCAGGACATTTTGAACTTCTCTGGTTTTGGGGGCTTCTTCTTAATGATCTCATGGTGGTCCCCCAAATGCTCCATCCCCTCTGCTGCAGTTGTCAGGACATCAGCTTCAGCCTAGCATCTTCTAAGAAGTAAGTTCTGCTGGGAAGCTATGCCTGAAGGACATGGGTACTTACAGGATATCAAATTCTCCTTGAAGTCAGTGACTTTCAGATTTTCAAAAATATGACTTACAATAAAAAGTAAAATTTTCATACAATACAACATATATATAATCTTTCATGAAAATGTATGTGGAGAGAGAGAGAGCGAGAGCGAGAGACAGAGAGAGAGAGAGAGAGAGAGAGAGAGAGAGAGAGAGAGAGAGAGAGAGAGAGAGAGAGAGCCTTCAATTTAAGCAATTGTTTGACTGGCAATGGCCCCATGCATTCATTTTGTTGGTTATAATAGAGACTTTTGGAGTTGGACTAAATGCATTTAAATTATGATATGGCCACAAGCCTGTGGGGGACAGGGAGTAGAATGTGATAATTTGGGTGAGAATGGCCCCAGAGGCTCATTTGTTTGAATGCTGGGCCCCTCGGTGGTGGAACTGTTTTAGGAAGAATTAGGTATGACCTGTCTGGAGGAGCTGTATCAGTGGGGGAGGGCTTCGATGTTTAGAAAGCCCACACCAGGCCCAGTCCCTCTGGTGTGGATCACATGTGAGCTCTCAACTACGATTCCAGTGCCTTGTCTGCCTGCTGCCATGCTCCCCACCATGACGATCATGGACTCACACTCTGAAAGTCTAAGTAAGCCCCAATTAAACATTTCTTTGTGGGCTGGAGAGATGGCTCAGTGGTTAAGAGCACTGGATGCTCTTCCAGAGGTCCTGAGTTCAATTCCCAGCAACCACATGTTGGCTTACAACCATCTACAATGAGATCTGGTGCCCTCTCTGGCAGGAGGGTATACATGTAGTCAGAACACTGTATGCATAATAAATAAATAAATCTTTAAAATGTTTTCTCTTATAAATTGCATTGGTCATAATGTCTCTTCAAAGCAATAGAACACTAATACAAGTATGTTTTGTAATCTTACTGTTTTCCAATTTATTCCATTCTATTTCATTTGGTTTCTTTAAAACATGCTGGTCATAATTTAAATGCTTATTTAATAATCTATAGCTTTAAGATCTGTGCTTAGCATTTTAGTAATTACACAATTCCTCTTCAGAGTATACTTTTTTAACTATTTCTTTCCCTAAGTATCTCCAGTGAGGGGCCTCACCCCTCTCTGAGTGGTCTCTTTATTCTGCAATTCTAATGTTTAGAATGCTTCTTCACAAAAAGCATCTTTTCCTCCCACTAAGATGCAGTACAAGTCTGCAATTAGCAAGCACATTTCAGGTTTCCAGAACTGAATGGAATATATTTCAGCATATATTCTACTGGTGCTCCGAATAAAATCAGCTACTGTCCATTCACTATCTTCACAGGGTGCCTGGATTTTATAAAGTTTTGTATACCATCTTAGCAAAGCCATAAAAAAAATATAGGAAGAGAAGAATTTTGATAAATGCTTCTGAAGTAGGGGAATCAGATGACTATGCCATTTCTGAGAGGATGTCCTGGAGAGATAAGGCTTTATTTCTTGCATATCTTTGTACTGTAAGGGATACTTCACTTTGTTTCTAGTATTTGAGATGATTAGTTTTAATTGTCAATGTGACACCACTGGGGAAGAGAATTGAAATAAGGGATTGTCTAAATTGAATTGACCTGTGGGCATATCCTTGGGATTATCTTGATTACGTTAATTGAGCTGAGAAAACCCATCCTTTGTGGGCGTCACCATTCCCTAGGTTTGGGTCCTTAGGGTACGTGTGGAAATGGAACTAGGTAGAAGGGAGTATGTATGCATTTATTTCTCTCTGCTCTTGGCTGTGGATGTGACATGACAGGATGCTTCACGAGCCTGCCTTGACTTCCCCACAGTGATGGACAGTAACCTGGAATTGTGTGCTCAGACAAGCCCCTTCTTCCCCAAGTTGACCTTTGTTGGCTATTTTATCACAACAATACAAATATAACCAATACAGAAATTTTGCCCTAAGAAGAAAAAGATCTATCAATTTGGTTACAATTTTTTGCTGTAATCAAAATTGAGCTTTGTTGCCTCAGATTGTCCTATGGTTCCCACCCCCGCCCCATGTTAGCAGATCACATATTAAAGTTAACAGGGTGATGACCAAAGGTTAGACAACAATAAGAAAGAATGGAACAGGCTCTAGAGAGCTGCAGTGCTGGGCTCTAAGTCATGTTCATTGCTGCTGTGACTCAGTAAACCAGTCCTTCAGAACAGCAGAAATGTCTTCGCTCACAGATTGGGAGACGGAAGTCTGAGGACAAGGAGCTGCAGATGATTGCTTCCTTTAGTAGACTCTGAAGGAGAAGAGTCTCTTGTCAATTCTCCCTCAGTCAGGTGGGAACAGAAAATCATAAAATTATAAGCGTATCTTCCCTCACATTCTTACACAGGTATGTACCTTAAAAACAACTCTTACATCTTTTTTAATGGCAATGTAGCTCATATTTTGTAGATAATAAGTTTAATTTTGTGCTTGCCTTTTTTCTTTTTTCTGTTCATGGTTTACTGGGTGTTTTCATTGCCATAATTGGGTAGTTGGTTTGGTTGCATCATCCATATGTAGATCTTAACTTTTTACAAAATATTTCAATGTACACTGTAGACACACAGTATACAAAATAATACCCCTTAGGACAGTTATATATAAAATATGCATAATAGATGTATACACTGGAGCCAGATTATGACTAAGAGGAAACTCAGTGGCCTAGGCATCTATGGTTTCACAAGGCAAACGCTATTAGCAACTGCACCATTCTGTGTCCCATTTTTTTCAATTTTATGCAACTCAAAACGGCATTAGTAGGGTCATGTTCCTCTGCAGGCTGAAGGGCAGAATTATTTTCCTTATCTTTCTGTAGCATTTGTACCCCTTGCTTATGGTTCTCTTCCTCCACTGCCAACTTGATGATATTATGTCTCCCTGTTTCTGTCCCATAACTCCATCTCCTGACCACAGCCAGAGGGTCTTTGCCTTTAAGGATTCATGCACATGATCGTCTTTACTAACTTCCATCACATGGTCCTTAAACACATCTATAAAATCATTTTTGCCTTGAGAGTTTAGTTTAGTGATAGATCTTCTGATACTTCCAACTACTAAGCCATCTCTCCAGCCCAAGTAAATCTTTTTTTTTTAACTTTATTTATTTATTTATTTATTTATTCATTCATTCATTCATTTATTTGCCTTGGTGTTTGCCTGGAACTGGAACTACAGACAGTTGTTAGCTGCCATGTGGGTGCTGGGAATCAAACCCAGGTCCTCTGGAAGAGCAGACGGTGCTCTTAACCAGTGAGCCATCTCTCTAGCCCCCCAAGTAAATCTTAATAAAGAAAAAAAGGAGACTAATAAGAGCAATTGCTGGCACAGATGTAGGGAAAGGGAAGGCCATATTTATTTCGGATAATTTCATATATAGTTGACTAGCAATAATTATTACCTCTGTTGACTAAATAATAATTGAAATACCCAGGTTCTTTTATTCTAAGCACTTATGTTAATAGTAGTTTTATAAATTAAATAAACAGTTGCTATGACTTGAATTATGCCTTTCATGCACAAAATTTCATGCTGAAGATCAGCTGCTAATGTAGACAGTTTTGAAGATGTGGCTTTTTTGGAGGTAGTTAGGTATAGATGAGGTTGTGGGTGCGGGCCCCTCCTAATGGAATTAGTGCCCTTATGAGAAGAGGCACTTTGAGCATTCTCTCTTGGCCTGTGGCATATATTCAGAAGCTGGGAAAAAAAGCCTCATGAGGACACAGAAAAGACAGAGGCACCCAGATCCACCCAGCAGGGAGAGAGCTCCCAGGAACATTATGCCAACATGCCAGCCTCAGACTTTGCCCTGTAGAACTGAGTGACATTTCTGTTGCTTAAGCCATTTTGTTATAACAGCCCAAGCTAAGACCATGCTAGTAAAATCTAAACAATATGTGTTCTTGAGCCTTCTAAAATGAAGTCTTGCTATTTTCTAGATAATTATATTCTATCTACTATCTACATCTATGAAAACTATATAAAAAATAAAACTGGAATAGTTTTGACATTTTAAAATCAGATCTAGAAAATTTGCACAACAACATTATTGACAGACTTCTTTTTATTGGTATTTAATCAAGTACTTTGTCAAATTTGAAGCAATGCAAACTTTATAGATTGTCTGCCACTGTCTAATATAATGGTAGGTAATTGAGAAAGCGATTATTATGGTGGGAAACAATCTACACATATAAAGTTATTATAATAACATTTTGGTCAAAGTAGGTTGTTAAATTTGGAAAGATACGTGTACTTTTTCTTTCTTGAGCCCAGGGCTCACACATGCCAGAAAAGCATTCTACCATTGAGCTCCAGTGACATTAATAAAGACTTTTAGGAAAAAATTAAAAACGGTAAGTACTTTGTGAAAAGGGAGGTGCTGGTTTACATTCTTACAAACCTTACGAGTCTGCTTTCTAAGCTGACACGCAGGAAGAAAACAAGGTTCCACAAATGTGTGCTTCAAAGATATTTGAGTAATCTCTTTAGATATTTATGGGTATTCGTCTTTGTTTCTACACTAAAAATACCACGCTAGTTCCATAAAAATTAAGGGCAGTGTGAAATCCACAGACCATGATAATGAGCTTTTGCCCTTGAGGGTTGGTTGTGTGGTTATCATGCTGTTGTTATTTTGAGTTTTTGCTCCTGTTTGTTTACAGTCTGACACATTAAACTGTACGATATAAAAAGGAATCCTCTGTGCTCTTCCCGATGTCATCGGGAGTATGTTAAGTGCACTGAGCCAGCTTTTCCTAGCTGACTACTGAAGTGTCACCCATACCCCAATGATGCTTTGGTAGTATTAAACATTTGACAATAGCAGAAATGTGAGTTCAGAATGAAAGAGTTAATGCTTCTAAAATTAACTGTGAAAACTTATTCTAAAAGCATTGCTGTCGTTACTTAGAGTGAGAGTTGTAGATGATACCGGCAAACTTTGAAATCTGGAAGGCATCTGCATTCCTTCACTAGGTCTTTAAGTTCTCTCTGCAGTACAAAGAGCAAAGCTGGGGGCTGGAGAGATGGCTCAGCGGTTAAGAGCACCGTCTGCTCTTCCAGAGGACCCGGGTTCGATTCCCAGCACCCACATGGCAGCTAACAACTGTCTGTAGTTTCAGTTCCAGGCAAACACCAAGGCAAATAAATAAATAAGAAAGTGTTTAAAAAAAAATTTAAAATATGTTCAAAGAGCAAAGCTGGGGATTGGGACATAGTCTAGCTGTGCTTTGCAGGAAGGAGTCATCAGCTCCACCCAGACGTTCATATTCAAATAATAGGCTTTAACACACCTCACAAGATTGGTGACTATGTATCCATGGACTCCAAGGCAGTGGTTCTCAACTTGTGGGTCACGACCCCACAGCGGGGGTCATTTATCAGATATCCTGCATATCAGATATCTACAATTTATAAAAGAAAAAAATTACAGTTATGAAGTAGCAAGAAAAATATCTTTCTGGTTGGGGTTACCACAATATGAGGAACTGTATTAAAGGGTTGTAGAATTAGGAAGTTTGAGGACCACTGTTGTTAGGTGAAAGAAAATGTATAAATGTCTGCTTATTTTTTTAGTGATTCCCCATTCAATTAGATGTTTTTGGTAACCTAATTAGCAACTGCCAAGATTACATTGAATAAGAGTTTTTTTTTTCTTGCCTAATCCATGGGCTGAGAACAAATTCTTTTAGTTTCCATGACCTCAAAAGTACAGTTTTATTACTGCGCTCTGTAGCTGAGTCTGGTTAAGACTGTTAGGGGAAGGATTTAAATAAACTTCTTGCCATGCAGCTATTACAGGGCAGCTTTGGAAATAATGTTGGGAAAGAAGGTGCCATAAACTCTATCTATTGGCATTTGTTGTTGTTGAACTGGAAACTGCTTAAAAGGAGCAAACTAAATGTCCAGGACCCAGAAAACTTGAAAAAAGTTAGCACTGCAATATCTTACAAAGGTTAGGAATTATATCTGATGTTTTATTTGTAACAATAAGCCATTGTTTACACAGGTGTGTAAGGGCTTGACTGGTGATAGCAAGTTACTGACATCAGCACCATTGTGGCGAGGTGTATACACTGCTATTTATAGATTTGTCATTACTTGGTGCAGTGACACAGAGCTGGGCAGCAAATAGTGGCCTGTCAGGCTCGCCAGTCACTTGTTCCCAGCTCCCTGACAATAGCATAGTCTTACATTTCATTTTGTTCCCAGAAGCAGGAATCTGTTTCTGGCAATGCTGGCAAGCTGAATTGCCGCAGATGGGCATCATTTTTTAATATGACAAAATGAATAAGAAACTCATTAGTCTTTGTCTCTTCAGTACCAGTCTGTGGTACCAGGACAGCTCACTGGACTGGTGAGATTATCATAAATACAAAGAGATCCTGCCAAATGCCTGGTTTCATCAAGACCACATAATTGTTGTAAGCAGTATAGCCTGGTTTCATACTGTTTCTTCGTTTTTCCTTTCTTTCCCAAACTATTTATTGAAAGTTATCTGTGTGCCACACACTATTCTGTGGTTGAAGATTTAATTGTGAATGGAACGGAGAAAAGACCCCTTTAAAACATAAATTCTAGTATGGGACACACACATACACACACATACAAAATGGTAATCAGAAAAGCAAGGCAGATAGGACTTCATGTCGGAAGAGCTTTGAAATTCTCACAGGGTAATGAAATAAGATCACCAGGATCACTTCTTCTCATCTCCTAATCAGTCTCATCAGGGTTTTGGCCACTCTTCCCTTCATGGCGTTGACCTTGTAGTTCTGTCCAGGCTGTGATGTTGTGGCCACTACACTTTGTGCTGACCAGCTGAGGGAAATGATACCAATACGATAGTCATCGAGCTATTTCAACTAGGCGACCTTAAAAACAGCATGGGAGGGGTGACCACTGAGATGGCTCGCTATAACATGTGGTTTTTATGCCTGATTTTTTCTCCTACCACTCATCAAAAAACATTGTAAAAGTCTTGGTGTAACCAGAGGCCTGGGAAGAGAAGCATGTGTTAACTCTGTCATCCTCACATGAGACCAGCTTTGTGCTAGAGTCCAAGGTCCATTATGTATGTGTCTTGGACATCTTGGTTTATCTCTCCATTTGTTCACTTTGTAAAGAATGGTGAAGGTGGTGAGGCCTGCACTCAGTCATGGATTATTTTTCTTTACAGGTTGGTAAAAGATGCTCCTTGGGATGAAGTCCCCCTTGCCCACTCCCTGGTGGGTTTTGCCACTGCATATGACTTCTTATACAACTACTTGAGCAAGACACAGCAGGAGACATTTCTCGAAGTGATTGCCAATGCCTCAAGCTATATGTATGAAACTTCGTACAGGAGAGGATGGGGTTTTCAGTACCTTCACAACCATCAGCCCACCAACTGCATGGCCTTACTCACTGGGAGCCTCGTTCTGATGAACCAAGGTGAGTCTAAGCCAGCCAGGGTATTGCCCGAGCCAGTACCAGTCAGAACCGCCATCATGGAAGCACAAACATTTTCCCAACTGTTCTTAAGTAAATGTCTATACTTGGGTTCTAACGGAGCCTACAGATGAAGTAGTATCCAGGGCATCTGTTGGGTAACTAGGGACACTTTTTAAATGTCAGCCAATGATAATTAGCCTGCAGGTTTTCTAATGCTGGCCAAGATCCTGGACCACACCCCTGCAACATAGGATTAGTGATGAACATTCACCTCACCATTCTAGGAAATCCTGACAGTAGAAAACTGCCAACCTAAAATGAACATGAGTTTTAAAAGCCTAGCAGGTTTTAAATTTGAAGTGCATATTACTAGCACATACAAACATGAACCAGATCCAACTGCCTCCCCCTACCCCCAATGACACCTGTCAGAACATCTAGTCTAGATCATTCGGATCAGAGTTGGAAGCAATTTTTATGGTCTGGGTAGTTACTTTGCATTAATCCATAACATGATTGCCCATATTGTTATTGTAACTCTTAATTTAGTAACGGCTTCTGTGGAAATCTGTGACTAAGACTTTATCTTAGGAAAATCACTCTATAATCATAGTAAATTACTAGAATATTAAAAATATTATTTGAGCTTGAAAATCTAGAATAATTTCAGGCCTACTTATATTGCCTAGAAAGAGCATTTTATATGGCTGGGAATGTAACTTAGTGGTTGGGTCTTCCTAGCATGCACAAGCCTCTAGGTTTAGTCCCAAAGAGAAGGAGGTGGGAATGAGAGAAAGAATTAGTTAATTAATTAACATTAGTAGATTATCCAAATAAAACTTGCTATACACAGCATTCTCTCTGTTTTGTCAGTCAAACGATGCTTTTAATTTAGTCTCAGAAAAAGCTTCTGCTGATGACTTGAACCTTGTACCGACTGGCTTGTTTTCCAGTCTGCAGAGTACTTTGGTAGACATTGTCTGGAGTGACAGCCGTTGAAAGCCTAGGGAAACCAGGTAATACAGGTTTCTAAAAGGACAGCCAGGCTTTAATCAAACGAATTGCTGTCTGGCTGGAGATGGAAGACAAGGATGCAGGGAAGAAAAGTGACGGAGTTTTAAGCACTGATGATGAGAAAGGCTGGGACTGCTGGGTGGTAGAAGAGCCAGACTACAATTAATTGTCACCTCTATAACAAAGTGTGACAGTAGGATGGTCCTTAGGGCTGAGGAACATGGCTTAGCCTGGGACCTGAGGGACTTTAGGCCCAGGGACACTGGGATCTGTGTCACTGTCTAGCAGCCTGTGGCAGTGCCATCATATAGATGTGACACCCATGATCATGGAGTGAGTCACAAGCTCCACCCATATTAGAAGCTCAACCTCATCCTGTTATTGTGTATTTTTAAAATGAGCCAGGCCCCAAGCTCTAGGTTCAGACCTGTTCATTTGGAGTCATGCACCCAAGGTCTAGAATGAGCCAGCTTTTCTATGATTTGGGGACAATGAGAGATAACTGGATTGTTGAAAGGATTAAGTAAGGTTCTGTTCAGTGCTATGTAGATCGTAATATTTGAGTTATGGTTACCTAAGTGCAAGAATTCCAGAAAGCCCAGGTTTCTCCATCCAAAGATGGTGTGAAAAAAAATCAAACAGTGTGACCATGGGAAAGAATACTTGAACATGATCATGTAGCTTGCCCTTGACTACCTCAGGATGTCCAGCTGACTCATTTCACTATTAGATTTTTACCTGATCATTCTGTAGATCTGAAAGCATAGAAGGATGAGAATCATCTTCTGTGATGGCACAAATTAAGAAAAGTATCTTTAGCATTTATGATACTTTTGTCATGTGATTACAAATGTTGGAAGTTAGGGAAAATGATGAACTTCCAAAAAAAAAACAATCTCAAGAAGCTTTTAGGAAAACTTATACCAAAGTTAAGTGTAAGCTGTGACGAGATACAATGTGTCACTTTAGCTTGATAAAAATTGGAAAATTACTTGAGTCTCACTTAAGAGTTTATGTTTATATAATAAGTAAGTGGCCTGTATTTAAAAGTATCTTAGCCTATATCATGGACTTAGTATATCCTAGAACAGGATGTGTAGTTTATCATGTTGACAAATCGAGTGCATTACAAAGAATGAGTTGTAGTAATCCAAACTGCTCTGATAACTTGCAGAGTTTTCTTTGGCCATGTTTTTATCCATGTTCTTCCTCAGCCCCTACTCATTATTTCATCCTTCAGGGTACCTTCAAGAAGCCTACTTGTGGACCAAGCAAGTCCTGGCCATCATGGAGAAGTCCCTGGTCTTGCTGCGAGAGGTGACAGATGGCTCCCTCTATGAAGGAGTTGCATATGGCAGCTACACCACTAGATCGCTGTTCCAGTACATGTTTCTCGTCCAAAGGCACTTTGACATCAACCACTTTGGCCATCCGTGGCTTAAGCAACACTTTGCCTTTATGTATAGGACCATCCTGCCAGGTATAGTGAAGAGGAAAAACACTACACCATTTTTGACTGTGACTATGCGCTAGAATAGACAAAGAAATGAAATGAGCTGGGGTGGAGGGGCATTTGTCTACTGAGATGAAAGTTTCTTTTTCATCCAAGAAAAGTTTAAGAGCTACATATAAATCAAACATTTTAAGAGCTAGCATGAAGATTGTAGTTTCAGCAAAATAAAGATTGAAACAAAATGAATCAAATATAATTTGATCTACAGTACTTTCATTATATATTTAAACTTGATAG
This sequence comes from Sigmodon hispidus, assembly GCA_004025045.1. Lineage (NCBI taxonomy): Eukaryota > Metazoa > Chordata > Mammalia > Rodentia > Cricetidae > Sigmodon > Sigmodon hispidus. The sequence goes on from PVIH01000610.1 coordinate 107,136, forward strand.
CCATAGACTCATTTTCATGAACCTAAACAAGATACAAACATTAATGATTGTACTTCAGTTCTTTTTCTGAGATATATATTAAAGCCTACTGTAGATTTTGCTTTTAAGATTTTTTCATTCAAACTATACATATTTGAAATGAATAATAAATTATATATACACATTTTTATTTGAAGCTTAGTATTTTCTTTTTTAAAAAATAATTTATTTATTATGTGTAGAGTATACAGAAGAGGGGAGATATCATCATAGATGGTTGTGAGCCACCATGTGGTTGCTGGGAATTGAACTCAAGTCCTCTAGAAGAACAGTCAGTGCTCTTAACCTCTGAGCCTTCTCTCCAGCCCCTGCTTAGTATATTCTTTGAGTGTTTCATTGAACTGAGGTGTTGTTCAGTAGTAGACTGCTAGCTAAACATACATAAGACCCTGGTTTTAATCAATCTCTAACACTCTCTAAAGAAAAAAGGAATAAAACCCAGTGAAATATCTTGATGTACATATTTGATTAAATATTGAAATAAATGGCATAGAGTATAAAGAACAAAATAAAAATGCTATAAAACTAGTAACACACTGTTATGTCATTGTGTATCTAATTATTTATATGATTTGGTCACTTATTTGGTTCTAAGATATCTTGATAATTCTTCTGATTTCTAAAACAGGACTAAGGTCAGAAAATTTAGGACATAAATTTTCATCAGGGTAATTTTTTTTTCCATTGAGAAATACAATTTTTAATGATTCTCATGAGCAGTTTTCTAGCTTCTTTTCTATTGAATGACAAAAACAAACAAAAAATCCAAAACCCCAAGAAAAAGCAACCTCCAAAAGAAGATGGTTTTGGCTTATAGTTAATAATTGTAAATAATAATTGTTTGTGCTTATAATAATCCCAGAGGGATCAATGGCAGAAAAGACATGGCAACAGAATGGGAAGCATTGTCAGGGGGAAGCTAGCTGTTCACATTGTATCCGCATACAGGAACCAGAGAGAGACCAGGAAACTGGACCAGGCTATAAAGCCTCAAAGCCTGTTCCCAGTGTCATACTTCTTCCAGCAAGATGCCACCCTTTAAAGGTTCTATAACTGTTCTAAGCACTGATACTAGCTGAGGGCTGAGTGTTCAGACACATGAACGTATGGTGAATATTCCATATTGAAAGCATAGCAGTCAGTTCTGACTGTCAGCTTGGTATAATGGTAAGGGGGTCTCAATGAAGGGTTATTTAAATTAGGATGGTGTGTGGGAATGTCTATAGGGGTTTGTCTTGATTCCATTATTCGCTCCCTATGAGTGGCACTATTCCCTAGGAAGGGGATTCTGAATTGCCCGAGTGGAAAAAGCTAGCTGAGCACTGGTATGAATGCATCAAATCACTGCTCTCTGAATGAGATGTGAGACTCCGAGTTCCTGCTGCCTTTTCCAAGCAATAATAGGGTGTAGCCAGAAAGTGTGATTCAATAAACTCTTTCTCCATTGAGTTCTTTTTGTCAGAGAACGTAGCACAAGTTTACCAACAACAGGTTGTTTCATAACAGATCCAAGCTTGCACACAGTTGAAGACTTTCAGGGCAGTTATGGTAAATTGGTAAGACATAGGATACAAAGATTACAGTTTTGTTTACTTTTATCTAAGATAAACTATTGACTGTAATTTTAAAACAGGCTTGACGATCACTATTTAGACCTTTATAGGAATATATAGTTTTAAACTCAATCTTTTCAAATGTCTTTCCACAGGATTTCAAAGAACTGTGGCCATTGCAGACTCAAATTACAACTGGTTTTATGGTCCAGAAAGCCAGTTAGTGTTCCTGGATAAATTTGTCATGCGTAATGGCAGTGGAAACTGGCTAGCCGACCAGATCAGGAAGAACCGTGTGGTCGAAGGTCCAGGCACACCATCCAAGGGGCAGCGCTGGTGCACCCTACACACAGAATTTCTCTGGTATGACGACGCATTGAGTTGCCTTCTCAATGAAATTCTCATGACCCAGGGTCATGCTATGCACTATGTTTTTGTATAAAACAAACAAGCAAAACCCCCTTCACATAAGTAGATTTACCTTTAATGCAACTCTTATCAATGTCTAAAGCTCTGTTAGAAACAGTTCTTCATGTTGATGACCTAATTGCTTTATGTATTTCCTGTTTTTTTATACTAGGGATTTCTTAAGCTTGGACTGTTTCATAGATGAACCTGCTTTCTTAGATTTTATATCATTTGTCTTTTAAATCGAAGAAGGAGAAAACTCACAATTTTGACCAGATTAGTCTGGTGATCACACTGCCCTCAAAAGTAGTAAAATAGTTTGTTTTGTCTTGGTAAACCGAGCATTATAATCCTCTAATGGCGTGGCTGTGCCCAAGTTTCACAGCTACTCAAAATTGTTCACCAACATTGACAGCTTCACTTTGATAATAAAAGGACCATGTAATTCTTTTTGCTGTAATCTTTTAAGCCTAGAAGAAGCTTTGGGCCTTGTTTTTTTTAAAAGTGTTGCCAAGTATGTCGGCATCAAATAAGTTAAAATCAAGGTGACAGTTAATGGTTGAGTTTTTCAAAGCCATTGAAATTTGCATTAAGCCCCCAGCTCAGCTTTCTGGAGAGTTTTCTTGACTTCATTCTTTCTCCCCCTAACGTTTAAACAAGGAAGAATATGAAAACAGCAGCTACCTGTCATCTAACTGGCCTTGTGAAACTCTTTTCACAGATGAATGAAAGATACTATATGCAAATACCCCTTTGCTCTTTTCAGGAGTATGTGGTAATTATATGACTGTACTTTCACTTACCCATAAAAAGGCAACCAAAAGAGTTCTAGAAAGCTAACTGTAGGAGTCACATTAATGCTACATCTAAAGTTTAAATCTGCCTTTGTAAGAATACTCAAAGCTACCAAGAGCCGAGAGCATGGTCATTCAGCATTATATATATTTGTTAAATTACCTTAATTAAACAAATATTGTACTAGACCTCAGTACAGACAGGATTTCTGATGTCCTGACACAGGACTCGAGAGCTGGAGAAAACCAAATGCCAGTAAAACCAACTCAACCACAGGTGACTTGTTCACTGGGCAGAAGTCCGTATGAGCTAGTAATGAGTTCACCTCCTCTTCGTTGAGCAGCAGATCACATGATCTTATCAGGGCAATTGTTCTAGCACATCCAAAATAATCATCTATGTGCTTGGTCGCTGCAGCATTTTTTTTTATTAAGTACCATATTTCATTAATGAACATTAAACATAAATAAAAATAAGGCATTTCTTATTTCAGAAGTATGGCATCATCTTCAAACTAAAACAAAGCCAATACCTTCAGTTCTGGGCTCAGCAGTAGCCACAGTTTTAGATGTGCCAACATTAGTTTCTTGTAATTTGACCAACTTTTGGTATGTTATTCGCAGTAAGTTGTGTCTCCACTGTGAAATTCCGCCTTGTTTTACAGTTTAGAGGAAAATAGCTTGTCAGAGGCATGGATTCCAGATGGAACACAAGCTCCTATAGGTTACAGGTCCAGCTGGATGTTAGGATCCACAGCCTCACATGGAATTCTCTAGAGTAGAAGCCTGTTGACCAGAATTTTCATAAAATTTGAAAATCTATGAGTCCTATCAATTTAGGTGGCAACTCTGAAATTGCCAAGTGTAGAAGGTCCAAGTAGAGGTTAATGGCAGAAATTGTTTCCATTTCCAGCCCAGGATCACATTATGGTGCGTTGTTCCCTTAAAGTCCCCAGTGCTTAGTCTTGCGCATGCTGATCTGTGAGTGTTTTGTGACATGTCCCTTCTCTGGGTAGCATCTGTAAATCTCGTTTTGCAACCACATTACCATGTGACATCATAACTCTAGTGAGTTCTTTTTACTTCCTTCAGAAAACCATTTAATTTTTAAAAACTTAATCCCCTCAGGTATGATGCCAGCTTGAAATCAGTTCCGCCTCCGGATTTTGGCACCCCAACATTGCATTATTTTGAAGACTGGGGTGTTGTGACTTATGGAAGCGCATTACCTGCAGAAATTAATAGGTCATTCCTCTCCTTCAAGTCAGGAAAACTTGGGGGGCGTGCAATATATGACATTGTCCACAGAAACAAATATAAAGACTGGATCAAAGGGTGGAGGAATTTTAATGCAGGACATGAACACCCTGATCAAAACTCTTTCACTTTTGCCCCCAATGGGGTGCCTTTCATTACTGAGGCCCTCTATGGGCCAAAGTACACTTTCTTCAACAACGTTCTGATGTTTTCTCCAGCTGTGTCTAAGAGTTGTTTTTCTCCCTGGGAGGGTCAGGTCACAGAAGATTGTTCATCAAAATGGTCAAAATACAAGCATGACCTGGCAGCCAGCTGTCAGGGGAGAGTAGTGGCAGCGGAGGAGAAAAATGGCGTTGTTTTTATCCGGGGAGAAGGCATAGGAGCTTATAATCCCCTGCTCCACCTGAAGAACATTCAGCGGAATCTGATCCTCCTCCATCCACAGCTTCTCCTCCTTGTCGACCAGATACACCTGGGAGAGGAGAGCCCTCTGGAGACGGCAGCAAGTTTCTTCCATAATGTAGATGTGCCTTTTGAGGAGACCATAGTAGATGGGGTACATGGAGCTTTCATCCGGCAGCGAGACGGTCTCTATAAAATGTACTGGATGGATGATACTGGATATAGTGAAAAAGCAACCTTTGCCTCAGTGACATATCCTCGGGGTTATCCCTACAATGGGACCAATTATGTGAATGTCACCATGCACCTGCGAAGTCCCATCACCAGGGCAGCTTACCTCTTCATAGGACCATCTGTGGATGTTCAGAGTTTCAGCATCCACGGAGACCCTCAGCGCCTGGATGTTTTTGTAGCTACCAATGAACATGCCTATGCAACTTACCTGTGGACAGGTGAGAACACAGGGCAGTCTGCCTTTGCCCAAGTCATTGCAGATCATCAGAAAATTCTGTTTGACCAGAGTTCAGCCATCAAGAGCACCACTATCCCCGAAGTGAAAGATTATGCTGCTATCGTGGACCACAATCTGCAGCATTTTAAGCCAGTGTTCCAGCTGCTTGAGAAGCAGATCCTGTCTCGAGTCCAGAACACAGCTAGCTTTAGGAAGACTGCCGAGCGTCTGCTGAGGTTTTCAGATAAGAGACAGACAGAGGAGGCCATTGACAGGATTTTTGCCATATCTCAACAGCAGCGGCAGCAGCAAGGCAAATCAAAGAAAAACCGGAGGACAGGCAAGCGTTACAAGTTTGTAGATGCCGTCCCTGATATTTTTGCACAGATAGAAGTCAACGAGAAGAGGGTTCGACAGAAAGCTCAGATTTTGGCACAGAAAGAACTGCCCATAGATGAAGACGAAGAAATGAAAGACCTTTTGGATTTTGCTGATATCACATATGAAAAACACCAAAATGGAGGCTCCGTGAAAGGTGGCTTTGGACAGGTGCGGATGGTAACAAGTCACAACAGACCCCCGTCACTGTCGGCCTCGTACACCAGACTCTTTTTGATTCTGAACATTGCCATCTTCTTTGTCATGCTGGCAATGCAACTGACTTATTTCCAGAGGGCTCAGAGCCTCCATGGCCAAAGGTGTCTTTATGCAGCCCTCCTAATAGATAGCTGTGTCTTACTGTGGTTATATGCCTCCTGTTCTCAGTCACAGTGCTAATACCAACACCATGAGCATTTGATGATCATGAGAATTCATGCAAAAACAAAACAAACAACACAATTTCTCCCCAATCTATTTTACTTTCTCCTCCTAGATTTATTTGAACACATTTAAAGAAAGATGTTTTCACACACAAAAAAAAGCAGAGGTGCAGATAACTCTGCATTAGACCCACAAAGGATATATCTAAGATGTAAGAATAGCCTGACTGTCCCCTAGAATTTATGGGTGTGTTTGGCTGTGCTAAACCAGTTCCTACTACCAGAGACAAAAACGCCTATTCTTTATGTCATATTTCTCATAATATAAACAAAAATGATTTATACAGAATTGAGTTTTATTATCATTAATTTAATGATGCTAGAAGCTTCCAGATACTGTATTATGGAACATACTGAGACACATAATTCCAAGCAATACAGGCTTTTAAAATATGAATGGTGGGAACTGTTAAAATAGGACCTGGAAGCTGTTCAAATAACATGATAGAATGATGGCATAAGATCATAAAGAAACTGAAATTGTTTTTTTTTTTTTTTTTTCCCATGGAAAACATGTACAAATGAACATTTCCTTGATGTTGGTCAATTCAGGCATGTAATTATTGTAACTTTACACATTCATTGGCTTTTTGATAAATGACCTATTAACAGGTAATTTCATATTATCTTTCCCCTTTATGTAAAATATTTATGGATCCAATAGCTAAAGTTTTCAAAATAAACTTTTATATCCTGAATCCCAATACCAAAGAACATGGGGCTAAGATTTTGGTGTGATTCTTATGTTTTTACTAGAAAGCTTTTTTTGAGTTTATTTTGCTAAATAAACCAATCATAATTATGATTCTCCCTCTAGTGTGCTTCTTCTGTTTTCCTCTAAATTCAAAGTGCATTTACATTTTCCAGAATCTTCCAAGAGAGGTCTTCATTTGGATATGCATTCGTTAAACTTTCTTGATTTTTGAGAAACATAATTTTACTGTTTATATTTTTCCTTTTAAGTATTCTAAACATTTAGCACATAATCTGAGTTCTGGTTACCTAAGTAAAACAAAGTTTCTGTAATTATGTGCAATCAAATCCCCAGGACTAACGGCAATGTAGAATGCTGGATATGTAGGCCACAGTTTCTGCTTGAGCAGAAAAAAATGTTATACTTGGGCCAAAAGCATAAATCATCTTACATATAGTGTATTGGAGTCTGATAAATTCCTCCCTTGAAAATAGAGACTGTATTAGACATACATTTTAGAATACAGACATGCTCACTGATTTATGGAGCTAAGTGTAATAACAGTTCTCTTCCTAGGCCTTTATGTTCATAGAAACATCTGTAAGCATCAAAGACAAACCCAGAGGGAAGCCTGTGGGCACTTTTTCAAGGTTCTAATTTGAATATTTTATAAAAGAAAAAGTTAAATTGACTTTTAGCATGGCTATCCTTCTTATACTCAAAGGCTAGAAGCTAACTTCTGAGAAAGTAGCTTGTCTCTCTCAGGGAACATCTCTAGGGAGAAGGCCATTACACTCTGTGTAAAGAATAATGCTTTCGTTTGTCCTCCGTGGTTGCTGTTGCTGGGGTTTATACTTGCTTTATGTGACAGATTTTTCATTTCCTTAACTTCATTCAACATTTCTCTCTTTTACTCTTTCTCATTCAAAAAGATGAATTGTCTGAAATGATAAAAAAGGAAGTTAATGGGGGGGGGTGTGAGGGTTACTCCGAGGTTACCAAGAAAAACCTGACCTCAGCTCCAAAGCACAGGCATGCTTTATAACAAAGATGGGAAGTCCCAGTGAAAGCCAAATCTAGCTTTGCTTTTAACTTAATAATAAATTAGGTGTGGGCTAGGCATTAGTCCACATTGTGTGATACTGTTTAAACAGAACATGCCCTCACTTTTGCAGTAACTTAAAATATGTTAATATTGCATCCTTTAGGTTTTCCCTTTTCTACTGAATGGTGGCATTCTTTGGTATTTCATTTTACGAGGAATTTCTTGGATGATTTCTTAAGTACTAAGTAAAGGATTGTGCTAAAGCAAGTCAGATCTCTTCATAATGAGACATGTTTTATATCAAGATTAGTGTATATTTGGGTCAAACTAAGAAACTCTTTGTATCTTCAATTAAACCAGGCAATACTAGAGTCCATTTGAAACTGAGAAGTCAATATGGACTCTGTCTCAGGGCTGTTCACAGTGAAAGGAATGTTTCAGGTTTGTAGCTAATCTATGAGCTGTTGTTCAAGACTGAGCAGGATTTTCGGTAAGGAAATATGAGCATCATCAACACAGAGTTAGACTGTGTGTGAATGCAACACATTCCTGTGTTTATAGCTGACTAGTTTTTAAGCATCCATGGTAATGCCGTGAAAACATTCTTTGGATATAATTGTTAAAGTCACTGGATGTAACTGGTGCACGCCTTTAATCCCTGCACTCTGAATGCAGAGGCAAGGGGATCTCTGAGTTCAAGGCCAGCCTGGTCTACATAGTGAGTTCCAGAACAGCCAGGGATATATGAAGAAACATTGTCTCAGAATAATAATAATAATAATAATAATAATAATAATAATAAAAAGAGCTAAAAGTCAGGTTAGAGAGATAGCCAGGTAAGTAAAGTGCTGCTCACATAAGGACCTGACCTGAGTCTGAATCCAAAGCACACTTAAAAGCTGTGCACAGAGACCTGTGCATCTGTAGCTCCTACACAGAGGAGGGAGGAATTGGGTGAAGGCCTGGTGTTTGCTGGCCAGCCACCCCTAGTGTAAGCAAAAAGGTGAACTCCAAGTCCAATAAAAAGATCCTGTATCAAAACTCAGTGGAAGGCAATGGAACAAGATGCCCAATGACAACTGGTGACTCAGAACGCGTTTGCATGAGCATGTATTACACACACACACACACACACACACACACACACACACACACACTAATGATAATTTTAAAATAAATCTGCTTGTTTACTTAGAATGATAAAGCAAGACTACCATGGCTGTAGTTACTGATATAAGGCCTGACTGGTGCAGAAGGGATAAAGAGAGATGGATGGGAACAAAATACAGACCCTCATAGAGTGAAGCGTGGAATTGTGTTATGCGGTATACCCCTGAGTTTGACCCCGACGACTGAAAACATGTAGATTATGTGATTTGAAGTCTCTTACTAAAGCCCAAGCTGTTACAGTGTAGATGGCAGCTCAGAGGTTGGCATTCTAAAACACCAGAGAGCAGAGAAGATGCATTGGTCTTTAAAGTATTGCTAAGGAATTTCAACTTTACTCTGTAGTGAGGGCCCATAAATCTTTGACATCTCAGCACAACCAAGGGATATGATATAAACCCATTACTGAGAGAGAATCGAAGAATTTTTATGCTATGGAAATCGTATATGAGGATGATTTCACATAGCTTCCTCTTGTTTTAAAAACTCCAAGTGGCTTTGATTTACCCTCATATCTTAGTCTGATTTCTGCTGAATCTAATATAATTCTATAGATTAAGCAAATCATAAACAATATCTGTCGACTGAATCACAGTCTGCCAGCTGGGAACTTAGCGATCCTGATGCCACATACCATGAGGACTTTCTTGTTGCAACTGGACATGGCCAGAGCTAGCAGAAGGAGAAAGAGATGGAGAACACGGATGAAGGGGCCACACTGCATCTTTGATAAACTAACCTACTTGGCTCCTTCTCCTCATGGCCACCGGGATGGCAGTAACATTTCAACAAGTGCTCTGGCAGGGGTGACGTTGAAACCACTCATATTCCTTTCTCATACTCCAGGGGAGGGTCCCACTCTACATGGAATTCACTGTCAGCGATGGGGAGACACTAAGGAATTTTAAAATGACAAGACTTGTATTATAGAATGACAATTATGACTTCAATGTAGATGGATGCAGTGGAAAGATTTCTAAGTAGGAGACAATTGGCTCTTTGACAGCTCACAGGCAAAGTGTGTGACCGAAAGCATGTGTGTTTTGTGGGAGTGTTGATCACACAAAGGATGAGTCAAGATCAGTCATGGTGTATGTGTCTGAACCCTTGCCTGGCATACAAGAATATGACCTCCCTGTGTTTGCACCTCACTCACCTGGCTCCCCCTTAACCGCAGGAAATTGCCTGGATTGTTGTATCATTTCTCTTCTCAGACTGCTTTCTCCAGGATTAAACTTAGATTGGCATGACTAGAGTGTTGGGGGTGAGTAGTAGGGTAAAGGAAAGAAGATACTGGAAAGGTAGAACAGGTTAATTTTCAAGAGAATATAAGGGTTGAGAAATGGCTTAGTGGTTAAGGGCACTTGTTGCTCTTATACAGGACCCAGGTTCAGTTCCCAGCAGCCACAGAAAAGCTCACAAGAGTCTCAGCACCAGTTCTGAGAGATCCAGCTTCCTCATCTGGCCTCTGAGCACCAGATACATATACAATACACATACATACATACATACATACATACATACATACATACATACATACATACAAGCAAAACTCAAACTCATAAAATAAAAATAAATCATCCTTTTTACCTTTTTTTAAAAAAGTTTTTTTTTAAAGAGAGAGGTCAGGCATAGTATTGCATGCTTTAATCCCAGTACTCATGAGGCAGGGGCAAATAGATCTCTATGAGTTTTAAGTCAGCCTGGTCTTCAAAGTGAATTCTAGAATAGCTAGGGCTGTTATACAGAGAAACCCTGGAGAGAATAAGAACGCCACTCCCCTGTATGCCTTTAAAGGCTGGTGTTGGGGAGGTCCCCGTGACAGATGTCCCTGAGATACCAGTGGTAATGCCCAAAGAAAGCACTAATGATTTTGAGGTTTTGAATTAAGGTAGACTGGCTTGTTGTAAGAGCTTCTGAAAACATTGCAGTTAAGTCTGGTGTATTCCTAAAACAATGAGCCATAGTTTGGGGGTTATAGAAATCATTTTCTGAACAAAATATTTGAAATGGCTTGGGCAGTCTCTTTTTCTTCCAGAGAAGCTGATACTGAGATAATGGCGGTACATTTTTGTGAAGGTGGGACACTATGACTTGTCTCTGCTGCCTTTTAGTCTGTCACTCAGCACAGCTGCTTCAGCATCAGGAACTTCCAGGATAGACTTTCACTTGACCTTTCTGTTTAAACACCTTCGTCTCATTCTCCAAAGAGATGTCACTTACAGAATAAACTCCTGTCATCTATTGGGATTTTGAAAATTCTTAATATTTTCTTTTATTAATGTTTTGAGTCAGGTTTTTACTGTGTTGCCCTGGCTGTCCTGGAACTTGCTCTGTAGAACAGACTGGCCTCAGACTCAGAGATCCTCCTGCATGCAACCCACCACCTGGCTGAGAATTCTTATAGTTTTTTGTTTTTGTTTTAAATAAAAGTTGGAGTCTTAATTTCATGCTATTGCTTAACACTGCCCTTGTGTGGCTCACATTTAAGAAGCTCAAAAATACCTCTTATAGTTAATTACATGTGTATGTATCTGGGAGGACAAGTAGAAGGTATTGAATTTCTTTTTCTAACCTGTGACCCTCCCAGGGTGCTGAGCCATCTCCTCAGCTGACAAAGAGATCTTAAAAGTAGCCATTCCTCTATCTCTCTTCCCCAAGAGACTGCAGCCCCTCACAGAAGGGATGGTAGTTCTTACACTACTGGCCTGGTCTGTATTAACACTTTTTATTCAGACAATGATGGATGACTTGATAGACTGAAGACTGATTGAGTGCATGGATTATCAAAGAGCACAATCCCAGAAGCCTTTACGTTCAAACTTGCTATAAACTAAATGTGCCTCGTGCCTGCCCACATTGACATGTCACAGCTGAATCCTCAGTGGTTAGAGAATGGGGCATTGGAAGATGGTAAAGTCATGAGGGTGAGTCCATCCTCTTATGTAGAAGTTAGAGATTGTATACGAGACTCCAGAGAGGTCTCTTGTCTCTTCTACCACAAGAGTTGACAGAGCTAAGACAGCCACTTATGAACCCAGCTTCTGGTTTCTTTATCTTAACCTTTACAGCCTCCAGAACTCAGGAATACATAGCTCCTGTTTAAAGTCCTTATTTTTGTTAGACCAGCTAAATCAACTTAGAGCTGAATTTTTTTGTAATGAACGTTGTTAATCAGCCACAGAGTGGCCCTACAACGTGTTCAAATAGATCCTGGACCCGACTCAACATGATATCTCTGAGCCACCACTGCATGCCCTGAATCCCTGAAACTTCATCTCTACGACAATGTGTAAGTAAAAGACAGGTGTTAACATGGACACAAGCTACAATGCTGTAATATATGGGATGGTGCTGAGTGGATAAGAATGGCCAGATGCCAAGAAACAACCTAAAATAACATCTGATCAGTATGAGGTATTGGAAACCACAGGCTATCCACCCACCACTGCCAAGTGTCAGGAGCTGCCTGGGCAAGTGTCTCTGGGGTTCCAGACTTGTGAAATACTGAAAGCATGACCAGGTGTGCCCCAGACTCCTGAAGAAGTCAATACACTGTGGGTGTAGAGAAGTGGGCAGCCATGAGGCAGGCAGGGTTGGTTGTACAGCTGGCCTTCTAACCACACCTTCAAGAGTTCACAAATTTCTTGAAAAGACATGTGGCAAGAAGGGTGTCACTCATAAGTTACTATGCTACTCTGCAGCTAAATGGTATTTCTGTGTTGCCCTGGGGTTTAAGAGCCTTATTATATTATACCAGATGAGAGAGTCTTTGTAAACACACTACTGAGAAGTCATTTCTTATTTTAAAACTTAATTTAGATGCCAGAGGAAAAAGTAGGGAATAAAGATTATTTGATGATTCTACAAAAATGAGTTTGCTTTTAAAATGGAGTCCACGCTCTAGGCGTATTTTTTTTTTTAAAGATTTATTTATTTATTATGCATACAGTTTTACAGAAGAGGGCACCAGACCTCATCATAGATGGTTGTGAGCCACCATGTGGTTTTGCTGGGAATTGAACTCAGGTCCTCTGGAAGAACAGTCAGTGCTCTTAACCTCTGAGCCATCTCTCCAGCCCCTCTAGGCGTATTTTTATAAAAATAGTTTAAAATCTGGAAAATATTTGTTCCATCCAGATTTTATGTCATGATTAAGCAGTCTGAATGACAATGGTAACAGCAGTAACTTACTAAGGGCTGGCAGGATCCAAGGACTGTGACCTACAGCCCTTTGTCACAAACAGGAAGCCAGGCTCAGTGACACACAGCCAGCAATGACTGCAGGCTATGGTATGAATCTCCAAATGTGTTCCAATACTTGAATTTTAATTGTTTGGAGTGCACAAAATAGCATATAATATCTAGGTACAGTATTGAGCTTTATGTAGTTATGTGGAAAATATGCAATCATCACTACAACAGTCTACACTTTTTAAGGTGTAAACCCTAATATTCTACTTTTTAGGCAAAGTTGATTTTATCTTTATTAAAGAGACTCTAAGGAAACTTCGTCAATGAAGAGCTACTGCTGCTATGTGCCAGAATTTAGAAGACCACAGTACAGCCTGTGAGATGTGTAAATGCAATACCATCAGCATAACTTGCACTTCGGGCTTTTTCTCCTTAGTTTTGTCTTTCATTCAAACTGAGACTCATAAAATAAAATAAAATAAAATAAAATAAAATAAAATAAAAATAAAAATAAAACTTTGACTTTCATAAACGTAACATGATATTCTAATCTTTCTCCATATCTTAATTTAATACTTATTACTCACTAGCTATTCCCCTTATGTCATAAATGTTTGTGGTTTTCCAGTGGTTGATGTGAATGGAATCATTGTAAAAATGGAATGCTTTTAATTGGCTGATAGTATATATGAAACTCATCTACTTAGCTCCTCAGGCAAGAAGATGTGGCTGGGTTCTTAATGAAAGGTCAGGAGATACAAATAGACTATTTTCCCCAATCAACACACCACACAGTCAAGTATCTGTCACTCACTTTGTTTTGTTAAACGTAGGATTACACAGAGGAAACATGAAAGCACAATTATGTTTTGATTTACTATTAAGACAAAACCAGACATTTTTCACTGAATTTCTTCAACCTCTTGCTTTTGGGTGTTTCATTTTGTTTTGTATAATTCCCCATGGCCTTTCCTGGTTCCTTCCTTTTTTAAAACTTCCTTTTCATTATTCTTTGTGTCTTTCACATCATAGATCTTGTTCCCATTCATCTCCCCGACCCCTTCATATCCACCCTCTGCCCTCGCAAATCCCCCCTCCCCAATAAAATTCCTGCTTCCTTCTTAAGATTTATCTGTTTAACTGACACACCGTAGTTGTACATTTATACAGGGCACAGCACACTGTTGTGCGTGTACACACTGTGGGATGGTGGTATCTAATTAATCAGCATTTCCAGCATCTTGGGCATGTCTGATTTCTTTGTGCTGGGAGCACCGGGTCCTCTCTTTTAGTATTTAGAAACCTATGGTGAAATATTATTACTCAGAGTGGCCTTCTGTGGTGTAGAATCCCGGAGCTCACTCTGCTTATCTAACTGCAATGGCATGGTTTATGTTTCCCTTCCTCCATCAACTTGTGCAAGTTCAGCTTTCCCACTTCCTCATATCAGTGCTTGTCTTTGGGATCCTGTCCCGAGTTATTTCACACAATACCCTCCTGGATTATCTTCGTTGCTGTAAAGAACAGGGTTGCATTCTTTTATGAGTTTTCCCTTTAGTGAGGTAGAATTGTGTATCACAGACTATTAGGCTTGCAGGGGATCCTGCAGGTGACCTGGTTCGACCTTGCCCCCTCAAAGCAGGGCAGGTCTCCAAAGATTTTCTCTTCATTTTTTCACTGCTTGTTGAGCTAACTCTAGAAAGTGCTCAAATAAATGATAAACAAAATTTTGAATGATGTTATCTTTTTCATTAAATCAAAAAAGGTCCAATATTTTCCTTACTAAACATCTGATTCTGATTTTTAATTAGATGAGGACATCAGCGCCCTCTAGCTCTCATTACTAAAAGAACAAAAAACTTGAACCCTCTTTTTTTTTTATTATTTAAAAAGGTTTTTTTTTCATGTCTACCACTGCCCCCCTTTCCTCCTCCCAATCCCTCCCAGTCCTCCCTCAGCCGCTCTCCACCCCATCCCCTCATCCAGTCCCCAAGATGGGTCAGTTCAGTCTGGCATATCCAGTTGAGGTAGGTCTGGGTTCCTCATCCCAGTATGAAGGCGAGTAAGGTGTTCCTCTGTAGGGAATGGACTTCCAGATGTCAGTTTATGCACCAGGAACATACTTGGCTTCTACTGCAAAAGGCTCCACAACTGACTATTCCATTTGACAGTCATCTACCTTTGGAGGGTTTAGTTCCTTTCCCTGAAGTTTCCTCAGCAATTGTTTCTGAGTCAGTATCTCTCAATAGCTCCGGTCAGCATCTCTGTGGCTCTCCTCCTCATGATCCTGGTCCCTTTGCTCATATAGTCTCTCTTCTCTCTCTCTTCAGCTAGACAGGGAGCTGATGCTTAGATATGGATCTCTGTTTCTGCCTCTATCCATTGCTGAATGAAGGTTCTATAATGACACTTAGGGTGGTCATTCATTTGGTTATAGGGGAAGTCCTGTTTCGGCACCCTCTCTACTATTGCTTGGAGTCCTAGCCAGAAACATCTTGTGGGTTCTTGGAGGTTTCTTTAGCACCAGGCACTATTGGGCATATACCCAAAGGATGCACATTCTTTCCCCAAGGGCATTAGCTCAACTATGTTCATAGCAGCATTATTCATAATAGGCAGAATCTGGAAACAACCTAGATGCCCCCTCAACTAAAAAATAGATTAACAAATTGTGGTACATTTACACAATGGAATACTACTCAGCAGAAAAAAAATGACATCCTAAAATTTGCTGGCAAATAGATGGATTTGGAGAATATCATTCTGAGTGAGGTAACACGGGCCCAGAAAGATAGACATGGTATGTACCCATAAGTGGATTTTGGACATAGAGAAAGAATATGCAGGCTGCACCATACACACTGAACATCTTGGGAGCAGAAGAAACTTAAGAGAGACATCCAGGGATATCTTGAGAAGGGGAAATGGAGAAGATCTCCTGAGTAAATTGGGATCACCAAGGGTAGTTGAATGAGAGGAGCAACAGAGAGGGAGAAGAAGAAAAAGGATATTCTGATAGAGGAAGCCACTCTGGGGTTAGAAAGAACCATCTGTTTTTAACTTTGTGTTATATTCCTTAGAGGATCTCATTTTAATTCTCACCAAGGCTGGACAGCATAGTTTGAAGTGGCTCTATAAGCATAGGAAGGTCACCCACGCCCTTCCTGTGTGAGAAGATGGCTTTGGACAAGAAGACCCCACCTCTGCTGTAGCAAGAGAGGACCACTGAGAAGCGTTCTGAGCTCTGAAAGTGCCCAGAAAGTATTTGACACAGAGCAAGGAAGATGGCAATGGTTACAGCAGGGAGCCATTGGCCTGTTAGTCATTGGTTAATGTGTGAAATCAAAGAAAGCAGTATCAGCTGGGAGTCTGAGGGTAACCCGATGGAAGGCATGGCCGGGCTCAGTGTTAAAGGAAAGGGTGGTTTGCCAAGCAAAGAACCATCCATGGCAGCAGGAAAGCAAACAGAACCTTGAGGTGTAGTGGAAAGTCAGAATTTACCCAGGTAAGCGCTGGTGACATCAGGAAACTGGATCCCGATGGGATGTGGCCAGCGTTGCTGGAGGCTGCTCGCTCTTTTGGTTCTGGCATGCTCTGGGAAGAAATGCTCCTCTCCGTCTCAGGCCCTTTTCCCCCTAGAATTGCTTTTATACCCATAAGTGTATCTGTCCCTAATAAATGTTAACTGACTGTATTGAGAACCGGTTGTGGTAGTTCAGCTATACTAAGGGGCCCTGGAAACCATGTACCTGGGATGAAGTAGACAGTAGATACTAGCCTGGGCAGACTCTCCCAGGCAGCATAGAATATCTGAAGCTTGAAAGCATGGGCGTTTCTGACTGGAAATCAATGCCAGTGGCTTGCCTTCTCTTTCTCGCCATATAAATTAAGCAATAAAACCTGTAGTTGTGACAAATACTAAGACATAGAACATAAGGCACAGATTTAAATCAACATCCCTGTGATCTTAACAATGGTTTATAAATATTAAGATGCCAATACCTCTGCATGATTCCAAATCATATAGTAGTAATTCAGGCCCCAAGGAAATGCTGCCCTGATTCTTAACCATTGCCTTCGTTTATCTTTATAGTTTTATCATAATATAATACATATAATTCCAAAAATAGACTTTACTTTTTAGGCCTTTAAAGGTGTTTATAAATAAAATTGCACTAAATGTATTTTGGGGTACTTATTTTACCATTCAATATCACATTTTAAAGATTAGTCTTTAATAACTGTTGCTACAGTAAATTTACTGATTTACATTGCTATATAGTGCTCAGTTGTTTGAATACTATGTACTTTGCAGCTTGTCTGTTGCTTGTATAATTGTTATTTGATTTCCTCAATAGTTTTTTTTATATATTACCAGTTATTATTTTAAAAAGCTCTATTTGACAGTTGTGAACAATACTGCTGTGTACTTTCATACTCTGTATCCTGCTCATATGTGAATAACCATCTCTGACTTATACATGCTCTGTTTAAAGAGAGAGAGAGCTTATTTTAGGTTCACTGGAAACTCAGGAAAGTAGCAGGCTGTCCCCTGTGCTTGCTTCCTGAGGCACACGGGTGCATTTCCTCCCTGTTTTCAATAGCCCCCTCCACAAAGATAAACTTGTTCTACAGATGTGGACAAATGTGTCATAGCCCTTGTCCATTGCTATAGCATCCAGAATTGGTTTATTATCATTATTATTATTATTTCCTTTTTCTTTTTTTTCTCTTTTTTTGTAGGTAGGACTTGAACCCAGAATTCCTTGCACACTCAGCGTCAGCTCTAGCACTGGGCTTCAGGTCCAGCCCCTCTCATCCAGAGTAGCTACAGTGGTGGGTCACAGTCAGGTCAGTGTTTGAGCTAGATGTCCTTCTGTAGTCTGTGTACTCAACTCCTCTTCTGTTCCTCATTAAACACACTTACCACTTTACTGTCTCTACAGATTTGTTTTTTCCATAGGGTCATAGAACTATTGAGTAGCCTGTTCAGATTGGCTCCGTTTACTTAAGTGATATTAAGTACATCGTGCTTCATTGTGCCTTTTATATCTTGACAGCATTTTTTAAAGAATTGAATAATATTCCATTGTCTGAATGTACCACAATTGAGGAACAGCTTGGCTGTTTCCAATGCTGGGGAATTATGACTGCAGCAGCTGTAAACATGTGTGTGAAGGTTTTCTGCTCACCATACATTCTTATTGGTAAGATACCAAAGAGTCATAAATACTGGATAATAAGGAAAGTGTATTCTAGTTTTATAAGAAACTGCCAATGAGACTCCCAAAGCAACAGTACCATTTTTCAACTCTGCCAGCAGTGACTCATAGCCATTTCTCAACATGTTAATGTTGATAGAACTAGATATTGTGAATTGCAGTGGCGTGAGGCAGTAAGAGTCTGGTCCATACACAAAGAGGAGATCTTCCATTCAATATCCTTTCTGTCCTGAGACAGAATTACACTGCATAGAAATGTGAGTGTTACCAACCAGCAACTGTTTTCTAGATTAAAAACCTAATAACCTTAACTGACATAAAAATTCTGAACAAGAAATACATTTGGGGGTAATATGAATACTATTGAAGGTATGAGAAAACTGCTATTTGTTTAAGTGGAAGTATCTACTAAGCAACTGGAAAGAACAGTGTAGAACTTTGGAAGGGGAGGGTGGGGAGAAGAATTTGGGCATGTTAACACATTGATAAGCTTTAGTACACTTGAACACTTACTATGTGCCAGAACTATTACAATAATGTTACATACATCAACTCATCTACTCTCCACAAGCCAGTGGAGCAGATAAACGCATTTCCATTCTGTAGATGATGAAACACAGGCATAGGAATATTCCCTTGCTTGGCCAAGTTTGACAAAGCTAGTGAGGAGTCAAGAAGATATTAATCAGGTCAAGATTGGACTTCCGGGGTAGCAATATTAATGAAAGGGGGAGGAGGCATCGAGCCTGGGAAGGAGATTTGGATCAATAATCAAGGAGCCAGAAAGAGAGACCAAAGAGAGTTGTAGCCAAGTTTGGATTAGTTTAATAAGGAAAGAACTGCAGATGTTTCCTACTACCAAAGTAAAGTCCCATATAGCCTGACTCAGCTGTAAGTAAAACCATTTTTATCTCTGTTCAGTGCTTCTAGGAAAGGAAATAAACCTATTTTTAAAAAAATCTAAAAATAAAGTACAAGAAGTAGTTATTGTTGGTCACTTTCTACGGCTTGAGTAGAAATGAATATCTGTCTCTAGATGATTGAGTTCTGTGAAGTTATCTGAAGCCAGTAGAATAAGAAGGGAGGCCCACGGGGTGGTCACTTTCGCTGAGGAAACAGAACATCAGCAGACCAGCTCCCAGGAGGAAGTCAGGGGAGATTCCCGGTTCTGCCCATGCCTCAAGCTTCACCAGCCCCCACGGTGACTGATGAAGTGGGTAACATGTAGGAGTGGGTAATCAGGTAGCTATCCACCTGCACCTGGAACCCTCCCAGGGCTCTGTCATCTGAATGCTGCACTCTGTCCCTCTGTGGATAGGCTGTCACTGTTTGTCACAAAGTTGACCTTTCAGGATGTCTTCAGCTCTGAGATAAGTGAAATGCTCAGCCAGGAAGGACCTCTACTGTGAGCTGAAGAAAGCAGGCATAGTTCTGACTGCAAAAGGCAACGAGGAAGTCTAAGCCTGTCCTTTAGTCCTCCATCTCCTGGGGACTCCACAAACATTTATCAGCCATCGACGGTATTTAGGTGTCATTGTGGTTGGTGCCTGTGTAGAGAACAAAGTAAGCCAAGCATGATCTTCATCCTTATGGAGTTCATAATCTAGCTGGGGAGGTAAACAAAAAGAGTAAACATCTATAAAAGCATCACCTATGATAAGGTTCACACATGTGAGAGGCTCAGGAAAGGTCTGAACGTGCTGCTGAAACTCCCTGTTCTCACTCATGCCAGGAGGTCACAAACATGGACCCCATGTCCCACTTCCTGCGTGGTTAGTGGAAGGAAGCCTGGTGACTGCTTCTGATCAGAGTTGGTTGTGAGGACCTGGATTAATCAGTATGTTTGGTACCTGAGGGCAGAGCCCGGTTTCAGAGAAGCTTTGGTACCTGAGAGTGGGCCCCAGGTTTGGGAGTGCTCCCGACAGCCATAGATTCAAAAGTTAGGTTCCCACCAGAAATTTCAGCTAATAGCTACTGTATTTGCACTCCTTTGTCCAATCCTGGAATACCAAGATGTGTTTTACCTTGCTTACATATGTTTTTCTTTAAAGACATCCCCCATCAGGACAGCGGGGATCATTAGCTTTCAGTTGCACTGGAATGAAGCTATCAGTCAAGGTTCATTAGGACCTGTATGTAACAATAAAACCCTCATGCATGTTACAGTGTGTCCAGCCTCCCTGGCTGTCTTAGAACTTCTTAGACTCAGGCATAACACTGGTGTCTGAGCTGGAAACTTCCCTAATAAAAACCCTATGATATCTGGCATGATTTTGGCATCCAGTGATAGAAACTGCTCAGAGAGGCTTGCGGCTAGTTGACAATCATGTTTTGGGGTGATTAGTGAAAGTAACTTTTGTTAGGAAATGAGACAAAGGATTATGCAACTAAGGAGAATGCGGCTTTTGGGGAGGGGGAAGTAAACAGCATTCCTAGTATGTATTTGTACTTTGTATTTGTTAGGTTCTGGCAAGCAACATAAACTCAAAGGAAATTGACTAATTTGTAAACAAACAAGAACGGAACAGAGCTATGTCAGAAATTGGAGCTTTGCAAAATTACAAATCCTTACAGGTTTTATAGACTCCAAACACAGACAGAGATTAACACATCATTGAAGCACAAAGCCCATTGAAATAAGTGTGGATAAGGTCAAGTTAAGAGTGCGGCCTCTGGACCTATTGGTAATATCTCTCAATAAACAAGGTACTCCAGGATTGAAATATTAAAGTATTCTACTGGATAAACACTCAGGACAAAGATAAATTAGGTGTGGCTTTTTCACAGAGAATCATAGACCCATGTAGGTGCAGGTTACCTGTAATGGCAGGGGGGTGAATGAGTGTGATGCGGGTCCAGAAAGCAAAAGAATATGATAGATCTCAGAAACAACTTCCCCAAAACAAATGTAAACACTGGCAAGCATACTTGACTGGAGTCAAAGAGGTAAGTAAGATACTCACTAATTTTTGGAGGGATTTAAAGTTGAGAAATCATAATAAGCTCAAGTGGACATTTGTTCCTTTAACATTACACAAATAGCACCCAGATCAAGAAAATTGCTTAGTTGCTCAGAAGTGCAGTATGTAGCTGAGGCAAAGACCCTCAAGAAACTGGAAGGCACAGAATCAAGAAATGTTTGTACACTCAAGAATCAGTTCAGAATTGCCTAAGTCAGCCTGTGCTTATACCCTGCTTCTATTTTCTCCTTTTAGGATGAAGCACTTCTGTGAATGTCACGGCTCTACTCACTGTGTACTTTTTGCAGAGAACAGATTAATTTTGCAGAGAACAGTTCACAGATCTGCCAACCAAGAAAGATTGCATAAAGATGTGACATAATGTAGGGTGACCACAGCATATCTGAAGAGTCTGGGCTGTGAGCACCACACTGTGTCCCATTTAGATATTGTTGTCTAGGGAAGGAAATGAGTAAAACAGAAACTGGAAGGTCACATGCAATCACTTTTCTTCTGCTGGCGAGAGGTTTGCATGTCTTTGTTTTCTAGAGGTAAATGGGATCACAGGCTGTGCTGGGACCATGGCTTCTGAGAGATCATCCAGAACCTTGCCTGCCAAGGCAACTGTGAAGGATATCACGGCTAATTGTCAAGATGGCTAGGTTAAGAGGTGTCTTAGGATGGGGTACTTTGGGGGCAGATCTGTGAGGCTGTTTCTAGTGAAGATTGCCAAGTGGGTAAGTGAACTGAACTGTGAAGATCTATCCCAGGCACTGGCAGCCCCACCTAATAGGCTGGGAGCCTGTAAAGAAACAGAAAGTACCAGAAGAGGGAACCTAGCCAGGTTGTACCCTCAATGCCTCTGGGGCAGTGACTATTGAAGATGCTATAGACTATGTAGGGTAAAGGATCCAAGATCACCTCAGGGTTCGACAGCTTACCAAAATCTACCAATGTGTGAGCATGAAAACACACCAGTCCCTGGCCTGGCTTGAAATCTCACCAATCCCCATTCTAGAAATCTCCACGATGAAAAGCTATACCCCCCAAGAAGCCCCTATATGGTCTCATCTCTTGCTCAGTTCCTAGCTGCTTCTCTCTGACCAGAAACAGCCACATGCTTGTGCCTGTACCAATAATTCTCTTGTGTAACATTTGTTGTGTAGTGTGACTTTGGTATACCTTATTCCCAACTTCCAGAATACCCCTCTCCTCAGAGCTGTAGCACTTCCATTGGGGAAGCCTTTCCCCTCAGAGCTGCAATACTCACAGCGTGTGGACACCAGATTTTACATGCTTCAGCTTTGGATACAGGCTTACATCAACAGTTCCTTGTGAGTGGGGGCTCTTCAGCCTTTGGCCTCAGACTGGGCTGCATCTTTGGTCTCTCTCATGCAGAGGCTTTCAGACTTCTCCAACTGAGTAGCACTTGGTTTCCCTGCCTCAACACTCTTCAGCTGGCCATTGTAGCATCATTCAGCCACTAAGCCTATAAGCCAATCTAATAAGCTTATATTCATACATATATACACTATTATTGAACTGGTTAACGAATAAATTAACTTAGTTGGAGGAGAAGGTGACAATTTTTGCAGGAAAAATATATTTGAAACCAAGTTCTCAACTAAATAACAATGCATTCTGATGTTACATTCTGTAAGTGTCCTTAGGGTTTCTATTGCATGATAAAACACCGTGATCAAAAGCAATTCAGAAAGGGAAAGGTTTATTTCCAATTATGGTTCTTGGGTCATAGTCTTCACTGACAGAAGTCAGATCAGGACCTTAAGGTGGGACCTTAGAGGCAGAAACTGAATCAGAGCCCATGGTGGAGTGCTGGTTACGCCATTGCAGTCTGTGGCTTGCTCAGCCTTACAGACTGTGTGCAGGCAATTTATCTGATGGAGACAGTAGCTCAGTTAGAGTTCTTCTTCCCAGCTAACTCTTGCATGTGACAAACTGGAAAAACAAACAAGTAAAACGAAGCCAAGAGAACAAGGACTCTGGAGAACCTGGACTAACAGAAATGCTAAAGTTCAAAGTAGTGTAGAAGTCAGGGACCGTAAAGTTTACATTTTAGAAATGAGAAATAGATGCACAAAGTCACCAAGATTGGATGTCATTGTTGTTACCCTGAAGTGCCTAACCTTTCAAACTAAGGACTCCTTTTGAGGATGTGATACTTGAGATAAAAATTAAGGGATGAGAAAAAAAAAAGCAATGGAGATAAAATTCCAGGCATTGTAGATGGTGTTTTTCTGTTCTACTGGCCAATTCCCAAATAACAGCACAGAGACTTAATATTAATTATAAAAGCTTGAGTGATAGCTTGGACTTGTTTTAGCTAGCTCCTATAACTTAAATTAGCCCATTTCTATTAATCTATGTGTTGCCTGAGGCTCTTTTTCCTCATCTACAACTTACGTCCCATCCTGCTCCCTCTGTGTCTCATGTTATCTCATCAAGATTCCCAAGACTCTGCCCTTCTTCCCAGCATCCTCTGTCTGTCTCTCCTGCCTAATATCTTTCTACCTAGTTATAGGCCATTAGTTCTTTATTAACCAATGAGAGTAATACATATTTATAATGTATAAAGATTATCACTCAGCACAAGCAGAGGAAGATTTATTTCCAAAGCTACTGAGGCAGAAAAGGGTTCACTGTGTTGCTGTTGATGCCTTAGAAGAATAGAAGTGATCAATAGAAGTGCAGATGGTAGGAAAATAATAGACAAGTCATATACTACTAAAGCTAGAAAGATGGGATTTAAAATATCCAGAATAGGCCATGGAGAAAGAAAATGGGTCAGCACTGTCAAAGGGCCCAGGAATGTGAAATTTGGAGGATAAACTGGGCAAAAGGTGAGAAATGGAAATGACTACAAAGTGCCATTGAACTTCTCTTTTATGTTGTAAAAATGCTATACATTGATGTGGTGATGGAAGGTTCAACTGTGGTAACATAGTAAAATGTTGGAGTATACACTTCAAATAGATGAATTATATAGTATAGAAATTGTCTCCATCTCAATAAAGCCGTTCCTTTTAATTTTAAGATGTATTCCATATTTTCATATACACTAAATAAACATGTATTCTTTAACATGCATAAAGACATTTTCTGTAACACTAGGGGTTTCATAGCAAACATATTCTAAGTCATACATGGGAGTGTCCTGAGCTCTTTCCTGGGTGTGATGGACTATAGTGAGAAGCAGCTTCCTGCAAGACAGTTACAAACAGCTGTCAGATTCATAGCTGTGGTTTTGTTATTTTCAAGTTTCTCTTGCTTCTTTTCTCAGAAATTATGGTGATTTGAAGCCTATTTCCATTACTGCTCATGATAGATAGTTGGGGAGCAAAATATACTAAAAAAATTATTCAAACACACAACCATTGGCTTTGCAGTGTGTGAACACGAGAATCCTCTGCTTGTTGTTGAGAAGACTATTCAAATCATAGATTTTCCAAAGTCCTCTTATTGACTGCTATTTTATGTGAGTCTACTTCCACTGTTTAATTTCTGAGCAATGTTGTCCAGAATACTACTGAGTATAGAGGGCTGGATTACATTCAAAAGACCCAGAACTAAAGCCACTCATAAAGCCAGAGGTGTTCTAGAAGAAAATTCAGGCAGAACTAGAACCCACCAAGGCTGTAAAATTTGTAGATCTAACATGATCATCAGCCCCAGGGAGACTGTGATTAGTGAGTACAGAGGAAGCCAATCAGTGGGCAGAAAGGGGGGGGCAGGGAGGAACAGTGTTTAGAGACATGAGCTGACCCAACCCTATGTTGTTATAACTCAGGCTGTGGTGAGTTCCTGGGCAGAATTTCAAGTGACTGTTCTGACCTAAACTTGACCTTCAACCTGCAACTTTGTCCTCGTAACATGCCACTTTTAACATTCCCATGGTTCTGGTCTTCTTTACAGCCAAGCTCCCCTGTATTTCAAGGTTTTTGCTTGTATATTAATTGCCGTCACCTCACAGGATTTGTAGAACACTCCCAGTCATTTCATCTTCTCCCCACGTCGTTGTCTGTGTTCCTTCTGTTTCTCTATAGAGATGGCATCTAACTTCTGTTTTGACCTTTTTGTAGAGAACAGAGTCTGCCGCTTCCTATAGAAACCCGGCATAGCCTGTATACTTATTAATCATTTTAATAAATGGCTGACTGAAGTGAATGAACTGGTTAACAAATTTCTTTATTTGAAGAAGGAGGCAGACAGTTTACATGGGAAAGAAAAATTGAAAGCGGACCTTTAATTGACAAGAGCCAGAGAGAAGAAAGTTGCTTGCCACTTCTGTTAATGTTGAATAACGAAAAGAACGATAACAGATGGTAGAGGGTAGAGCTGAGGTAGGAAAGGGGATATTCTGAGTGGCTTTGAGCTTTGGTAAAGGATAAAGCATTTAGAGCTGTGGGAAATCTCAGGTTTGGACATTATAGGAAGTAGCCAGGAAAAGGCTAGCCCTTCTTGGCATGAGGGCTATAGGTTGAGTGGGTATCTTGTCTGATTTTCAGAAGCTATGCTGGGTTTGCCTTGGATAGCAGAAACGTAAGACTAAGCCTTCATCAGATTGCAAAACTTCATTTTCATTAGGTTTTAATTAAAGAAAACTTAAATCAAGCCATCTGCACCAAGGTTGTGAACACAGCATGGCTCTTTCTTGATGGGAACTGAGGATGAAAATCACAACGTGAGTGGACTAAAGACCTGTCTAGCAATGAGAAGAAAATTAGCCAAGGCTCGTGGGAAGGAAGAAGCTTTAGAAAATAGGGGACTGCAGAGATGAGAGTCACAGCAGACTGGGTTTCCCCCAAACATGCAAAGTCACTAGTCCTAGTGAGGCTACAGGACAGTAGAGTCATGTCTACACTTCCTTCTAACCGCACTTGGAAAGAAGGGCTTCTGGTCACATCACTCTAGTCACAGTAATGTAGAGACACTGGTGGTAGCGGTTTTGTAGCCAGGAAGGCAAGTAGACTAAAAAAGGAATGTTTCTTGACCCATTTCAAAAATTCCCTAAAAATTAATCCTTATCAAATGAAACGAAGGCAGCCTAGTGTAGGCACCGAGAGTAGCCAGTTTATTGCAGTCTACCCAGACTCTACATGGATGCTCTCCTTGGGGTCAGCTAGGGGCTGAATGACTTCTTTTAGGGTAGTGCATGCACACATCCCTTGGTCTAAAACTGAGCACATGTGCAGAACCTTAAATAATACACCATTAAATTAATTCTTGAATCTCCTTAGAGATGTATTGTAAGGCATACCTGTCAGACTGGTTTCTCTTTAAGCTGTATGCCACACATTTTCTCATATACTGCTCAATTTATCACCACAATCGTGAACCGGCCACTATGACTCCTCTTGGACAAATGAAGACTAGTTCTAGAGAGAAATTACTCAGAGACAGGACACCCAGGTTTGAAGCTGCATTCTTTCTAGTAACCCTTGCTTCATTTGGAAGCCGTGAAATTAGGGTTCAGTGTTACAGCCCCGATTACAGTTTGCATCAGAAGAGCAGTCATGTGAACACTGAAACCAGAGGACATGTTAGAAGTGGTCTCACCTTCAAAGTCTTTGATTCAGCTAGAGTTCTGTTTTGGTTTTTGTTGTTTTGCTTGGAAACAGAGTCTCACTGTGAAGCCCTGACTGCCCTGAAACTCCAGATAGAGACGAAGCTGGCTTTGAGCTTACAGAGATCCACCATCTCTCCCTCCCCAGCTCTGAGATTAAAGGCAAGCACCACCAAGCCCAGCCTCTCATGGTTTTTTGAGTAGCCATACACACTTCCCTGTGCTAATGGTCCATAGTCATGAAGTAATTAATAATTTGACATCACTGGAGGTACACACAGTGTTATGGTATGCCTGTAAAAAATATCTATTATACTAACAAGTCAGTTTACAGTACATTCAGCCTTTGGGGGTGTGTGGGGGGGGTCAGCAAGAACTAACTTGGAACCCCTCTACTTGAGGGGGGCTTGACTTCATTCACAATTTCGCTGTGGTGTAGCTCATGAAGGAAAAGTGAAAAAGTTTGCCTCTGCTTCCTATAAATGCCCTGATTTTTTGTAATTAGGTGTAGGCTTAGGAATTAGGATTGCTACAATAGAAGGAAATTCATTAGTTTGTTTTGGATAGCTGGCCGCACTGCAAGAGGTCATTTCGGGGTGGAAGAAGACAGAATCAGAATAAAAGTTCTTTCCAGAGTTCCAGAATTGAGAAGCCATGGGACCAGAATCTCTCAGCCTTCTGTTCCATCCTTTGCAGCTTAGGTCCTGGAAGGCTGGCTAGAGGTTCAGAGGAAATGAGAAAGGAGAGGCACATGGAAACCCATGCAATTAAGTTGGGATGGGGGCAGTTCTCCCCAGACCTTAGCTTGTATATTAGGTACAGTACGGAGAGGGTTAGACTGGGAAGCCATCTCTACAGGCCAACATTTACAACCTGTAAACTTCCAGAAGAAAGCTTCACTCGCTAGTCTCTGCACGCACTGATCAACTGTTTATAATAAGCAGCATACTCAGACTCTCAAGGAAAGCTTTGGCAATATTCTTGACCCTGACCTATCCAGGCAATGGCTTTGCCAATTTACCATGGACCAGTTAGTCTAGGAGTCCTCGACAGGCTGCCCATGTGAAAATACAGTCAGTCACTCCCATTTCTCATCCAGGGCTTCTACTCCCTATGGGAGTGGGTCCCAGAAGGTCAAGGATCTAGGGGCGTAGGCCTATGTCAGAGCTGGCTTGGTTGAAAAAGAAAAGTGAAACCCGGAAAGGGCTGAGAAGCTCTCTTCCTTTTCTGAAGTTATTTCAAAGCAGAGTGTAAAGTCCTAAATTCGGCTCACTCAACCCTCCTGACATACAGAGCTTTTGAGAAACTTTTGAGCCCAGCAGGGTGCCCAGGTTGTGCAGAATCCATGGAGAAGTTCAAAGCAGTGCTGCAACTGCAGAGCCAGTACCGCAGTGCTCTGAGCTATGGCTTGATTACCCTGCTGACGGCGGGTGGGGAGAAGATCTTTTCCACCGTGGTGTTCGAGTGTCCTTGCAATGCGACCTGGAACCTACCCTATGGCCTGGTGTTCCTGCTGGTGCCAGCACTGGCGCTCTTCCTCCTGGGCTATGCGCTGAGTGCACGCACCTGGCGCCTGCTCACCGGCTGCTGCTTCCAGAGCACAAGCGAGAGTTCCAGCCCGAGGTTGCACAGAGCTTTCGTGTGTATGCAGATCAGCGGGATGGCCGCGGTCGCATCCCTCACCTGGGTGGCTGTGGCGCTGCTCGGGGGCTCCTTCTACGTGTGTGCTGCCAGCGGGAGCACGCTTATGGCCACGCGCCTGTGCAAGAACCGCGACCCCGGCTGCGTGGACAAGCTACCACAGGTTCCCTGCAAGCAGGAGGCAGAGATGCTGGACATGCAGAGTGAGCTCAAGGCTCAATCTCAGGTCAGACTCTAGGCGTGATGGGTAGACGCAGAGAGGTCGCAGTAGTAGTCGGTGGGTTTTCGCTATATCAGAGACAATGAATATTTAGATGGCAGGGAAATTAGGAGACATTCGTCCAGTAGCTGACGCTTGTGGAAGTCAGAATAAGTGCACCTGGACTGTGAACCTTCTGCATTATTCTTTAGTGGTCCCTTCCACTGGGCTTCCAACACTCAGGACAGATGAATCTGTACATCCTGAGGAAACTAGAACCATTTTTTACAATAGACTCTGCCTTGCCACCTCCAAACCCAGCACCCACACAGATGCAGGAGGCCCCCAGGCTCTTTGGGATTAATGCATCTTTCTCTGAATATGCAGAAACTCCACGTTTTCAGTTCAAGGGGAGTGATGTGTGAATTTCTTCTAGGTCACTTGATAAGACTTGGACTATACTTTAGACTTTATCCCAGGCTTTTAAATTTTTTTTAGTGTCAAAGGACACTAAGTTGTCATCTTGTGTTTTCTGTAGGTATTTGGCTGGGTCCTGATAGCAGCTGTCATCATTTTAGTTCTGCTTGTTAAGTCTATCATTCGATGCATCTCTCCAATTAGTTACCTGCAGCTACAGTTCTGGAAAATATATGTAGAAAAGGAGAAGCAGATCCTTCAAAGTCAGGCTACAGAACATGCTACCCAGCTGGCCAAAGAGACTGTTCGGTGTTTCTTTGAGTGTGCAAATCCGAATGAATGCAAAACTCCAAGCAGGGAAGCCTGGGAGCAGATCTCAGCACTGTACACCTTTAATCGTGAGAACCAGTTCTACAGCATACTGCACAAGTATGTTAATAAAAAGAAGGAGAAAGACAATGTCTCCTCTAGCAAAGGAGAGGAAATGGTCCCCATCCTTCATTTTGTAGATGATGCTGGGATGACCAACACTCATCAGTTGTGATCTTACAAATGGACAGGGAAAAAAAGTCATTTTGAATCGTTTTATTAAAAAAAAAACATTGGTATGTTTTATGGCTGCTTGTTTTCTTCCAAATTTTAGATCTGTAACCTGCAGTTAATGATTTTTTTTTTCTTGTATGAATTGTTAGACAAAACTTAGGGGAAATAATTTGCCAAACGTGTCAATCTAGATTTAAAGTTTTCTATCTTTATTCTAGGTTTGTGTCAAATAAAGCCATTGGTGAAGGAAAGTTTGAATTTCAGATCTTTTTGTAAGGTTGTCTGATATTAGATTCAAGGTTGGAATTTTATGGTTGCTTGCTGAAGATGGAGAGTATTAGGAAGTTAACACTATGTCCTCATAGTTTGCTTTGTGCTATAGTGGAGAGCACACTGTATTTCTAGTCAGGCTTACAGTGGTTGTTAAAATACAATGACACTTATGATTCTAATATAGTTTCTTATGAAAAATAATCATGAAAAGGAAAACTATAGATAATGATGATTTCAGATTTTATGGGCAAAGGCTGGGTGTGATAAAGGCAGAGGTAAGCAGGTTTCTGCGAATTTGAGGCCACCCCAAATTCCAGGCTGGATTTGAGTCCTGTCTCAAACAAAACAAAATAAAACAAACACAAAAGATCTGCCAGTCTATGCCTCTTTCATGTTTAAAGCCAGAGGGAACTTTCAAAAACTATCTACTATGGTAAATTTAAAGCACATTTACCAGAAAGAGGCTGAAGGCCAAAGGGATGGCCCAGTGTTTAAGGGGTTTTGCAGCTTTTATAGGAGACTCCATTTTGGTTCCTAGCACCCATATAATGGCTCATAATTATCTGTGGCTTCAGTTCCCGGGAATCTGATGCCATCTTTTGACCTATGGTCATTGTGCCACTATGGTGTTCATACATTCATGCAGGCAAAAGATCTATCTATATAATAAAAATATAGTTTTTTACAAAGGAAGACAGGATAGTACCATGACCCACCCCCCACATCTAGTCATCATACATTTTCAAAAGAACAAGGAAGCAAGATAAAAAACCACATCATCCAAATAATTTAAAAAATACAATTGTGGTCTGATCTAGAGTAGAAAAGCTAATGGTTTCAGAGAAGCTGTGAGAAGCTGGAGTGTTGAGTAGCAGGCAAGCAGAACATTTCAGTCGAGTAGCACATGTGTGGAAGGCTGAGGTGGGAGAGGCTTAACACTGCTGAGGCTGTGAAGACACTGGGTGAACAAGGAGGGGACAAACTGCAGCATCTTGTCACTAAGATTTGGTTTTCAGCCTGTTAGCAGACACAAACAGCACACACACAGCACACAGAGCACACACACCACATACACAGAGCACACACACACACACAGCATACACACAAACACAGCATATATACACACAGCACAAAAACTGAGCACACACACAACACACAGCACACACACACAGAACACATACACAACACACAACACACACAGAGAACACACACACAGCATAAACACACACAGCACATACACAACACACAGCACACACACACACACAGAACACATACACACACTTGCTCATTAGCCAATGTTGAGGTGTTGGAGGCAAATCATGTTGTCTCCGAAACAGAAACAGAGAAGAATGAATTTGAATTGAGTTACTGGTGATCAAAGCAGGAAAAGGCACTTTGCACACAGTCATAGCTGGAGGAAATGAAAACACCTGTGAAAGCAGCTACAGACAGAATCCTGCTCATGAACCTGTAAGGGGTCAAGATCATGATGAGGAAACCCACAGAGACAGCTGACCTAGCTATTGGGAGCTCACTGACTCTGAATTGACAGCTGGTGAACCTGCATGGGACTGACCTAGGCCCTCTGTATGTGGATGACAGCTGAATAGCATGGGCAGCTTGCGGGGCCTCTGGCAGCAGGACAAGAGTTTATTCCTGGTGCGTGAACTGGCTTCTTGGATCCCATTCCCTACAGAGGAACACCTTGCTCAGCCTTGATACTGGGAGGAGGGACTTGATACCACCTCAACTAGATATGCCAGACTGCATTAACTCACCTGGGAATCCTTACCCTCTCTGAGAAATAGATGAGAGAAATGGGGGAAAGCTGGGGGGTGATTAGCAAGAGGGGAGGGAGGAGAAACACTGGTGGGTATGTTAAAAAAAACTTCAAAGAAAAAATATAATAAAAAAATCAAAAAGACTACATTAAAAAAAAATCTAAGGTCTTTCAGAAACACCTTTGATTAGCTTGTCATTTCTGTCCATTCTCCAAATTTATGGCTGCTTTCTGTATTTTTTAAAATATGAAGTCTCTTTCTAAATTGTAAAACAATTAAGAATTCATCAGCTTTAGCTCTCTTTCCTCCGCTGGCAAGTTCTGTGTTGAAATCTGTTTGTCCTTTTTTTTCATTAAAGGAACTAGTCAGTGGGGATGGATGTCCTGTTGTGGAGGATCACATTTAACAAGAAACTGGGCAGGAGACACTATATGATCCAGCCTTTTTCCTTCCCCAAAAGATATATTTTCTTAAAAAAATCATATCATATCTAGTTGCATTTCACTTCCTGGAAGCAGTTTTGTTCTCTGTGCGTACATCTCTTTGAGAAGTATTACATTTTCTCCATTGTTTTGGCTTGTGCTCCACATTTCTTCTAGAATTTAGAAAGTTTTGAACAATATATTTATATTTTATATTTATTTATTTATATTATATTTATATTATAATGGAAGAAATTATGAGATAAAATACCTCATTCCTTTGTAACGTATACTTCTCAGAGGGAGCCTCATATTAGCAGCACACTATCACCTTTTACATGCTGATCTGCGACTTGTACACAATATAATCTCACCACATCTATATACTACAATTCACCTCAACAAAAAGTTACTGCACAATTCTTTTGGTTACTATTACAGGCTCTCTTATTATATGTACACATTTGTAAACACATAGATGCTCATAAAATGCATAAAGATAAACACTAAATTATCAAATGTGATTACTTCTAGAAGTTAAGATTGACATAGAGAATGGGAAAAAGTTCCGTTTGGGTGATGGTGGAATATGCCTTTAATCTGAGCACTTGGGAGGCTGAGGTAGGCAGATCTCTGAGTTTGAAACCTATTCTAGTTTACTGATCTAGTTCCAAGACAGCCAGGAATACACAAAGAAATCATGTCTCAAAAAAACAAACAAAACAAACACAAAAGAAAACAGAAAGAAGGATAAAAATTCTTATGCACTGTTGATATTTGGATTTGGGGATAACTGTGTAATTAGAAAAGATTCAGAGTTCTGCTTGATTTTTGAGATATGCAGTCAACAATACAGTTTCATATCTGTATCCTGGGTTCATTTTTGACAAGTTTGTGGGCTATCCACAAAACCTGTTATTCACATTCAAGATTGAGGACTTTTTTAAGTTAGACAGGATGAGCATGTAAGGTCACATGAACAAAGAAAGTAAAACCATAGGTGGGGTCTGACCTTGGTGTAGCCTAGCATGGCTCCTTGGCTGTTTCCATTACTAACACTCCCAGTTCTCTTTTTAGCTGTGTACATCTGAGTGTAGAACTCTAGATGCTTTCAGTAAGGCCCAAAACTTTACATTTCATTCTGGAACACAGCAGCTAATACATTAACACTTTTTGACCAAGACACAATAGGATTATTTCCTAGTGAGGACACGGTCATTGGGCAAGACACATCAGTCCTCTGGGCTTGGCCTCAAACAGAGCACACTGTGGACTCAAAACACATTTCCTGATTTACTGTGTATTCGCTGGCTGAAGAGACAAACTTTCATTCCCCTAGTTTTATGCTGTCCAGAAACTTTAATGTTAGGAGAGATACAGAGAGATGTGTGGTTAAAACTTGATGAAGGACAAATGTATATTATTGCCAGAGATGACTCTCCATTGTGATGAATGCTAAGCAAGATAATACAGTTCAGAACCACGGACTAAGCATGTTCTCCATCCAAAGCCATGGCAAAAAAGATCAGCGTTCTATGAACACTGCAATTACTAGGGTAACACCTGATGATACAACTGCAATCCAAGTGCCTCTGGCTGAACAACATGTGGGAAAATCTGTTTCACAATATCCTACATCTTATCTACAGGTGTCTTGTGGTAAATAATCCTCTAGAAGACAAAAGAAATCCCCTCTGCAGCAACAGCTGACATTTATTTTGTCAGCTGCCAACTATGGCAGGCTTCTACTGCTCATGTGGCTTTGAGGAAGACCGGAATTTTTGATAGGGGCACATGTCCAGGCTGAGCTCGTTCTGCTTTTGGAGACTTCTACTCAGTTCCCAACACAGGAAGCTAAATTTCTAGCTTTCAGACGTAAGAGGGATTTGTAAGGCATGGTTGTCACTAACAATGCATCTTCGGACCTAACCCAGCATTTTATGGAGGTGGTAAATTTCCAGACATTGGGATGTACAAGTGAGGGTTGCAAATTGATAGAATTTGAACCATGAAAGTGCAGTTGCTGGCTGGTTAGCCAAGGTTCAGAACTGTGAGGCTTTCTTGGGCTGAGGACTTCAGAAATGTTAGTTTCTGGTTGGCTAATTCACATCAGAACCAGCCACTTCCAGCAAAAGGGTTGGTAAGCAGGTAGGCTGGGTTTCCACTTAGTTCTTAGTTGCTGGTTATACACTGGCCAGCGGCAACTTCGGAGAGAAAAAGGGTGTTCTACATCACTGTCCATAATAAAGGGATGCTGAGACACAAGCTGGAGTCAAGAACTGAAGCAGAGACCATGGGGGAGTGCTGCTTACTAGCTTGCTTCCTCTGACTTCCTCTGACTTGCTCAGCCTGTCTTACTCTACATCCCAGACCAACTAGCCTAGGGATAGCACCTCCCACAGTGGGCAGGGCCTGCCTATGTTAATTAAAGGAATCAGGACAATGTTTAAGGTGAGGCTCCCTACTCCTGTGATTCTCATTGGTGGCATGTTACCATTGAAACTGACCATCAAAAGCAGTTTCTTGAAAGAGCTTGAGTATAATAGCAGTTTTGTTTTTCCTTTGAGACAGGGTCTCTTTGTGTAGCCCTGCAGTGCTGGCTTTCCTGAAACTCCCTCTGTAGACAAGGAACTCAAACTCAGAGATCCATGCTTTGCCTCATAACACTTTCTATGGTGCATGTTTCTTCCTGAAATTAGAAACTAGAAACCTTTATTTTTACCCAAGTGGAGAGACTGTATCTGTATATGCTCAGGGTCGATGCAGCTCTGGATTTAGGAAATAGAGATAATAAATAATAATAGTAAATAAGAGCCCTGTGCCTTGACATTGAAGTATTTCCACCCCTCCTGCCTCCTTCCCAGCCTATCCTTGTCTTCGAAGTTGTCTCTTATACTATCTCTCGTTTAATCAGGCAATCTGGCTATCCTTCCATAGCCATCATCACCAGAATGTGAGGCTCGGCCACACCTCTCTCTTCAGTTGATTCTGTTTTCTCTAATTACTTTGATGCCAAGTCTGGAATTCGATGTTTACTACTATGATGTTTAATACTGTAACATTATGAGATTTGGAATCACCATGGAAACAAATCTTGAGACACACAAAAGAGTTTCTAGAACTGATGGGAACCTCAACTGTGGGTGTCACTTTTGGATTGGGGGGCAAGAATTGGGACTGAATAAAAGGGAGAAAGTGAACCCATCACTCAGTATCACTGTCTTTGCTCCTGATTGTGAATACAATGTAATCAGTGTCACCAAGTTCCTGATGCCTAACTTCCCTGCCTTGCTGGACCATCAGCCAAACCAACCTTTTCCTTTCTTAACTTCCTTCTGTCCCGAGTTTTGTCACAGTAACAGTGAATACATCTCTCCATAAGCCTCGTGCTGGATAGTGGGAGCTGGCAGAAAGAATGATCTCTTTGAGTCATTGATGAGACCATTATCAATAGTGGGAGCAAACAACATGGGGTGACATTTGCAATGGGTCTCCTCACCCCTAAGTTTCTTGGAGATAACATCCAAGGCTAGGAAGATACTTGCACACACCATAGTTTGTGTTGCTGGAGAGAACACGTGCCATCAGGTACCGTCATTTTACAGAAAGTAGAAAGGAGCCCAAATCTCTTCTGAGGAGACATTGTTTTACCAACCATGCCTGCTAGCCATAAATGTAATTCTGACGAATGGATGGTTAGAAATTAGGAAGCAGAAATGCCTGATGTACTTGGTAACCTATGGACAGCACTGAAACACATTTAAAAAAAAAAAACCTGATTACTTTAAAAAGTAGTGACCATTATGTTATCCATCTGGCTAAGGCTAAAACCAGACTCCAGAGAAGCCTCACAAAAATAATTTGAGCCCATGACTCCTAACAACGTGATATTCAGAAGTTCTTTCAATTTCCTTGTCTAGATGCCAACTTAATTCTGACAAAGCTTTTCCTCTCCCGTGACTGACTCTTCCTCCTCTTCTCTCCCTCCCCTATCCTCCCTGCCCTCCCTCTGTGCTGCTAAAACTCCTTTTCAGAATGGAGATGTGAGTCACATCAACTCCTTTTTCTAAGGTCACAATGACAAACTGAGGCACAATTCCACTAAAACTCACTCTGGGGAACCAATGAAATTGGCCAAGTTTCCTCACAGATCATAAGTGGGGGGCTATTTACAGGGGTGTGGGTACTCCCCCCCAGACCAGCCACACCTGCAAAGCCTTAAGCTCCAGGGAGAGGGCTTCCTCACAGTTGCATAGATGGAGCCAGTAGCCTTCCCTGCCATGCATGCGTGTGTCCTAAGTGTGCTTTCTAGCCTCCATTTCAGGCTTGATAGGGGGCAGTTGAGTTCTCAGATACTTGCGGAGGTGAGGAAGGTATGGAGCGTGGAGGAAGTCACAAGGTCACCATGTGTCCAGGCTTCTTCAAAGATATTCAAATGTGCTCAGGAGGAGGGAAGAGCCTGAATGAAATCAAATCATGTGTTTTCTCTTAAAAATCAAAACAACCCTAACTCCTTGCTGGGTTTCCAGCTCTGCTCAGGATTTCTTGATGAGGCAACTGCTGTTCAGTTAATGTGCAAGCTCAGAGGACAGACTTTAATGGGGTCACATTTCTATTTAACTCTCAGTCTGCTTGCTGTCAATCTAACTAGGAGGATTCCACAACCTTTCCAGGCTCATTGGCACACCCATCCCAGCTAGTGGCTGCCTCTTTCTCTTTGCAGAAAGTGAAGCTGTTCAAACAGTTTTATTTTCTTAAATTCTGGAGCCTCAATATTCCTGTCCTAAATTGAGGTCTGACATTGACATTCTCTCTCTCCTTCTCTCTGTCCTTTTCTTTTTGGAGGCTAGGCTACAAGTGAGGTCCCTGTGCTCTCCTGTAATTCTGCCTTAATAAATGATCATCCCTTCTGTGAAAAAAAGAATTAAAATAGAATACAAAGCCATTGTTCTGGTGGAAAGTCCACCTCAGACCCTGGCACCCTGCCATCTATATACCCAAAGAGTCTGGAATGTTCTGCTGGAAGCCCAGACCCCACCCCTCAGAAAGTCCCGCCAAACATGGCTCCTCCCCCAGAGATGTTCAAGACCACTCCCACAGGATATTTAAAGTGCACCTAGAAAACAAACACAAAACATGTGGCTTTTCAGTCTCTCTACCCAATCTCCTCCCTGAGGGGCCAGAGAATCACCTGAAAACACTTTACCCATTAAACCAGGGTTTTTCTATTTCGGTCCGATTTGAATTGTTGCATCAGCCGGAGAGGCTTTTCTGGTGGCTTGTAATAGCAAGCAACAAGGAACTAGGAAAAGGGAGCATGGCCTGGAAGATGCTGCACACATAGTAGGTGCTTTGTCCAACAGACCTAAGGGGTCTGAAACGCAAGCCACAGTGGGTCCATGAGCTGCATGATCGCGCCACAGAGTCTGCAAATCTGCACAGGATTGAACAGCACCCGACCTCTAGCAATGGTGCTGGACCGCCACTTCCACTGAAAAGGAATCTTCCTGAGATGTTCGCACCTGTCACCTTTCACCACTCCACTCAACTGAGCAGCTTCTTCACTTCCTAGCAGAGGTGGGGATTTTCGTCTCTGGATGTGTTTAGAAAAGACTTCTAACCAAGGAGAGCAGCAGGGATAGTCGGAAGCAGCGAGTACATGAAAATGAAGCTGAAGAGCATTTACTCGGGTGTTTTGTGTTTCCCCTCACCATGCTTCTAGAATATTCTCTTATTCTCTGGGCAGTTTGTCAGGGAGTCGCTTTTAGCTTGATTGACCACATGAAAAGATTTTAATAAAATAACACAGTATGGGACTCATTTATCTGCGTTAAAATACACATTTATCTGTGTTGAAATACATAATTGGCAGCACCCACCAAACTTCTTATTTTATTTTCTACAAGTAGATAGCTGGAAAATGTGTCTTCTGCCACATCTGGAAGCCTGAGTTTGATTTCTGGGTTCCCATGTGGTGGGAAGACAAATTAACAACCAAAAATTGTCTTGTATCCTCCACACGAGTGCAGTGACACCTTCATAGGTATATACATGCATACATATACAAGCACCCACAGTAAATTAGTGTCATTTTAAATTTTAAAATAAGTGACTAGTCAAGAAACTCCAGAGATTTGAGAAAAGACAGATGCTAAAACAAACAGAAAAAAAGGTATTGGAAGTAACAGAAACAACCCATTTTAAATATAACCTAAAAACTCTATTGTTAATAACTTTAGGTTATAAAAGAATGTATATATATGTATGCATCCATACACATATTATACACACACATATAAAGTCTGTTAAAAACATTTAAAGAACAAAAGAATACTTGGAAAGTATTAAGATGGTAACAGGTGGATCAAGTATGCTGAAGACAGGCTTGAGAGAAAAATCCCTTGATGTAACAGGTTAAGATAAATAGAAAAGCAAGAACAATGAAGAAAATTAGGGGACCACCCCAGGAACCCAATGTCCTGCTGATTCTAGGAGAAATCGGGAAAATCGGAGAAGATGTCATCCAATTGCAAGTTTTCTCCAAATGGAAAGAGGTGTGGACTTTGAGCCTGTGGTCAGCATGGTGAATGGATATATACCCAGATGGAGTGTAGCATGGGCAGACGGATACATACCCAGATGGAGTGTAGCATGGTACAACTTCAGGGCATTGAGGCAATGGGCAAAGTCCTCAGTTTTGCCAGACAAAAAGAATAACAGAGGATAAAAACTCAAAAAGCACTGTGTTCTGAAGACCAACTGGAAGGTGGGTGATATTATTTTCCCAAGCATTATCTCTTGTTCGTTCTAAGCATCAGCAGAGGACACAGTCTTCTGGGGACAGAGTATGGTAAGAAAAGCAAGGAACCACGGGTCTCCATGGAAGACAGAGGGGAAAATCCCACAGGTAAAAGTTGAAAGGAACCTTCTTAAAGGAATTACAGGGCAAACCATTCGATCAATAAGACCAGCCCAGACAGAGGCCCGAGGCAGGAAAAAAGTTACAATAATGTTTGTAACCACTGGGGTCTCATTTAAATCATTCGTGGTGGTTTTAAAACATGTTCCCAAAGTCCTTAAAATTCTCTCTTGACAGAAGTGGACATCAGTGCCCTCTCTCACAGTGTGATGGACTGAACAGTTAGAATGAGGAGGAAAAGGTAACATAGATGACAAGATCTTCAAACCTCCCCTCTATTAAAGAAGCTAGGACCAGCAAGTTCCCTGTGTGTGTATGTGTGGCTGAGTTGGGGATTATGCAGGAGAAAAAAACTTGTTTTTCCAATACAGGAATTGAAAAACAGTGACACCCACAGAAATCCTGACAAAAGACAAACATGGGTAGGATGCATTCAGAAACATCATAAATAGCAGAAGAATTAACTTGATACAGTAGGTGGGAGGTACTGATACCCCACGGGAAATCAGTGGGGGTGGCAGGCCTGGAGGTCAGGAAGGAAAAGGCAGAAAGCAGATGTTTATAGTCTTATCTCAGTCCTTAAATTATTTTTATAAATTCATCTTAAAGAGTAAATAAAAAAAGAAGCAGAGAGGGTTCCCTGCTGAAAGATATGGAAGAATCTGGAAGAATATCAATGCACCCATCACTGGTTGATATAACCCCCAGTACTCTGCAAGGGGTCTTCTGGTGTGGTCATTGTATCTATAGAACAGATGTTCACCTCAAGGATTCCCCATATGCTCCTCTAGAATCTTGTGGGGTGCTGAGTTCCACTGACTGTAACTGCCAGCTCCAGGGGTTTGTGGTGGTGGTTTTCTCTGTGGATTTAAGGTATGAAAACCTATTCTGTTGTTTACTAGGTTTCTCCTTCTGGACTTTCTTCCTTTTTGTAACACCACTTAGAACTTGAAAGCAAAAGCTAGTGGGTATTAACAAAATGTTGATTGCATATTCATTCTATGACCACAGTTTTAGGGGTCTGGAAAGACCAGTGATGCAGCAGATGCACAAAAAGCCAGTGCATGTATGTACTCATGTCAGAGAAACAGACCTTTTATTCTCAGTGAACAGCATCACATGGCATGGATTAAGTAAAGCGAGACAAACATTGGCTAAGAATTCGGGGAAGGGCAATGAGAGAGGGTATGAGAAATGAGTACAGAAGACATTTTTGTTCGCTTGCTTGTTTACCTGGTATCCAGGAGGAACATTTCAGTGTGTGAAAGGCCAGGGAGGTAGGGCCAGCACTATGCATTTAGCAATGAACTTCTCTCAGCCTGGCAGTACCACTGGCTACGGACCGAGAGACTACGGACCAAGAGAGAAAGGCAGGGAACAGGAAGGAAGCTTCATTGGTCGCACAAGAGACCAATACTTCCCCGTAGACAATGAAGGAGCATCAGAAAAGCCACTGACACCATCAGATAAGCCAGATTTAGAAGGATCATTGTCGTGAAGAATTTTTTTAAAACTCTGTGTCTGTTATGTAAACAGAAAAAACAGAATGATATTATAAACTCACTATAAACATAGATTTAACAATTGTTAAAGTGTCTAAACACTACTTAGTATTTTCAAACAAGGACTTTTTAAAGGGAAGATTCAAGGATGAACAAAAGCAAAATAATAATGGTAACAATAAGCCCAAATCCCATATATAATCAAGTCCTGTGTGCACATGTCAGTTTTTAACAGTTGTCAGTATATTATCTGCCTTATCTGTGGTGCTACGGTTTCCTCTGCTGCTAGGTTAGTTCAGGCATGTCTTCAATATCATTTCATCTATGAATATATATATGTACATATATACACATGCATATATGTGTGTACTTATATAGTACATATTTAAAGAGAAGTACACAAACCTCATACCACCATCATTACATTTGAGAAGCAGTAATTCTTTAACATCCTAGAACACAGATAGGATTTTTATGTCAGAAAGGTATCAGTCATTTGAACTGTGATTTATATAAAGGTCATATATTAAAAACTTAGAATATTCTTTAAATGTCTTTTTGTTTAATCAATTCTGTATTATGGATACTTGACACATTATTTTAAAATTTTTACATTTTGGTGAATAATCTTGACCATCTTTAAGTACATATTTTAATAACAGTAAGTTCATTCACAGTGAACCATCACCATGGTGCATCTTCTGATGTCCTCAGCATTTATCCATGGATTAACGTATGTCAGAACATCTTCTTTTCATGCTGACTGAAAGGCCCTTGTAGATAGGTACATATATATTCAAATATCCACCTATGACATTCATCCATTAATTGTCACTCAATCTGTTTCTACATTTTGACTTTAACAAACAATGTTGCTATGAACATGGGCACACAGAGATCCTGTCAAGACAGCCTTCAACTGTTTTTATATTTAACAGCAGTGGAGATGATGGGTAATAGGTAACCCTACTGTTATCTTGCTAAGGAGTCAGCACAGCATGTACCATGGCAGATGTACTATTTACATTCTTATCAAAGGCTCACAAGATCTGATTTTGACATTCTCACCAAAGCTGGTTACTGGCTGTCTCTTTTGTGTGTATATGTGTGACATGTACAGATGTGAGTGTGCATACAGAACTTCATGTGTGTGAGTGTGGAGGTTGATCAGAGGGGGATATGAGGCGTCACTTTCCATTTTATGGATGTCATTTCACTCAGGTGTGTGTGTGTGAGTGTGAGAGCAATAAATTAGTTATTATTCCTTATTTTAATAATAAACTCCATTTTGTACCTATGTTATAGTTTGCTCAATCAGTAATGTATTGATAAAAACATTTGTCTACTTTTATTTTTAATTAATACAAATGAATAGTTGTGTGTATACATCTACATTAATATTTTTGCTGTTTCCTTACATTTATTCATTCTGCTGTAAATAAATGTGAAGAAAAGAACAAATGTCTTAATTTTCCAAAATCATTTAAAGCATTTACATGGAATACAATATCTTAACAAGTTGCAAATTGGACATAGTGGCACACACTTTTAATTCTAGCACTCAGGAGGTAGGAGGAGGATCTCTGTGAGTTTGAGGCTAGCCTGGTCTACAGAGTGAACTCTAGGATAGCCAAGGCTACATAGTGGGACCTTGTCTTGAAAAAACAAACAAGCAAACAAACAAAAAACTACAAGATCATTATCACATGTAACATAATTTACAAGACGATGGCCAGTTTTCAGCAAGGTTGGGAAAAGAGAGCTATTGGCCAGGTGATAGTGACCAAGGCAAGTAGTGATACAGGATGGGCTTTCATGTAGCACACAGATCTTTTCAATTGGAAACAAAGATGATTTATTTAATCCCCAAGACCATTTTTCATTTGAAGCCTTTATATTTATAGCTTTTTATATATAATGACTTCTATTGAAGAATTGGAAAGAATTTTCTAATTATGTGATCCATCTACATGTCTCCAAGCCAAACTTTTTGACATATTTTTGCCTTTCAAAGTTAGCTACCAGGAATATCATCAAGACTTGGGTCAACTATGATAAATATGTTCAATTTTAGACAATAGAGGACAAGTCTTTGCTAGGAGATAGTTGGATGTGGCATGCATAGCAATACTTTGGGTTTGGAGAGTTTGCATTCTTAGTAAAGAATAGCCATGAAGTGGTCTACACCACAGTAGCCCATTTCGGGACTTTATTCCCATCTATTCATTCTGAGTCAGCATCCTCCTGAGGGGTTCCATACGCCAGGGGTTTACAACAACTTATAAGATTGTTTCCAACCAATTGGTTGGGTTAGAAAGAATGTTGTTTTGAACTGGAGTTAAAATGCAAATGTCTTAGGCCACCATAGACAGTGACAGCGGCAGCTTGGGAGGTGTCTACTAGTAGTTTAGGATGAGGATCTGGCCTTTTCAGTCTTTGAGCATCTTGTGCAATAACAGTTGCCACTGCATTGGACAGGAACGTAACCCAGTAGTAGAATGCTTGCTCAGAAAGTTCCTTAGCATGGCTACATCAATCAGCCAGTAAAATTGTCTTTGAGCTATTTTATTTCTGAGCTCCAGATTTCTTTAGGGAGAGTATTTTCTATTTTTTCTTTCCTTTCTCCCTTTGTTCGTTCATTCATTCTTTCCTTTCTTACTAATATCATATTTATAACTCTGGTGCAATAAAATTGTATGGCTTGGAAAGAAAATATCCCCTGTAAAGGCTAATATGTTTGTTTGGTTCGCATCTAGTGTTGCTGTTGAGAGGTGATGGCTTATGAAGATGCTAAACTGACATGTTAAGGTGTTGCTGAGTCCACAGCTCAATAGGCTTTTAGAAGATGAGTCTAGTTGGAGGAAGAAGGTCATTGTAATTTTGGGAATTATATCTTATCCTTGGTCTCCCATTCATCTTCATCATTACATTCTCTCTCTCCATCCATCCATCCATCCGTCCACCTATCCACCCCTCCCTCCCTCGTTTCTTCTCTCCCT
Source organism: Sigmodon hispidus (assembly GCA_004025045.1). Classification (NCBI taxonomy): domain Eukaryota; kingdom Metazoa; phylum Chordata; class Mammalia; order Rodentia; family Cricetidae; genus Sigmodon; species Sigmodon hispidus. Next base: position 150,423 of record PVIH01000610.1, read on the forward strand.
TACGCTCTCTCTCTCTCTCTCTCTCTCTCTCTCTCTCTCTCTCTCTCTCTTCTTCTTCTTCTTCTTCTTCCTAGCTGCCTTCACTGAGCAGCCTTACTCCATCATGCCCTTCATGCCGATATTTTATGATGTACTCACTCACCATAGACCCAGATCGCAGAAGCAGCAGCTCTCTGAAGCTGTGAGCCCAGTTACCCTTTCCTTCTGTAAGCTGTTTGTCATAGTGACAAAAGTTAAGGCCACTATCGAATTCTCCATTGTCTCAGTTGCAATGCTTTCTGGAGCTTTCCTCAGTGATCCTCACTGCCTATTATTACAAGTGTTTCCAGCATCTTTTTTTCTGTCAAATTCTTTTGAGTCTCTGTAGTGACTGATGTTGGTTTTATTTTGTTGTTGTTGTGAAAGAGTACCTTGGAAGATCAGGGTCATGGAAGGCCACAGGGATCATAACATCCAACAGATCTCACTTATAAGATTTATTGGGTGCTGGTGAGCAGAACAGCACTTCTGAGAGAGGTAAGGAGAAAGAGAGAGGAGGGGGGAGGAAGAGAGAGAGAGAGAGAGAGAGAGAGAGAGAGAGAGAGAGAGAGAGAGAGAGAGAGAGGCAGAGACAAAGACAAAGACAGAGAGAGGGAGCTGAGATGATGGTGGTGGCGGTTGGCTGAGGACAGATTAGGTTTTAAAAAACTAACACCTCTAATGACTCTTCTGTAACTTGACTTCAGGCTCCCGTGACCCCTCCCTCTACATGTTTGACTGGAATCTTAGCCTTCCGAGGGCCATTTTTTTGCTTGCTGCCTCTTGAATGGAAAGATGGGCCTGAGCTTAAGGGAAAACAAGAAACTGTCTCATGCCATCTATTTTATGGAAAGGCTTTGCACCTCTTTACTTGGTTTGGACTCCTTCCCTTTTGATGTGGATTCTGCATGCAGAGCAGTCCAGCTGCCTGATGTGTGGTACCCAGAGCAGAGCATTCTTTTTGTATTTAAACATGTAAAAAATATAATTTTGTTTCTTACTGTTGTGGCTAGGTTTGAAATAGTAAGGCAGCACTTGTAGACTGCGTGAGAACTGAGTTTCTCCTCACATCACTCACATGGTTGTATTGTATATGTAGCATCCCTTTTCTATCAGTCCATGGTTTCCATAGATACTCTTGACCGAATATTGATCATGTCCAGCTAAAATTCTGGAAGGTTTGACAGAGAAACGTCAGTAACTAGGCAGAATATGGGAGCTGGGAGATGGCTTAGTACATAAAGTATTTGTTGTATAAGCATGGGGGCAGGGATTCAAATCCCTAGCACCCACATAAATATTGGATGGGCAGGGAGGGCTGGACAGGCATGGAGGCCTGCCAGTGACGCCTGTACTCAGAAGGCAAAGGCAGAGAACAAGCTGGCTAGATAGACTAGCATCATTGGGGTCTGGATTCAGCTGAGAATTCCTGTTTCAATGAACAAGGTGGGAAATGATTACAGAGGACTCCTGTTGTCTGCCTCAGGCTTCCACATGTATACACGCACATGCACACCACACACAGACTCACACAAGAAATATACAAGTGAAATAAGTAAATGTGTCTTCATCTTAAACATTTTTAGGTCTCCTGGTAGGGAAATTACTCTATCACTGACTCCTTCAGTATTATTGAGAAGATATTCATTAGCTTCCACAGCTAGACGATGAAACTAAAATATCATGACTACCGAAAACCTACAATTCCTGCTAAATTCTTCCCTTAACACTGAATAATAGCTATGGTTGGCATTAATATGTTAGTTAATATTTAACAGATTTTTGTTGTTGTTGTTGTTTAAAAAATAGCAGATCTCTGTTGAACCAGACTCTTTGGGTTGCAACACCTTTGCCGTTCTCTTTCCTTTTGCTCTCATTTTTCCATATTTCTGCCTGGTCCCTCATGATCAGGGCAACAGGGAACTTTTCACTCATTCCCAAAAGCCCAGCTACTGACATGGTCTGGAATTCCAATGGCTTTATCTCTTTTTATCATCCAATTAAGAATTTTGTTTTGCTCAAAGTTTGGGGGTCAAAGCTCAAGGGTTTTGTGAAATGGAAATATAATAAAACCCTGTACCTGTGTGAACAAATGCCCTGTGGCCCTTCACCAAAGTGGTAGGACTCCCACAGCAGTGAGAAAACACTCTGAGAACGGGGACACTGGTGCCACCCTCACTTATTGTGTCTCTGGGTCACCTCTCAGGTGTGGGGAAGAACTTGGCATGGACTGCCATGTCATTTTGTGCTGGCTTTCCAGATCAGTGGAAGGCGGCTCCCTGAACATTAAACTTTGAACTTGGGCAGTCCATGGCTGCAGCCAAGAGACACATGCCATTACTAAACTGGGTGGCTGTTGTGGCATTCATTTCAATTTAGTTTAATGGGTTCAGATTTTTAAACCGAAATCTGTTAAACACCACTAATAATACATTTATTATTTTGGGAAGGACTACATTTTACTTTAAACTCTATTGAATTACTTAAACTTAATTGGTTTAAACTCATTAAATATATGTGATAAATAAAGTAGATTTTAAAGACTATATCAGAAAGTAATATAAAATATCCATGCTAAAACTTATAATTTGGGATAATAAATATAAATAAAATTTATTTTTAAAATAATGTCACTGTTTTTTTTTATACTTATTTAATGTGGGCACTGGAAAATCTTAAATTAGCTGAAGTACAATGCTTGAAATCTCAGGACTGCAGAGCCAGACTGGGTAACGTGGCATCTCCTTAAAGAGAAAGAGACGAAGAAGGAAAAACAGGGAGGATTTGGAGCTATACATGTGGCTTTGGAGAGCCTCACAGTCTTCAAGATAAAACAGTGGAAACAAGAAAGCCATTCTGTAGCGATATGGTCCCCCTTCAATGGCATAAATTCAATGCTAAGATACTCCTGTTTCTCCAAGATGATAAAGTTTAAAAAACAACAACAATATTTTGGTGCCAGTTCTATATACACTGAGAACAGATGAAGCTGCCTTCGGGGTGGTAGGCTTGGTGTCTAGATCAGCAGAACAGGAGAAACAGCATCATCAAATAGGGGTCCACTCCAGGGCCCAGGGTATTTCAGAGAGCCAGAGTGTGCTGGGTCAAGTGCAAAGCTTTTAGGTTTGCTCTCTGTGGGTTCTACCAGCCAAAGGTCATGGGACAGGTATGATATTTTGTCAATACTAGCTATTTCCAGACTAGAGGAGGTAAAATTGAAAGCTAAATGAATTAAAATTAAATAAGATTTTAAATGCTTCAGAATTGACATCCATAGAAATAGCTGGCCTTAGTGTTTATAAATAGAGACTGGTTGAAGCCATACATCCAGACAATATATGAGAAAGATTATATTCATTTTTTATACAGATTATGAGAAATGTTGCAAATATATGTATATATTATGTAATTTTTCTTTTACTTTTGGATTTTCAAGATGGTTTCTCTGTATGTAGAACTGCTTGTTCTAGAACTTGCTTTGAGGATCAGGCTGGTCTCAAACTCACAGATATCCACCTATCACTGCTTCCTAGGTGCTGGGAGTAAAGGCCTGTATCTCCACCTCCTGGCTAAGTCTGTCTCTCTCTAATGCTATATCATTTCATCTGTCTTTTTTGTGTTGAAAAAAAGATAATGCCCTAATGGTGGTGCGTAGTGGGATTATGCTATTACATTAATTATCCCACCTACTAGTTTAATAAAAATGCTGATTGGCCAAAGGCAAACAGGAAGTGTAGATGGGCTACCAGACTAAGAAAACTCTGGGAACATCTCAGAGCAGAGCAGAGACACAGAGATGTGACAGAGACACAACAAGGAGAGGGCAGCAGACGCAGAGGAAAGAAGCTGAAATGCTGCGCTAAGAAAAGGTATCTAACTGCATGGCTGAACAAGATAAGAAAGATGGGTTCGTTTAAGAGTAAAGAGTTAGCAAGTTATATGCCTGGGCCCTAGGCCAATCAGCATAAGATTAATATAAGCCTGTGTGTAATTATTTGAGGCTAAGCAGGGCCGAGAATGGGTCTGAACCTCTGGGCCAGACTGGAAAGTCTGGCCCAAAAACCTAATACAACAATATTAGGGTCTTTTTTTTTTCCCTATTGCCACAGGTAATTGGAATGATAGAATGGCTGAGGATGACTTGAGCAATGTGTGGAATTAATTCATGCTTACTGTTTTATAAGGAGTTATTTGTATCTGAAATCCTGAAATAATGTGATGCATGGCAGGATTTATAAGCCTGTCAAAGCCCATGCCATCAGGCAATGCAAAACTTTTTTGGCTATGTGTTTAGCTAATACTCGCGGCTCAGCTAACCGCCCATGGCACTCTGCATGCTAGCCTTCATTTTTTCCGTCTATAATTTTTCTCATCCAGCTTTTTTAGAAATGTTATTCCAATTTCTGTCACACTGTCGCCTTTTAGTCTGTCTTGCAAGAATGTAACATCAGCAGCCAAGTGAACCTAAGAGAGAAAAAAGAAAAAGAGAAAAAGGTTTGTGTCATTAATTTTTTTTCACAATCTATTTTTTTCCCTGACTTTCTTTTTGGTAAGAAACATGTGTTTTATGAATAAAGAACCTTGGACTATGTTCTCCAGCGATATTGTGACCACATCCTCTCAGTGTGGTGTGAGCACTGGAGAAAGGGTGAGTGGGCCAGACTTGTCTTCCCATCTCAGGAAGAATGTAAATTCCTGACTCACAGATAGACCTCACTCTGGGTGCTTGGCCAAGCAGAACATCAGAGGAGAAATGAGTCCTTATCGAATTCCTCTCAAGCTGACTTGCCATAAAGCATTCTGTCATTAGCTAAACAGTATAATCGCTTATTCTAACAACATTTAGCAATTGCCTATGGCTTTGAGAGCTTTGAAAACCACTGACTAAATACATTATAAATATAAAATTAGATATTAAATTACAGACATAAATATTTGATGACCAGGCCTTCTTTGCAACTTGAAAGCAGTTCCCATTACCCAGACAATGAAGTAAACCCAAGGGTTTACTTCTCTATTCATTAAAATGTGTTCATGTAAGAGCAACATGGTATTGTTGACCTGTTTTCAATAGAGTATCTGATCAGAGTTATTTTTAGTTATTGGAATAAAGAAGATAAATAAGTGAGGGTAGCTGGTAGAAAAGAATAGTAAGTTTTAAAAAAAAAAAACCTCCTGGGTCTAGCAGGCAATTAATTAATATTTATTGAACCTCACCTGACTCACTCCTTCCAGATAAAGAAGTCCTAAGCAATGAACCCAGATTTTCTAAACCACAGGCCTCTGAGTATCAGATTGTCTGGCTCATAGTGAGGACAGTCATTGCCCTGTGATACCCACTGTCTTTGTTTTTATAGTTATGAAGAGACACCATGGCTATGGCAACTCTTACAAAGGAAAACACTTAATTGACGGCTTACAGTTCAGAGGTTCAGTCCATTATCATCATGGCGGACATGGTGGTGTACAGGCAGACATGGTGCTGGAGAAGCAGCTGAGAGTCCTACATCTTTCAGGCAACAGGAAGTAGACTTAGTGTCACATTGAATAAAGCTTGAGCAAAGGAGACCTTGAAACCTGCTTCCACAGTGACACACTTCCTCCAACAAGGCCACATCTACTCCAACAAAGCCACACCTCCTAATAGTGCCACATCCTATAGACTTATGGGGGCCTCTTAATTCAAACTATCACATTCTACTCCCTGGCTCCCATAAGCTTGTAATAATATAATAATGCAAAATGCTTTTAGTTCAATTTCAAAAGCCCCCATAATCTATCACAGTCTCAGCAGTGTTTAAAATCCCAAAGTTCAAAGTCTCTTCTGAGATTCATGCAGTCTTTTAACTGTAATTCCCCATAAAATAAAAATTAAAAAAGATTATATACTTCCAACATACGATGGCACAGGAAGTACCTTACCATTCCAAAACATAGGGAAGGAAGCATAGTGAGGAAATACTGTACCAAAGCAAGACTGAAAACCAGCTGAGCAAACTCCAAACTCTGCATCTCCAGGTCTGATGTCAAAGCACTCTTCAAATCTCCAGCTCTTTATAGCTTTGTTGACTGCAACACACCTCTCTCTCTGGGCTGTTTCCACTCCCTGTTAGCAGCTTTTATTGGCAGGTATCTCCTGGGTCTAGCATCTCCAAAATCTTAGGTTCTCCAAGGCAATTCAGGCTTCAACTTCACAGCTTTTCACAATGACCTCTCTGAGCCTTCATTCAGGGACAGTCCTCACACGTGACTGGCCTCAGGGGCTTTCATTGGACTCAGAAGCAAATTCCATAGGCCCTTTCTTCTTCTATCCTTAACTCCAGAAGCATGTGGCTGAAGCTGCTAAGTTCTGATGTTTGCTGGGACTGGAACCTGGTCCCCTCGTTCAATTACATCTTCACCAAGTTTTTGTCTTTCACTGTCTACTTGGCTGTCCTACAACTTGCTTGTTCACCAGGCTGGCCTCAGTCTTGGAGATCTACCAGCCTCTAACTCTGGAATGCTGGGATTAAAGGTGTGCATCACCACACCTGGCTCTAAATTTATTTTCAATTCCTTTTCACAAGCTGGGAATCTAGATGAGTAGGCTCTTGCCCTTAGATCACCACTCTCTTTATTTTATTTATCTCCTTGAACACAGGATTTGACTCTATTCCTCTTCTTGGTGCCTCTTTTTTCAATCTTTATGTTCTGCATTTTATTTGCTCAGCTTGTTCCCCTTTATTATAGATCTTCATAAGAACTATATGACAGAGTCAACACTATTTTGAGATTTCCTCTGCCAATGAAATTAATTCAAAACTCTTCACTTTAGCCTCAGGCAGACTTTCAGGACAAGCGCAAAAAGCAGCCACATTCTTCGCCAAAATATCACAAAAATAATCTTTAGCCCACATATTAATATTAGTCTTCTCTGTAGCCTTTTGAGTAAGGCCCCATAGTTCATCAAATCACACTTAGAACCTCTGTCTTTCATGCCCCTACTAGTATGGCCCATTAAGCTTTGCTTAAAACATTCCATTGCTTTCTTAACCCAAAGTCCAAATTCCTCCAAACAAACAAACTTGGTTTGGCTTATAACATCAATACTCCAGTCCCTACTACTAACTTCAGTCATAGTTAGAGTTTCTATTGCTGTAAAGAGACACCATGGCCATAGCAACTCCTACAAAAGAAAACATGTAATTGGAAACACTTAATTTCTTAATTTCCACAAATAAAATTATATGCATGGTTCTTACGAGGAGGTCAACAGTACAGGTTTAGAATGGTTAAGAGCTGGCCTCAACCCCCTAACAGAGAAGGTTCTAGAAAAACATGCCTATTGGCTCTTCGTTTGGCAGTCTCAACAATCTGATAGATTTTCTTCTCCCTCATTCTTTATGCATCATAGTCCCTAACAAGGCCCTCTCTAAATCCTTGATAGGTGGGGCTAAATCATAGAATAATCCTTTGTATACTGTAAAGATGTCTTTGCCAGGGCATCTTCTGATTGGGTTAATAAAAAGCTGAACAGCCAATAGCTAGGCAGAAGTTTCAGGGCAGAGAGTATATAGGGAAGAAGGGAGTAGTCATGAGCCAGATGCAGAGGAAGCAGGAGGTAAACATGCCATGCTGAAAAAAGATATTGTCACCTGATAGAGCATAGATAAGAAATACAGGTTAATTTAAAATGTAAGAGCTAGTTAGCAATAAGCCCAAGCTACTGGTCAAGCATTTGTAATTGATAAGAAGTCTCTGTGTAGCTATTTGGGAGTTGGCAATCCTGATGAAAAATTGTCTACAGGGTTAGCTGTTTTAAGTTATTCTTGTTAGTCTTCTTGAAATGTTCTGCTTCCTGATTTCTGTGATGCTATTACTCTCTACCAGTTTTCAACTTCTGAGTACTCTATGTCATTATTCTCTGTAGTATATGAGTGCTCTGTTTAACTTCATATTTTTTGTGCTGTTTCCTAGAGTTCTAATCATATTCTTCTTTGTTCCTGCTATAAAGAACCTCCTTGGGTAGTTCTGTCAGTTCTGACACTTCTTCAGTCATAGTCTACAAGCACATATATACAACTTGGGCAAGACAAACACCTGCAATCCCAGAACTGAGGCTGAGGCAGGAGAATCTTGAGTTTGAGGCCAGCCTGTGCTACATAATGAGATCTTGTCTATAAATAAATGAATACTAAAAAAAAAAAAAAAAAAAAAACCACCCAAACAACTTCTTTCTGAAGTCCTCACTGTGTTTGTTAAACCTCTCAGCATTAGCAAGTTCTAAATTCAGCTCCTCCCCTTGTCAATTCCAACCCAGTTAGTTTTGTTCTATTGGTTAATATTGTAACTTTCCCTAAAGGTTGTTCAGAAACCTAAAGTTTATTTTTCAATCTTTCAAAGTTTTGTCTCTTTGGCCAGATGACATCCTAGCCTTGTCTGTTCTGCCCTGACAAGTACTGACCCAGTGAGTGGCCTCTTGATTACCATGGTCAAGGATGTCTTCCAGTTTTAGTTGAGGCTACCAGCATCAGCTTTACACCCATCCTCCTCTCTCCTCAGTGTTCTCCCTTCTGTGCATACCTTCATCTGACTAACAAGGGAATGAAATTTCTAGAACGTAAGTTCCAGACTCTCATTTCCTTGATTATGACCCTGTGTCTACTTTGATACTTTCCATGTAGGAGGCTGAATTTCCAGGCTTGTTGTGTGGATTTCTTCTCTTATCATTAAAGAATTTAAGACTTTCTCATGTCGGTCCTTCTGAACTAGCTTGTGTTTCTGGTTCTTTCATTTTGAGTGGCCTTTGAACATTCTGATTCTTTGCTTTGAAATATTTTTTTCTGCTTTCTTTACCTTTACCTAACTCCCATTGTTCCTTCAAAAAATTCGGTCAGAGATTTTATCAAGATTATGTAGTTTCTCTCTTACTCCAGATGAATGTGCTTTACCACATTTCTTTGAAATGACTGCTTGAATTAGACAGTGCATTCTCTGTGGGCAGCAACTGTAGCTTGGCCATCTTTGCAGGCTCAGACTTTGAGATCTTACAGATGCTAATAACTGTCTCAGTTAAACCAATTAATAATAACTCCGGTATGGAAGTCAGCCTCAAATATGACCTGCATTGACCTGTAACATATACCATCCCACACAGCATCAAGGTTGGCAGCTCAGAGTGCCATGCTGTGATTAGATCTACTAAGAGGTCCATGCAGTAAGGAGCTTCATGAGGCTTCCATACAGTGGCCTTCAAGGCCCTGAAACTATGCAAACATGTGAGTAGTTAGTGTGGCAGCAGCAAGTCTCCAGAGGCTACAGCTGGGATTACATGGAAATCATCAGCCACAGCTACCCGAAGTCCTCCTGGAGTTCCTTCCTTTTCATTAATTAATTTAGTGTGTCATATGTGCATATACCATAGAGTATGAATGGAAGTGACAACTTGCAGGTGTCAGTTGTGTCCTTACATGATGTGGGTTCTAAGGACTCAAATCAGATTGTCAGGCTTAACAGCACATGCGGAGCCATCTCCCAGATTCCTTTTCTTTCTCTCAGGCAAAATCTTCAGTCTTCCATTTTATTTTTCAGAATTTTGATATGGGACCATACTGAATCACTCAGGATGGTGCTGGATTTGCTTTATATAATATAGCACAAACTTGGCGTGGAACTAACAATCCTGATCCTCCTGCCTTACCTCTCTAGGAGCTGAAATAGACTTGTACTAACAGGTCTCGCTTGGCCCTGGACTTCCCATCTGTAGAGACCATGCATTGCTTTGCGGTGGTCACACTCTGAGGCCAGCACTGGATGGCTAACATGCATGACAAGGTGAAACCTGTGCGTTACCATCTCTAGGGCTCCTCTGATGACTCCACAGAGTAGGTTGCAGTAGCACAGCGCCGATCGTCCAGCGGGGAGCTCTTCCACAAACTCTGCCAGAGGGTTCTTGTCTAGAATCAGGGAAAATTCATGTCTGCTTGAACTATGGCAGGCCACACTCGGTGTGATTCCCAAGTACATCTTGAAAGCAACCTGATAAAGAGACAGAAGTCTGTTCAGATGACCCAGTCCCAGGCAACACAGCACGCTGTCAAGCTTGCTATGCTGGGTCTGCATCTTGGATATTCTGTTCACACTTTTCTTTGCAGTTCATGGACCTCACACCATGGGAGACTCTTAAATTATTTTTATTTTTATAAAATATCTTAAAGTACTAGGCTTTGTTGTTGTAAAAGGTTCTGGACCAGACTTTCTGGGTCAGAGGTTCAGTCCCACTCTCAGCCCTGCTTAGCCCCAAATAATCACACACAGGCTTATATTATTTTTACGCTGATTGATCTAGGGCCCAGGCATATAACTTGCTAGCTCCTTCATCTGAACTCAACCCATCTTGTTCAGCCTCATGGCTTGGTACCTTTTCTCAGAGCAGCATTTCAGCTTCTTTCCTCTGTGTCTGCTGCCGTCTCCTCATCCTGTCATCATTGCATATCTCTGGCATCTGTCTCTGTTCTTCCTGGACTCAGAGTTTTCTTAGCCTGGTAGCCCCGCCTACTCTTTCTGTCTGCCTTTTGGCGAATCAGTTTTTATTAAACCCACAGGTGGGACAATTATGTAAAATGTAACATATAATCCACTACACTTTGTGAAGTAACATGGTTTGTAAAAAAAAAGGATATTATTTCCAAAAGCCCTTGGAGAAAATACATAGACTTTAGGATGGCAAGAAATGAAAAGATTATTAATTACCAACACAGCATCATGGTATATACCACACTGATCATGGCAAAGCATAAAATTCAGAGTTACAAGGGGTCAGGGTCTTAATGTTCCGTAACAGGAAGGCATTGGTCTGAGAAGAGGGTGCTTTGGGACAGATTAGACACACAGTTGTAGACACACAGAATTATACTACAGATGTCAAGTCTTCGAGGATGAGCAAGGGTCAGTGGTGGGAGCAACATAAACATGTGATAATGTAATTGTCAAAAGTATCTCCTGTGGTCTAGGACTCAAAGGACCCAACAACACAGGCCCCAAAAGAAAGCATAGGCTCCTTCCCTGTTGCCTTTTCCCTCTTTCTGTCTTCGTTTTTAAGTATATCTTAAGCATCCTAGGACTCACTTCTTTTTGGAAACATTATTTTACATTTGTTTGTTTGTGTGCATATATGTGCATGGCACACAGAGGACACCTTGGAGCTGGCTCCCCTGTCCCACCATGCAGGTTCTAAGGCCAGAACTCAGATCTGAGGCTTATTGCAAAGCACCTTCATCCCACCAGCCATGTCACTGGCACCACTACTTCTTTTGAAGCAAATGTTTCACAGATGTGTAATCTGGTATATGGAGAAGTAAAAATGGCAACAAAGACTGTGGTCTTTTATTTCCTTGGCTCCTAATATAGGGCTGTTGGTTTTGCACGTGAGAAGAAACACACACACTACCAAGGCCACACGAGGATTTATTTAAGAGAGTTCCCAGGTGGGTACAAAAGCAGAGAAGCAGGAGAGAAGGAGAGAGAGATCGTAACATGGCATCTCTTTTTAAGAGAAGGGGTGCGCATGGGTTTATGAAGCCACACCCAGGGGCGTGCCTCTGTACAAGGTGCATCCTGCCGGGAGCCATGTTGGCTTCACCACGTGGAGTGCCAGGAATACTTACAAGGGCAATTTCTTTTCACAAAACACCTAGGCCCAACTTTTAAATCTCATTAATGGAAATTTGTCCGCTTGGTGTGTCGCCATCATTTAAAGGCCTTAATTAACTTAATTTTGAAGTTAAAAGCAGTGTAAGAGAAACAGAAGCAGTTTTCCTAAATAATTTATAATTTGCAGTATGGAAATGTTCATTCGTTTGTTCATTGGTTCAATTAAATAGGTTCTTATGGAGGAACCGCCTGTCTCTCAAATGCCTACCACAGTGCAAATTCAATACTGCTCAATGAGTTTCCAATCGACATTTGACTCCATGTTTAGACCTAGAAAACATGAGCATTGGGTGAGCTAGCCTTTGCCAAGTGGACAAAGTGGGTTGAAGAAGGGGCAGAGACATTTCAGACATGTCTCGACATAAAACACCATGCTGAGGTGCAGGAAAGGTCCAAATCTACCAACTGGTGGGCAGTTGGAAGGCCTGGAGACAATGCGGATTCCACATCTGCTTTAGGAGGATTTTCTTTGTGTCAAAACGACCATGGTATGAATCAAGAAGTTACATAAAGAGAAATAAGGACTCCCCTTTTTCTCTATTATTATTAAAAGCTAATAATAGCTCTATTAAAAGCTATTATTTTCTAGACTTCTTTTATAAATTCCACTCTTAAAGGGTGGTTCGACTCTTTAATGCAAACCCTTTCTACCAAATCGTAGGGCATAGAACATAAAATGCTGGATTTGGCTACCCATCAATGGCTGAAACTCATTTCTGCTAGTGCTGAGCCTCCCCCTGGAAAATTTCTATACTACAACTTATATGAGAATTTTTGATTTGCAATTAAAAAAAAAAAAAAGCATGTTGAAAGAACATTAAAAGGAACCTAGGCACTTTGCATTTAACCCTCAGTGTTTTGGTTGTTCTCAAGTGTCAGCATTCGCCGGTAGGAGGCATTATCTGAACGTTGTTAGGACATAAGCATTCCTGGGGCATGACATTGTTTCCTTATCTGGCTGGATGCAGACAGAGGAGGACTGTTGTTTCGAAAGAGCTCCACCCTCAGCCACATCTGCTGTGTTAAAATCATCCCAAACGTTTTTCCTCTTCGTGTGTCTCCAACATGGATGCTTTTCAGAGCATTTTAAAATTCTTTCTTAACCAAAAAACTGCTATTGGCTACAGCTTCATGGCTCTGCTGACCGTGGGAAGTGAGCGTCTCTTCTCACTAGTGGCGTTTAAATGCCCCTGCAGCGCGGAGAATACAGCCTATGGGCTGGTTTTCCTCTTTGCCCCTGCCTGGGTGTTACTGATCCTTGGATTCTTTCTGAATAACAAAGCATGGAGACTCTTCACTGGCTGCTGTATAAACCCCAGGAAAATCTTCCCCCGGCGTCGCCGCTGCCGCTTCTTCTACGTCCTGGGCCACATCACACTAAGTTCCTTGGTGGCTCCAGTGATGTGGCTCTCTGTGGCTTTGCTTAATGGGACGTTTTATGAATGTGCTATGAGTGGAACAAGAAGCGCAAGGCTCCTGGAACTGATTTGCAGGGGCAAGCCCAAAGAGTGCCAGGAAGGTCTGTACAAAGTCTCCTGTGGTAAAAGTAGCATGACAGCCACGGAAAACGAAGAGGTGAGGCTATCCCTGCAAGCCCAGTCACAGGTAAGGACAAATGTGACTTTTTGCTCCCAGAGTGAGCTTGGAAATTTCTCTCTGTCTTCTTTCCAGCCAGGTCAGAGTCTGACTCTTGCCAGAATATTTTGACACTAAGTGAAAACTGGAAGACGATGTAGCATTAAGACAATCACAGAAAAAGCTTTTAAGGGACAGAATGGCTCAGTAAAATTGCTGATTGGATGGTGCAGTCTCTATTTCCAAAAAGAAAATATCCTCTGGGTTATGCATATGTAAATACTTAAGTGCTCAAAACCATCTCTCTGGGTTGACTTTGTAAATAATGCAGAACACAAAACCACACACTGAGTGCTAACCCTGAGCTGTAATTAAAAATTATTGCCTCCTATTGATTATTTATTTTCAAGCTGGTCCCTCAAAAAAACACAGGCACATCTTTTTCATCCACTGAAGTACAGTTGAACCAAGTCAGCTTCTACTTTTCAAAGTAGCCTGTGGTGCGATTAGCCCAGAAATTTTCTTGCGTGACCACCGTGGTTTAATACTGTTGAGATCCAGAGTTTCCCAAATGAAGTGGGACTGAGCAGTCTTTAGATGGCCTTCGGTGAAAGGTGACCATACTACCCAGAGAGATTATGACTTTTTCTCTCTGTGCTGTGCAGCTGGAGAAGTTCTCACGATAGTTTTAGAAAATCAGAATTTGAAACCTCGTTTTACTTGAGAGACAAAATTTACTGCTTCACCTAATCAACACCAGTAAGTAACTTGTCATCATGCCAGGGGGTATGAACCCACATCTTGATGCATAGCCCTAGCCTGGCCTTGAGATGAAGTTGATTTCCTATTTCTGTGGCCAAAAGAAGCAACAGGATAGATAAACAAAATCAGCGATCTCAGGAATACTGGCAGTTTCTGGATGAAGGCATCTGCGCACTGTAATTTTACTTTTTAGCAAGGACTTGTCTTTATAACAAACACATCGAAGCAGTCTAAAATGGTTAATAATACAATCATATTCTTCATAAACTAATAAGCCAAAGAATCTCCCTAAATAAACTCCTTTGTTTAATGCACAATGCCTAGGTTAGATGGAACATCTCAGGCTCCCGAGTGCCTTCTTTCATTGAAGGAAGGTATTAATTACTAATGTTATGATAGTGTGAATGACACATGGTTTACCTCCACAGGCACCAGGCTCCATTCAGCCAGTGCCAACTCCAAACACTCATCACTGTGTAAGCTCATCTTTAAATATAAACCCAAAGAAAATATGCACATCTGGTTATAACTTGCATTGGCCACAATGACCTGTTGACTTTTTGGCAGAATAAGGATTTAGGATTGAGATGTACTGGAAGTTTCCATAAGAGATGTGAGTACTCAAGAGATGTAGAAGAAGGGAGGTGTAGCAATAGCAGGTGCTAACCATGAGGTCCAGATGGCTCAGGCACCACACAGACCAAAACAATAATTGGGCATGTGGGAGAAGGTGGAAAAGTGCATTCATTCATAGGTGGGTGGGGCAGAGCAACAAGAAACTCAGCTGGGTGACTCTTTTCTTAAGGATGGTGGAATGGGGTAGTGGAAAGAGCTCAGCCTTGGAGTCAGCTGGCTTTGAATCCTCACACTGCCACTCCCCAGCTCTGTGATATAGAGCTCTGAACCCCAGTTTTCTTACAGTGGGGGATGGTGACAGCTACTGTGGAAAGTTATTTAGAAATAATAGGCATAAAGAAGCATAAAGCTTCTCGACCATTATTAAATACTCCAAGGTAAAGAGAAAACTGATTTAGGGAAAGAGACAAATGGGGCATAATTAGGGGATAGGCCCAGCCCAATCACCACAATCTAGTTGGAGTCCTAGATGCTGTAAGTCTGGGAGGAGGCCAAGAGTCAGCAGTCAGGTGAGAAGCGTTCAATGTGGAGGTTGTACAGAGAGCAGCAGAGAAGCTGAAGCTCATCAAATAGTTTCCAAGTCATGAGGATTATCTCAGGGATAGGAGGAATAGTGTTTACACAGGAGGCCCAGTCACAAGGAAGAAGCAGGGATGCTGAGTGGAAGTACTGAAGGAATCAACCTCCTGGTGACTGGAAGAGCACGGGAGGACTCCCATAAGGTAGGGACTGTGTATCACTTGGTTGTAATAGAACAGAAAGAGATGCCTGCAACAGGTAGGGCTCATGAGCTTCCTGTTCAGTATCCTTTCTTTGAGTTCCCCAAAATATCTTCTGAGATGGGTAACCTTAATATTTTAATAGAAGCTGAGGCATAGGGAATACCCATGGTGAGGAGAAAGGTGTTTGGCTTGAGAAGTGCCAACTCAGAAGTGGTCAGGAGTGTGTAAATGCATTAATGAATGCCCAGACACCTGGCTAACAAACCGCTCATTTATTCAGATGACAACCATGATTCATTAGAAAGGATTCTTTTTTCTGCTAATACTATTGGAAGTGTTTTAATAGTAAGTTATTGAATGCTCACTCTTTCCATTTGCTAGCCTCCTGGTTATTGTTCCACACAGCAACAATGTTGAGTGAGGAAATGAATATTGAGTCAACATTACTTTTATTTTGACTGTCAAAAAGCATATGAAGTTAAGTAGTTTCAAATGAGATGTAGTAATGACTGTGATATTAATGTAGTTATATACTCTCCAGGATTATTACTCAGCTCCCTAAAATGCCATTTTGCTTTTCTGTATCCTCAATATTTCTTCCTCCCTAAGATCCTAGGATGGTGCCTGATTTGTTCAGCATCCTTCTTCTCTCTGCTGACTACTTGCTATGCACGCTGCAAATCTAGAGTCAGCTACCTGCAGCTGACTTTTTGGAAGACGTATGCACAAAGGGAGAAGGAACACTTGGAAAACAAGCTCCTGGAATGTGCCAACAAGCTGAGTGAGAGGAACCTAAAATGCTTTTTTGAAAACAAGAGGCCAGATCCCTTTCCCATGCCGTCCTTTGCTGCCTGGGAAGCTGCTTCTGAGCTACATTCATTCCACCAAGATCGTGAACACTACAGCGTCCTCCACAAGGTGGTAGATGATGGTCTGGAACAAACGCCCCAAGAGGAAGAGACAACAATGATCCTTGTGGGCACTGCCCAGAGTCAGTGACTCACTTACCATCACTGGCTCAGGTGTCCTAGAGACTCACATCTCCAAGTCTCCATAACACCCTGCGCCTCTGCATTTTCTCACCATCAGAGATTCTCTAGAAGACTATATAACACTGCGGGGGAATTGTTTTAAGTGTCTGTGCCTTGGAAGTACCCTCACTGATGCTGAGTGATGACAAAGACACTCTGAGTTGGTGGAGAGTTGGGACCAGGAGGTCCAACAGTTACTCTAAGCTCTAAGATTTTATGGCTCAGCCCTTAGACTCCCGCAAGGTAGTCTGCCACTCTTTGCAAATGGTACTGGTGGAGGGGTCTGTGCACAGTGGTATCTGCAGAGTGGACAACAGGAGAATTTTCAGGAATATAACCAAGACCTTTCAAGATAGGAGGGATTCTAACATTTAACATTCCTTTCTTCGGAAGAAAGAACTCCATTCTCAAAAATCATCAGTTGACCAACTGTAATGTCTAAAAATCAGAAGTTCCCACATTTTCTCCAAATACTGAAAATCTGTCTCTGGGGGCAGGGCTGCCTCATGACTCCTGTATGTTGAAGACACTCATGCCTTCATAGACTAATTTCTACATTTTAAAAGACAATCATGTAAGACCCACATACCAGATTGCATTGATATAAAGACAAATACATTAATATTGGATACCTAAACACTTTTCTCAATAAAAATTTTATTTTTTTTTCTCTTTTTAAAATAGAAAATTACTTTCATGGATTCCCTATTAAAATTGTGTGTAAAAGGTATGGTGCCTGCTATGTTATGGGTGTGTCTTAGTTTCACTGGGCTACTAAAGCCAAATGCCACAGGTGTGGCTCACAAACAACAGTTCCAACAATCTGAGAGGCTAAAAATTCTGAGGTCAGGCAGGGTAGTAGCACAGGCAGGAGCCACTGAGGGATTGTTTTTTTTTTTGGGGGGGGGGCGGTTACTGAATGTTGATGCTCCACTGTGACTCCTGTGGTGAGGAAGGCAAATAGACTTCATAGCCCAGGCTGCAGGCTCTGTCCTCACTCCCGAAAGGCCCACCTCCTGACGACTTTACCTTAAGGATTAGGTTTCACTCTATGAGTTTCAGGGGCATATAAGCATACTATAGACTAGATTGGAAATGACTTGATACAGGTCCTGGGAGAACATTCTCAGTAGTCCTAGCATAAAATTGTGTTGTTGTTATTTTATGCTTATCAAAAATAATGTATGACTCTCTACTATGTAACATTCTCTCTCTCTCTCTCTCTCTCTCTCTCTCTCACTGTGTGCTCACGGCACAGTGTCCACATCTGCCACTAACTCATACCTTATGTCACAGCTCTCTGCGTCTCCAGATATTAGACAGCTTCATCTTAGGTCCTCATTAACATAAAAGCTGATGGGAGATTGAAGGAGAATCCTACAGATCCAAGACTACAGAAGATCTTAAGAATGTGACTTATAATGAGACATATGTTTTACCTTCTCGTACCATTGCTGCTCTTACATCAGGACAAGAATGGTTCACTTTGTGAAAGGGTGTGATGCCTCCCCAAACAAGGGATAGATACAAAAATATTCAAAAATATTTGATTTTCATTTTGACTAATTTAATTATCCCATGAGAAACTAATCACAAATATAAAAGATTCTTTTTCTCCTGTGTATGTCTAGCTTTTTTCTCAGACTCAATTAGTAAGCCTCATAGCTTTCAAATGCATTAAACTTACTAATTTCTAATGGAAATGGAAAAAGTAGACAGCAAAAATTACAAAGTAAGACTTGCTAGACAAACAGCTGAAGACGTTCATATATTATACCCTAAGATTACACATTTTGCATATATTATATGTTCTTAAACAATGATTTTTAAACTGTATATTATTTTCTTCTTATACATGTAAAACACCACTGTGTATACATCTATTAAGAAACTGATGAAGCTATCCACCTGAAAGGTGGTATAATAGTTCAAAACCAATAATCCAGGGGTTTACCATAAAAACTGGTTAACATCCTAGGAGTCGTCAGATGGCAAAAAACTCATATTTTGTTCACTTCAGGTGCTTCAACTATTAACTGTCATTAACTCTTTGTCACTATAACAAATATGTAAGATAAGCCAGCTTTCAAAAGTGTGTCTTGGCTCACAATTTTGGGAGTTATCATTCTTGATACACTTGTCTTACTTCAGGCATGTGACTGGGTAGCACATCACATGAAACTCATAGCATAACAAAGCCACTTACCCCAGGAGGCCACAGAAATGAAGCGCAAAGGGCTGTGCTCCCATTCCCACACAGGTCATGCCTTAAACAACCTAACGTCCTCCTACTACGGCCCACCTCCTCCCAACATCACCTCCAAACCATGAAAAACTGGAGATCAAACCTTTCCTAGGCCTTTGGAGGATATTATAGACTGTAGCATAGTATTGTCCTTCTTAGACTTTGATGTTTCTGAACTCTCTAAGACAGATTTCTTAATTTCCCCCAACATTACCTCTTTTCCTTCTGCTGTATGAGCTAGAGGATATTCAGGTATTTTGTGAGTGAGACTAGGATCTGTGTCTTTAATAATTCCAAAGCCATTAAGAAGCATGAAGGCTGGATTTGAAGCTCTGTATTTGCCAGTGTGTCTCAATTTCACTTTGCAATAATCTGAGACTTTGAAAATCTCAGTCCTGATATATATTTTTTCTTCTTGGAGCTGGACCTTGAGATTTTGAAAACTATCTGCATAATTGTTTCCAAGGAATTCACAAAAATGGTAGGGGCATGAATTTGTGATGTTTGCAATACTATTTGGTTTTCAAATAGTGACATAGGACTAGACCTTGTGTCTCCAGGTAGAGGAAAGCCCTAATTAGAACTATTTGACAATGTGCATTGGTGCAATTTTAAGTTGCCAATGTGATATCATTAAATGAATAGGTAGGAAGAAATAATAACTGTGTTTGTTTGTTTGTGCTATATAGCTTAGACTGACCTTGAACTCACTGCATTGTCACCCTAACCAAAGCTGATGTTGAACCTCTGATCTTCTTGTCTCTCCCTTCTGAGTTCTGGGCTGCAGACCTACACTACCACCACACCCTAGTTTTTTTTTTTTTTTTTTTTTTTGGTTTCTTAGAAGTACATCACTCTAGCCAAGTCAATTTTGGATTGTTTTTTGGCACATATAGGTTTTATTTTTATAAAATTTAATATCTGAGTATTTCCTAGGGTTCTTCAGTGAAACAGAATCAATTGCATCTGCATGCATACATACAGATTTATAAGAAGGTTTTTGCTGTGGCAATTAGCTTACACAATTACAGAGGCCCGATAGTCTCACAGCAGTCCATTTTCAAGCCAGATAAATAGGAAAGTAGATAATAGGATTCAGTTCAAGTCCAAAGGCCTGAGAACTAGGGAAGTGATGTTATAATTCAGCTTGAGGACAAAGGACAGAGCACCTGAAGTTCTGATATTGAAGGGCAGGAGACGGATGTACCGATTCCTCAGGAAGAGTAGGAAAAATAGGAGTACGTAATGAAGAGGAGGACAGAAGAGATTAAGAGGAAAGAGAGATAGTAAGCTAATTAAGGGGAGAGCTAGAGAGAAGACACAAATATATTCCTCATCTGTCTTTTTTGTATTCTCTAAGCCATTAGTAGATTGTATGGTACCTACTTGCATTAGGTAAGGGAGGACTACTTTTATATCCAGCCCACTCAGAAACACCCTCATAGATATACTCCCAGATGTCATCATAGATGGTTGTGAGCCACCATGTGGTTGCTGGGAATTGAACTCAGGACCTCTGGAAGAACAGTTAGTGCTCTTAACCTCTGAGCCATCTCTGCAGCCCAGATATACTTCCAAATAAGGATTTACCAAATGAGTATTAGTCTAATCAGCTTGACATTCAAAATGAACCATCACACATGGTAAATGAAATGGAATTAATAATTCCAGATGAAAGATAAAACTCCTTGATCTTCACACTAAGATCCTTCCTCAGACCTAAGTAAACAACAACATTGATGTAGGATGTCTTTCCCACACTGAAATTTTTCTTTTTGATTAGACAGAAAAGGGGAAGTGATGTGGGATGTCTTTGTGTATGCAGTAATTGGATAATAAAGGAATCGTTTTGGTCTATGGCAAAAGGGCTTAGAAACAGGTGGGAAATCCAAGCACAGATAAAGTGGAAGGAGGGTAGAGTCCAAAGAGATGCGATCCACCCAAGAAGTAAGATGTAAAGAAATAGGTAAGTCACGGGCCACGTGGAATGGCACAGATGAAAAGAAACAGTTTAAGATGCAAGAGCTAGCTAGCAATAAGCCTGAGCCATAGGCCAAGCAGCATCTAATTAATTAAGTGTCTCAGTCATTTTGGGAGGGAAAATGGCTGCAGGCAAGTCTGGACTTTGGGGCTAGGCCGGGCCAGACACTTCTACAACACATCATCAACAAAAATACAACAGAATATGAAAGCTGCATCAATACAATTGTTAGAGCTTGTTCATTGATCTCTTGCAATGCCCAGTGATATTCTAAAATCAGTCACCTTATGAGAAGTCTAAGTTAGACAAGTGTAGAGAAAGACACAGAGGGAGAAAGAATGTGGAATAGGTGAAGGCAAGAGAAAAGGAACCTAACAGGCCCAAGTGTCCCAGTAATTAGAGATCAGCTGACAAGCCAATGAAGGAAGGGACCTTTTGGAAAGTCTGGTCTTAATATAGCAGGCATGGCATGAAAAAGAACCAGAAAGTTTTAAAAGGTCTTCAATATAAGACCATCACCAAACTAGTATAGATCATTCATACACATGTGAGCTACTCCATATGGGGCGGTGACCTGTTTCTGCTGATTCAGGAAAACCATGAGCTCAAATAAATAGTTATTATGTTAAGTGACTAAATTTAAAGGCAACCTGAAACAATACATAGTATGAACAAACAAAATCAAAACAAATAAATCAAAGCATAATTTATACAAAGATCTTCTCATGCTTTTCCCTTGACATTTTCTTTCTTAGGTTCCAAGTATCACCAAAACCTGTGCCTCATGATTTAATAAATGTGAATTAGTGTCTCTCTAAAATTCCTCCACCAAATCTTGAAAAGCATCTTAAAATTAATTTTCTGATAAAATTATGTCTGAAAAGAACATAGTACTGTGGGCAAAATTCCATTTAAAGGAAGTGTAGGATTGGGATGAATCACACATTAAACTATTATTTGTCATTAATATCTGAGTTGAAAATGAGAGTCGGGAGGTTACAGGGCAGGTTGGTTTTGAGTGAGCTGGAGACGAATAGATTAGCCATCATCTCGCTTCTCCAAGCATTGTCTCAGATCAGCTTGGATGTCCAAACATCATCAGCTTTCCAAGGGTTTGTTAGAGCCGAGTTCCACATCTGCAAGATCAAGTCTGCACTGAAAGTACATAGGTGACTCCAATGCAAGTTAAGTTTGAGCTCAGAGCAGCGTTTCTCAAAGTTGGTTCATGCTGAGCTCGTCTGGAGGCTTAGTGAAATACAGTTTGCTGGATTCCCTTCCCAAGTGTCTGAGTCAATAGGGCTAGAGAGAAGCAAGACAGGCTGCCTTTCTAGCAGGTTCTCTGGCAAAGCTGACGTCACTGGTTTGCTGACCACATTTTGAGAATTCAAGAGAGCTTCAAAGCATGGAGCCAGCCATTCTGGGGAAGGAGACTAAATAGAAGTCATATTTTTTTTTTTTGATTCTGCCCCAGACCTACTCACTCAGACATCTTTGTTATACCAGCCTATCCAAGAACTTGGGGTCCTTTTCATTTCTCTAAGGAATCTATCTCTTGTAACATTTATTTGTCAGTTTTCCTTGTGACTATTCTCAATGGTGTCTCTTTCCATTATGTCTTCAAAGGGGTTGTTATTTGAGTAAACAAAAGCTATTATTTTATGCCATTTTATGCCCCTTTATTGATCTTTTTATTGCCTTTTGGAGCTAGAAAAAGAAACCTTTACAACTTCTAATGACATAATGGATGTAGACAATAAATATTAAATTCTAAACTATTAGGTAAAAACAAGAGAACCAAATTGTGCAACTTGAAGGCACTTATCTGCATTAGCATCCTCGGAAACAGCAAGCAGACATTTGTTATCTTAGGATGCAAGATAAGAGCACACAGTACTACTTGGAAAGTATCATATCCTAATAATGAAACCCAACAATAATTGGGCTTATAGGAAATGGTAGCGAAATAAGGCAAAGTAGTTAATATAATAAGAAAACCATCAGACAGATTCCAATGTAGATGATTAGACTTTGCATTTGGGTCTGAAATGATTTCCAAAAATCTCTGTATATAAGTTGTCAGCTTATGGTGCTGTTGGAAAGTGGTGGCACTTTTAGGGAAGAGTTCCTAATAATCCCTAGGGGATGTCCTTGGAAAGGATATTAGGACTCTACACCTCATATATTTCTGTTAGTAGCACAGCATTTGCCTATATTCCTAAAGGTGGCTTTTTATAATTAACATCTAATAATGTTTGTAAATACACTTTCAGATAGGTAAAAGTTTCTGTACAAGTTCTACTCTTTTGTTATGGAGAACCATTGCCTTTAATATCAATAAAATCAACTTAGTGAGACTTCTCTCTGTGCTCCTGCTCTGTATCATTCTCAAGAAGTGAATTCTTTGGATTCAGAACCAAACTACTGCTCTGTTCCTGTTGGTATTCCATTAAATTAACTTTTAAAACTTCGCTAATATTGCAGTACTGGTTTTTGTTTCACCTAAGTTCCTCAAGCATGCTTGTGGGGAAGAGTATGAGTATTTCTATTTTTATAAAATACATAGAGTTCAAAGAGGTTATCATGGTTAGTCCACTGTTAAGGTATGAGAAATGAATTGGAATCCTATTTCTGACTGGTAACTCACTTGCTGCTACCTTTAAAAACATGTATTTTTGCTTGGAATGTGGAGATCTTGAATTAGTACTTCTCTCAATCTGCTATCTTAAATTGTAGGCAGTAGCACATGGGTTCCCAGAGAGGGACTTTCTAGTATATTTCTGGGAATAAATGTCTGTCTTTGAGTGTCTTGGCCTCCATCAGGAACGTGCAACCCTCTGCATCCAGCGTCTGAGCATGTGATCCACTTATGCTCAACTTTGCTTCTACTGTTTTAATGAGGTCATAGTTTGGGTTCAATTATTGTCACTTTAGTTAAAAATGACAACTGATAAAATTTCCATTGGTAGGAAGTTTATAAAAGGTTGAGACTTCTCCCAAGACTTTAAATTATTATTTACCTACCTTTATGTGTCTCGCCAGCCCATTTTTCATATTTTTTAAACCTGTAGCTATATTAATACCAGAGGGAAGTATTTACAAATTATAATGCTATATAGTTTGTAATGAAAACAGAACTAAGTAAAGGCAATTAATTAGTTCACCTAATTACATTCACTAGATGATTTCACAGAAGAGGACAAAATGAGAACTTGGTGCTAACTAATAATCATAAGGGCAAAACTTCAAAGTGAATTTCTCCTTGGTAGAGTCTATAACCTACCATGGAACATGGTGACAGGTTGTATTGAGCCCTAGATGTCAACATGAAGAAATGTGCATCTTCAATAATGCAAGCACTGACGGTTTAAACAGAACAGGGTTATCTCTCCCAAGGGCTTCATTGGAATCTCCGGGGTGTGGGAGGAAACATAAGGAACAGTAATCAGGGCTGAACCAAACTTTTATTCCTTAAACAGTTGTCTGACTTTTAGTTCACTGACCCTGAACACGAAACAAAGCAGTTTTAAAAATGTGTTTCTGAATTAGTGTTTGAACGATTTCCACCATCTTTGGAGCAAAGGTATAGAAAACACAATCCTTCTCCTGTGAGATCAGCCCACCTTCAGGACGACGGGAGAATATGCCTCATTTCAACCCGGGTCTGTAGCCTGTGTCACATCTTTGGAATGTTTTCCTTTTTACTTCAGTGTATCTTTTTTATTATTATTATTATTATTTTATTTGAAGTGTTTCAAGGGTGTGAAATG
Organism: Sigmodon hispidus; assembly: GCA_004025045.1. Taxonomy (NCBI): domain Eukaryota; kingdom Metazoa; phylum Chordata; class Mammalia; order Rodentia; family Cricetidae; genus Sigmodon; species Sigmodon hispidus. Next base: position 174,851 of record PVIH01000610.1, read on the forward strand.
AGAGTTACACTCACTTCTAAAGCAGTTGCTCCACAGTGACATGGGTCAGACACAGTTGCTCTAAATATAAACACTCATTAGAGACACAAAGGAACATTCAAAATATTCTATTGCCTTTGTCCTGTTGAGAGACCACTGCTTAAATGGTCAAAAGTTAGTCTCCAGCATGACTGTCTGTTATGGGGGGCGGGCTACAGGACAGCTGTACTGTGAACCCCTTCCTGGAGATCCTGAAGAGGTCAGGGCAAGTCTGGACCAAGTTTTCCTTTTGAAATGACTATAAATCCAGACAAGCAAAGATGGCCCAGAATTCCATTGCCTTTCCTGCTGTTTCTGCTTCTTTATAAACAAAAAGCAATGCAGAATTATGTTTCCCAAAATATTTGCACCATAGTTTCCATTTTTTGATGAAGAAGTTCATTATAAATAGTCACACTGTTGAAATGCTTCCAAAGCTGTTACTATTGCCAACCCATGGGAGTAGGTTTGTTTCAGAGGTTTTGGGGCTGAGCCATAATCCCCAAATGTGTCACCGTGGGGTGTTGTCTTTTGGGTCAAGGGTACCTGCACAGCAGAGACAGAAGGTCACTTTTACCTTTCACATTTGTTTTAAAGGCAGGAGATGGGATCCTCAAATACAAGATGGCAGCTGAGAAACTCTACAGACTTACTTAATGTAGTTATTATTTCCCAGCCTCCTTCTTCTTCGGCAACATGCTATTCTTTTCTAATTAGTATGTAAGTATTCGATTCTTTTGTTCCCTGTTTCTTAATGAAGGCTCTCAAGTCTTGTAAGACATGTTTAAATAAGTTCAGGTGCTTGACGTCAATTATAACTCCCGCTCATTGTAAAACAAACAGCCAGAAAACCTAAGGGCTTGGAGGTAAAGGTTTGGCTTCCCTGAAATGTTTGTCTTTTGTTTGTTTTTATGAGTTTTATTGAGAGAAGTTAAACATTATAACCACAACAGAACACACACACACACACACACACACACACACACACACAACCCAACAAAATAGTTGAAGCTAAATAGATATCTCAGTCGAGAAAATGCTTGCTGAGGCATGAAGACCTAAGTTTGATCCCTGGAACCTACATAAAAATGCCAGACATTGTGGTGCATGTATAATCTCAGAGCTGGGGAGTGGAGATAGGGAGGTCCCTGGGCATGTTGGCCAGCCAGTATAGCCTATTTCGTGAACTGGCCAATGAGAGATCCTTTCTGAAAAAAAAAAAAAAAAAAACAGTGCTGATGCCTCTTAAGGAATGACAGAGAACTTGTCCATCTACACACTCATACAATATGTACACTAAATAAATGATTAACACTAGGAGGCCCTTACACTTTTACAGGACCTCGTTTACAGATGCTGACATGGGACATTTAAGGCCTCCTCTGCTGAGTACTGAAAAACAGAGCCAAGAAGAGAAGATGCCTGAAGGAAATGTGACTTACTGCTACAGACCTGGTCACAAGGCAGGGGTGGGGGGGGTGGGGGGGGCACAGACATCTGTCAATGAGAAGAAAGGAAACAGGGTTTTTTGTTGTTGTTGTTGTTATTGTTGTTGTTGTGTTGTTGTTGGTAGTGGTGGTTTTTTGTTTGTTGGTTGGTTTTAGGGATTTTCAGAATTCACTGAGCATCAAGTCTTAGCAGATACTTCCCTGTGACCAAAGGAAAAACATTGTTCTCAAATAAAATGTTTATAGTTTAAGGATAATTTCACTGAAAGCACCTTTTCTTCACGTTGGAGTCCTAACAGAGCTGCTCGTATGGTTTCTGGGTTCCAAATCCATGGCCCTCAGTGACTACAGACACATGATCTCCACAAGAAAAAAATTTCCCACATTTCTCTTCTACCAGGCCCTGTGGTGTAGAGCAGAACAGATCAAGTGTGTGTTAGATTATATAAGAGGTTTTTTTTTTTTTTCTCCTACTTAATGGGAAAAAATTTATGTGGCTAAATATTTTTTAAGTTTCTTTTTTTAAATAACTTGCCTACCAAATTGCTAGCCTAAACTGTAAAAATTCTTAAAATATTTTATGAGCTGGTTTGGTTGTTAATACTATCACTTTTTTTAAAATATTGAAAATTTTATGACCACAAAGAATTTTTCTTTCCTTTTAATTTATTTTGACTGCCTTTCTTCTCTACCCAAAAATGTTAAGTAGGAAAACGGCCCGACATTTAGCTAACTCTGATGCCAACGTTCTCTGGAATGCTGTGTTATGCTGGGCTGTGACTTCTATGGAATTCAATTCCCCTTTACTAAGGGCTCCCACTTATTTTAATGTATGTTAGGAAGAAAAAAGAGGAAAAGCAAGCGGCTTGTTTAGGTTGTGAGGTAGACTTTGCCAAACAGCAACTGCCAAAGAAGATGTTAATCTTAAACTGTATGTGATTAGCATCCAGTTTTTCCAGTTGAAGAATTAGAGGAAGTGATGAACCCAGCCCAGGGTTAGAACGTGGCACACATGATGCTTTGGCCCTCAGTCCTGCTTCGGCTGCACTGTGATGAAAGCTTTCTCTGACCTAGCCTTCAGTTTCCATCCAATTTGTTGTGAGCTTGTAGTCTCCACATCTGTCCAGGCTCTCTGAATTAACAAGGGAATTTCTGCTTGGCCTCCCCTGCTCCCCATGCCCTGAATCCTGAGCTCCATGCATAGTAAAGATTGCCTAGGTTGTAGGGCTACAATCCACAACCTCTAAGCAGCTGGGTAACAAGGAGGAACCTAAGAGATATCCAAAGATGCCCTGGGAAGGGGAAATAGAGATCTCCTGAGTAAATTGGGACCGTAGAGAGGAGCGAAAGGGGAGGTAGGAAGAGAACACAAGAGAATGAGATGTTTGATTCGGAAGGGGGACAGAGAGGGAGAACAAGAAATAGATATCTTGATAGAGGGAGCCATTGTGGGGTTAGAGAGAAACGTGGTGCTAGGGAAATTCCCAGGAATCCACAAAAGATGTCCTTAGCTAAAGTTAGGATTCTTTTCTAGCCCCTGAAGCCACACCTGGCCAATAGCAATCGGCCTGGCCCTGCCGAAGTGTTATCAAGCTCCATTTAAGAAGGATTCCCACCACTAATGCTCTCTCTTTTTGTCTTACTCCACTTTGCTAGAGTGCTAGAGAGCATGTTCTCCCTTTCCCTCTTCTCTCTCTCTCTCTCTCTCCTCTTTTCATAATAATAAAGTCTTTCTATGTAGACCCAGTAAGGGTCTCCTGACACACTGCCACCATCCACTGTGTGTACATGGAACATGAGGTCTCTCTCCATCCATTGCCATCAGCCAGCCACTCTGGGTAAATGCAATATCATATCAAAACACAACAGCTAAGACTCTAAGCAATAGTGAAGAGGGTGCCTAAACTGGGCTTCCCCTATAATCAAATTGATGGTCATCCTATTTGTCATTATAGAACCTTCATCCAGCAACTGTTAGAAGCAGATGCTGAGATCCACAGCTAAGCACTGGGCCAAGCTCCCAATCCTGCTGAAGAGAGGGAAGAGAGATTATATGAGCAAAAGGATCAAGATCCTAATGAGGAAACCCTCAGAGACAGCTCACCCGAGCTATTGGGAGCTCACTGATTCTGAACTGGCAGCTGGAAAACCTACATGGGATTGAACTAGGTCCTCTGAATGTGGATGACAGCTGAATGGCATGGGCAGTTTGTGAGGCCACTAACAGTGGAACCAGAATTTATTCCTGGTGTGCATGATCTGGCTTTTTGGCACCTATGCCCTATAGAGAGATGCCTTGCTCAGTCTTGTTACTGGAGGGAAGCCTGTCACAAATGGATATGTCATACTGTATTGACTCACTCTTGGAATCCTAACCCTTTCTGAGGAATGGATGGGGAAATGGGACTGGGGGGGGGTGACTGAGAAGAGAGGACACAGGGAGAACAGTGGCAAATATGTTTTTTTTTTTAAATAAAACCTTTTAAATTAAAAAATAAATTTAAAAAAGATTGCCTGGGTTTTAAACTCAAAATTTTTGATATTATTTCAGCATCTTATTTTTCTATTCCAATCTTTGGCTGCATAAGCAGGACATGGAACAGTGAATAGTTTCCAAAAGTTTTTCTTGTATAAGATAGTGACAAGACACTCAAGTAATTTAAGATCTGGGGTGAATTCTATAAGATAAGGGGTACCCTCCATACCCTCCTTTCATCCACCTGATGAACAAGCTGTCCTGGATAGACCACTGAGTTCCCAGGATGAATAGGTCCTAGCTGTGTGGAAACGTCTTATGTTCATACCTGCCCTAGGTAGTTAGTTATGTGGGGGAGTCAGAGCTCCCTTAGAAACAGGGATCACAACAGCTGGAGAAGCCGACAGCTAGGCATCCAC
>PVIH01000610.1:179311-318270 GCA_004025045.1 Sigmodon hispidus
AAAAAAAAAAAAAAAAAAAAAAAAAAAAAAAAAAAAAAAAAAAAAAAAAAAAAAAAAAACCATGGAAACAAAGCGTTTCTCTTGGGCCCAAAGCAGCTAAGTGGAAGAACTGCCAACAGGGTCTTAAATGACAGCCTGAGACCAACCCAGGCAGGACCGTGACTGGCTGGTAAGGGCTGATATCATGCACAGACACCTAACCTCAGCATTCCTCAGGAATCTCATGGGACAGGTTCCTGTCTCTCAGGAAGGCCATTACTTGCCTTATCTGTCCCTAATGGTCCAACCACCTTAGACAAAGGGCGTCTAGTTTCTAATTAACTCAAGGAAACCCCATGCTTGCTCCCAGCTCTTCTGCGTGCACCCCCTCCTCCTGATGCTGCCATCCCCATAAAGCTGATAAGCTTTCCCTGCAGGGTGCTGTCCTCCATTCTCTGGAAGTTTCTGTCCTACACTAAGCTTTGCTTTCTACCCACGGAGTGGACTAGTGTGGTGGTTTCTCTGTGCCTTCCTCTGCACCCCTCTGACTACGACGTTTTTAGGATGACCCTTGAGATGAGTCGTCAGAGAACGGGTGTGTGGGTGTGGGTGTGCACGAGCGCACGCGCACAGGAAGGAGGCAGTTAGGATGGTGTAGAAAGCAACTGTAAAATGGAAATAGAGATTCCTATCCTAATAATAATAATAATAATAATAATAATAATAATAATGAAAAGACAGTCCAGAGGTCAGATACAGACCGCCATTGGAGTACAGCGCAGTAACGAAAACGCAGTGCAAGGGCTGGGTATCAGAAGGGCAGTCACCGTGAAATAGAGCAGCTTTCAGGGTAGATGGTTTTTGTTTTGTTTTTTAAATTGTCATGTTTAGAAAGTGAACGTAGCCAAATACAATTTTTTTTTTTTTTTTTAAAAAAAAAGGAGAGTAAGTAAAATACAAAGCATAAGGTACAAAAGTCTTTTTTTTTTTGAAAAAGAAAATTAAAACTAAACAACAACAACCCAAGATATGCAATGTCTTGACTTGAGCAATGTGGTTCAAATTCTTTTATCTGGTTTTCCTATTCACATTAAAAAAAAAAAAACAAAAAAAACTTTTTTTTTTTTTAAGGTCGTCTCAGGCAACATCATTTGAGGAAAAAAAAAAAAAAAAGAAAGTAACAAAGAAAAGCCCTGTAGCTGGAGGACCAGCTGTATTAAGAAAACCCAATCTGTCTCCAACATCACAGCATCTCCTTCCTCGGCAGGCTGTCTGCCTTTCCACTCTCAAAGCTTTATTTTGGGTTTACTGCTCTGAGAAATGTCTGCCCCACTCCTACTAATGGTCTAAAATACTTACTTTCAACAAACAATGTGGCTTCACTTGGACTGCTTCCTAGGGGGGCATTTTTTTTTTTTTTAAATCAACTTACTTGATTCTTATCTGTGAAACACACAATGAAGGCAGTTCTCCTGCAATACCTCATGGTAAGCGCCAAAGCAGCCTGCTAGACTAAGGTTCCCTGCAAAGACTAGCCTCTGGAATAAAAGAAAGACAACAGCAGACCCTGAAATGAATAAAGTGGATGACGGGAGTTTTGAGGAGGCAAGAGTTGTATTTTACTGTTTCTTAGGCAGGGAGAACCAATGACTTTGCTCCATTTGGTAAATCTCAGAATGTTTTTAATACTTAAGAACTATTTCTGAGGGATTCTCATGGTGCCATGTTCTGCCCCATGACCCTGCCATTGTGGTCATGTTTAATGGGCTCCTGTGGACATTTGAGAGCCTAGCAGTCAGTCTATTGTTTCTCTAGGGGTCTGGAAATGACCCAGTGTAAATTTTATCCAGGGGTCGCAGGATTGAACGGATAAATTAGAGACGCCTCTTTTCAGAACTCCAAACATGCAATACGCCAAGAAAATCACAGTAGATGACTGATAGGGAAAAGACTGTTTCCTGCTGAACGAGCATGGTGGCCTGCATTGGCAGCCTGGAACTCACGGTGGAAGGAGAGGGCCAGACTTCAAATCGTCCTCTGACCTCCACGTGAGCCTCAGCACATACACCACAAGTGCACACACACACACACACACACACACACTCTAAAAAAAGAGTGGGCGAAATCTCAGAGGCAGAAAAATCATGTGTATCACCAGAAGCATAGAGGAAAAAAAAATAAAAGGAGGAAGAGAGGGAGAGAGGGAGAAGGAAGGAAGAAAAAGGAAAGGACAGAGGAAGGAGGAAGAAAGGAAGAAGGAAAGGAGGGAGGGGAGGGGAGGGAAGGAGAGAAACAGGGAGGGAGGAAACACTAGCAGCTACTTGCACTAAGAGAAACAAGAGACAAGCAGCTAATAGCTGCATCACCAAAGGGAAAGGCACTGACTGAAACAGGAAGTAATAAGGTCCCGACAAAACAGATTGAACAGTTCTCCAATTCTGTTCTTGGAGCCAGGATTTTACATCCCAGGATATATTTCAGTAAATGCTGTGACCTGACGAACCCTAATGCTGGTATCTGGAGGAGGAGTCCATCCACTGCGTTTTTGGCTCCTTAAGTTTTAGGATACATTTCAAACATTTTCCAGAATAACATGGAATATAATTAGTAATTATTTAATTATTACTGATGTAATGTTTACATTTTGTAATTGTGAATGATGTTGGAGTAGAGGAATGCATCTCTTTCTTCTGTAATTTTCCATAGTCATATAGATGGCAATGGTAAAAATAAACATTTGATAAAATCATCAAGATGAATTCGCAGTCTGTTATTTAATGAGAATCAGATAGTCCTGGATTTTGCTGTGGTTTAAATCTTGCTAATGCGGCTTGTTACTGTGAACGTCCAGGTATGTCCGGAGCACTGGCTTGGCAATGTAGCAAGTCTCAGAGAGTTCCTCTTGCACGTGGTAGAAATTAGGGTGGCAGAGGAAAGGGTGGTAATCTTGAACTACAGATGAATATGAACCACACCTCTCTGTCTGTATCTGAACAAAATAGAAACCCTGCATAGCTGTGTGGTTTTTCAATTTTTTTCTGAGTTCACATTAATAACACTTAATGAAGGCTATAATGTATGGCATACCAGGCTAAACACTAGCAATGTGGACAATTTTTTTCCCTTTAAAAAGCTTACTCATGGAATAGAGAAATGAAATTGCATAGCAATGAAAGATTTCACTGGGCAATACAATAATGTGCCAAATTAAATAAAGCATACATGCACCATAATAATAGCTTGGGAAGCTATTTTCTTTGACCAGACTCTCAGGTAGATGCCTAGCCTCATCTCCCTGGCTCAATAAGATTCCCACATCAACCTGCTGAGCATCTGGGACTATTACCCTGACCACTCCACCAGCTGTTTCTATTCTTCCCAAGACTTTTTTTTTTCTGTAGACGGAGAAATAAAATACATAGAAAAGAAACTAATCAAAAGAGTAATTTTGCAAGATCAAAAACAAAATACTATTTCTCAGACCTTGGGCCAAAATGTGTAATACTCAGGTTGTTCTCTTTTAATAATAAAGGTGTTTAAGAGAGGAAATCACAGGTTCCCCTTCATTCCTAAGGTGGGGCTTTGCTTATGTATCTCAACACTGTAACTTACATCCTACAAACTACATTTCACGCTTTGGCCACCATGGAACTGACAGATACTTCAGAAGGTGAATTTGACTTCAAAGTCTATGAGCTCACAATATACTTGCTATGGACTATATCTGCCACTGTATCTTGGAAGCCACAGTCCCATCCTTGGTCCTATAGGCAGGAGAGTACAAATGATTTGGTCAGTAATACCCCGGGGGTTCTTGGCCATTCTATCTTGCTGCTATGTAGTAGCACCTTTAGCAATAATAAAATGGACATTGAAATTACTAGGCATGAGAATGATTTAGAGAAATAGTTGGTTGCAGGGAACCATGGAGTTGGTATGGCCTAGCTACCTTGAGAGGCCCACATCATAGGTTTTCTAGGTTAGAGTCCATGGCTCCTGGGCACAATGTGCTTTCCAGTTCCTGGGAGATGGATGCACCCACTCAGGCAGTGAAGCATTCAGGCTGTGTCTTAGTTAGGGTTTCTATTGCTGTGAAGAGACAGCATGATCACAGACCTTTTATAAAGAAGAACACTTAATTGTTTAGTCCATTATCATCATAGCAGGGAGCAAAGCAGCATGGGTGCAGACAATAAGCTATAGAAGGAGCTGAGAGTTCTTATACAGCAACAGGAAGTGGTCTGAGACACTGAATGTGACTTGAGCATATGTGAGGCCTCAAAGCCTACCTCTACAATGACAAGCATCCTCCAACAAGGGCGCACTTCCTAATAGTGCTCTTTGGGGGCCATTTTCTTTCAAATCATCACAGGCTGCTTTGCGTTACTCTGTATTGTAGTGAGATTCAGGCGTTACTGAGGGCGACCCTATAGCTTTGGAGTCTGAGAACCCTGGATGGGGCGTGGCCAGCCCTCATTGAGAACCCCGTTGCATGCTACCCTTCCCTTCTATTTGTTCCTGCATTCTCTTGGAGAGGACTGGCGCCATCACTGCGTGGGACAGTTCCACTCTCCAAAAATTGCCTGAAGGGTCTATTTGCATCAGTGAATGTTTATATAACCTCTTAATAAACATTAATCTTTTATATAATCAATTGCAAGTGAATAATTCTGCAATACTGTATGCTCCCTTAGAAGTTAAGGAAATATGGGACCTTGACAGGACAACTGGTCTTAGGTATTAATCCTATACACTCTGTAGCTTGCAAACATCACTGTATCCTGGCAACTACAGCTGTACTGATCCTGGAAATTGCCATTATATTCTGCTTCTAATAAGGTATAAAAAGTCTGATTCATTTCAATAAAATTGTCACAGACTCCTCCAACCTGTGCTGTGCCCTTCCAACCTGACCTGATTTCATTTCTCAAAGCCCTATCAGGTCACCTTGGTCTGGTAAGTAAGCCTGGGTGCTTATAATCATTATTAGAGTTGAGAAATCCATAGATACCAGAGGCAGTTACTGTATTTGACAAGTACCAACGTGTTTACTAAAACTGCCTTATTTGTGGAGGAAAGTTTGCTGATTGAGACAAGTACTCCTCAGTCTACTTATTTCAGTGGTAGGCTCCTGCAAAAGGCTCCCTTTGCACCTTCCACCACCTAGTTTGAACTACCCAGTTCAAGTGTGGCAAACAGATGAGGTGAACTGAAAAAGAAGAATAATTCTGCAATACTGTATGTTCCCTTAGAAGTTAAGGAAATATGGGACCTTTGACCACAATAATCAAAGGTGCCATGGCAATGATTATAGAAATATTAATAAGCAGAGTGGTCTGTGCTTTCAACTGCTTCTGACCACAAAAGCTACTCTCCTCACTAGAACATGTGAACATCCCTCCATTCAAGTAAAAAATGCAGTAGGGACAGATGGAGAGGCACGCGCTCTGGCTAATCCTTTCTTGGTTGACACCTACGCTGGTAACTGGCAGTGCATGGGATGTCCACCCTTTCTAAGGTGCCAGGCTCAGGCCACTTACTTCCTATGGAGGATTTCCTATAGTCCAGCCTTGGCTCTAGTTCCCTGCCAACCTGTTAAGTCACTCTTTCCTCTGGATGTGAAACACTTCCTCCCGGAGGAGGAAGCAGGCTCACAAGGCTCAAGAAACTCGGAAGATGCTTCTGACTTAGTAAGCTCAAGAGGTCTCTTCTTAAGGATATAGACCTAAGTAGGAGTTCCAGTGAAAAGTGGCAAATAACAGTTTTTGAGTAATCCATTATTTATTTATGGCTGGCAGAAGAAATTAAACCCAGGGCCTCAGGCATACAAGTCAATGCTCTACTGCTGGGGTGTAGCCCCAGTCTTTACTCTTGGCCTGGCTCTGCAGTCCATGGTCATGGTGCTGTCCCTGTTCTAAAGCAGCATGGGAATAAAAGATTTTTTCAAAAATATGACTAGTGTGATTTCCAACAATACTCTTATGTAGATTCAACTGTAGGCAAACTTCTTTTTAAAAAAGAAAAATGATGGCTTAGGTAAAGTATTCTTTTGTTATGCAGATTCCTTTCTGGAGTGTGTCACCCAAATCTTTTTGCCCTAGAGCAGCAGTTTCTCATCCTGTGAATTGTGACAGTTATGAAGTAACAACAACAATAATTTTATGGTGTGTGTGGGGGCATACCACAACATGAGGAGCTGTACTAAAGGGTCACAGCATTGGGAAGGTCGAGAAGCACTGCCCGGGGCATATGCTCACCACATTCACTATGGAGATTCTCTCCCTGCTTTTGCATTCTTTCTTCCTTTGCTTCCTGTGATCATTTCTTTTCAACTACTTCATTGATTTTATATTATTCTCCAAAAAATAATCATCACTCATATTATTTAATTAAGGCAAAATTTCAATTACACTACAAAAGGAAAAAAAAATCTTTTCTTTTTCTTTCTGGCATTTTCAACAAGTACAGAATATCAGTGTTTACGAGTTTAAGGCTGAGATCAAAGGTTCAAGTTAAGCCAGTCTTTTTACGGTGCGCTTTTTCTCTGATTAAGAAAATCTGTGTGTGTTAATAGGAGGATGTATTAACTACACTGGCAAATGATAATTTCTCTATATGGAACCCAGAGAAACCATCACGTTGACCTTGACCTGATAGTAAAAACTGTCTTAATTTTGACAAGCAGAATGTGTGCAAGGTCAAGCAGTCAAGATATATGGTCAATAACCAAACAATGTGGATGTTGTGAGGGAGGCCTTGGAAGCCTCACCACAATCAGGTATGTGCCAGAAGTCAGCATCAGGAGCCCAGCTAAGGAAAAAATATCGGGATAGCAAGAAATAAACAGGCTATAACAGCTGGAGTATGTTGAGGATCACTCCTCAGCTTATGGCTGAGCAGGATGGGGTCCCTCTTCGCGTCCCTACGTTGCTGGACATGGTTAGGCTTAAGTTATTTCCTTAGGCCCCAGTGATGTGAATCAAACTTAAGCCTCACAGATGCTGGACAAAGGCCATGATGGAGCTGCATCCCCTGCACTAGGGGACTTTATAAACTATGAGGATAATTCTGATCAAACCTGCCCTACATAACTATTTCAAAAAATAAAGCTACTTTCTAATTAGTTCCTTGGAGTAATTAAAATGTCTTAACCATGAATGTGCTTGTTGATCCAATATATATTGTATCCCTAAGAAAGTGTTTTAGTCATGAGACCAGAGGCAAGTTCAGCTGTATTTTCTACTTTCTCTTACAGTAAACTGAAAGATATGTGATCTATCAGCAACAGATCAATTCCCTAATGTTGCTTTATAACAACTAAATTCATCTATGACCATTACATGCTTTCATTTACAGTCTCAGAACAATTAAAATGAGAAAACCTTTCACATTTTAAAGAAGTGATTAATTTGTAAAGGTAAAAACAATACAAACAAAAAATAGCAGTAGAATGAACCAAACAAACTAAATTCTAAGGGGGTTTTTCTTATGTATGTTTGATAGCGTAATATGTTTCTCAGTTACACCCTCAATCCATTTGGCTCATGATTCATACTCTTTCATAACAATTCTACAAGAGTTCTGTAAGAAATACATAAACAATAGTTAAGAGGGTTTTTTGAAACTTCATGAAGAAAATCTATTTATTATTGAAGTTTTTCTCAATGTCATGTTATAATACTACTGCTACCCACTGGAAATGACAGCTGACCAATGATATCTGCAGAAGACTGACTCTAGGGTTCCCATGGATACCAAGTGGATACTCAGGTCACTTTACAAAATAGCAAATAGTATGCGTACCTATGCACATCTGCCTAGATTACTTAAAGTCATCTCCAGATTACTTAGAAGGTCTAATACACTTTAAGTGCTACATAAATATCTGTTAGACTTGTGTTGATTGGGAAATAATGAGAAAGGGGTGAAAGGTACACTCCCCAGCACTGACACAATCAGTTTTTCAAGATTTTGATCTGTGGTTTGTTAAATATACAGATGTGACAGCCATGGTGTCTTAATTTGGTTCCTAATGCTGTTATAAAACAGTATAAAGGCAAAGGGTATATCAGGTTACACTTCTACATCACAGTCTAAGCAGGGCAGAAACCTAGAAGCAGGAAATGATTAGAGACCAAGGAGGAGCACACTTTACTGGCTTGCTCTTTATGGCTTGCTCAGCATGCCTTTTAATTCATTTCAAGACCATCTGCCGAGTGATAACAGTGCCAGCTATGGACAGGTTCCTTTCCCATCAGTCATTATTAAGAAAATGTCCCACAGACCTACAAGCACTATCTTGGAGACCTTTTCTCATTACAAGTTCTTCCCAGATAACTCTAGACCACTGGTTCTCAACCTTCCTCATGCTGTGACTCTTTAATACAGTTCCTTATGTTGTGAGGACCCCCAACCATAAAATTATTTTCATTGCTACTTCTTAACTATAATTTTGCTTCTGTTATAAATCGTAATGTAAATATCTGTGTTTTCCACTTCATAAGTGTGGGACTATAAATATCTATGTTTTCACACGTTCTTAGGGTCATTTGACCCGCAAAGAGGTCAAGACCCCACAGGTCTTGCCTGTTTTAGCTTGACAATAGACTCAACAAGGACACATGGATATAAAATCATCTTGCTATACTCTGATGCAACTACAGAAAATAAACTTGCAGATGATGGACACATGTTAAAACTGGGCCTGCTTTAGTGTAGCAGAAAATTAAACTTAGAGTTAGCCTATCATCTCCTAGGAGAGAGAGAGAGAGAGAGAGAGAGAGAGAGAGAGAGAGAGAGAGAATATGTAAAAGGTGTTGTTAGTTTTCTCACCCATGAGATTTTCCTTTAGGCCACCAGGTGGCAAAATTTGAGATCTTACACACATGGAAAGAACCCTCCGATGCCTAGCAACGGATGAAGATGACCTTCCCTCTGGAAAGGACAAAGGAGAATAAGAGAAGGAGAATGCTGCTAACACTTGAAGCTGCCCAGCCGTCCTTTCTGAAAGGCAGAGCAGCCCAGAGTGGTTGTCAAGTTCAGGAGATCTGTTCTCACCAATCTTTTCCTAACTCACGCAGAGAAATCACTTTCCTGTCTGGACATACATTTTTCTGTCTAGCAAATTTGCTTGAAATGTATCTTTCTTTTTCTTTCTCTGAAATCAGGACAGCTCCAGTGGGTTTTGTTGAGGCTGAGGGACAGAGATGTTCAGCACTTTAGGAGGGCAGCGCGCTCTGCATAGAGCTTGGTCTGAGAGATCAGCGAAGCAAAATACAGCCCCTGTTCCCTTTCCTAACTCGGCTGTGCTCTTAGGGCATAGGCTATGATTAAAGTCCTCTGAATTTGTCCTAGTTCTTAAAAACTGACTCAGCCACATTTACCACCTGCTTCCTCTGAAGAGAGTTTACAGGGTTAATGAGATAATGCTGCCAAAGGCCAGATCTTTTCATGAAAGCTGCTAATTAGAAGGAAAGCATCAGTGGGCGAGCACATACCTAAAGCCTGACCTCGCATCTGTGTGTCAAAATGCTCCCGAAGTGGGTGACGTCATCAACATAGGTAAGAGCTTTTTTTTTTTTTTTTTTTTTTTCATCGCTGAGAAAAAGTTGTATGAGAGTGGAAATGCAGCTACACTGAGAACAGAAGATAGAACACAGGAATGTACACGTGACGGATGGCTGAGGAGACACTGAAGCGGTTAGAGAAGAGAGTGGTAGAAAGCAGACATCCTACACGTTTTTAATTTTAAACAGGACAGTCTTGTCTAGCCTGTGGAATATGATGTAGTTTGGAGGATGCTATCTGTAGGAGCCTCTTTATTTCTGGTAAAGACAGAACATGCTCTCTCAGTGGGGACATTGCCTGTGGAACTTTTTTCTTTTTGGCTGCGATATTAATCTTTTTCTCTGTTTTTGTTTCTGTTTTCTTTTTCTCGTCATCCACCCTCCCTCTGTTCTTCTTCACTCTCCATATAACATTTTCCCCTAGAGTCCTCTCTACCCTGCTATAAGAGCGCTCTTGTTTAATTTCACTACCAGGTAGGAACATGGATCCTCAGGGAAGGGGCTGAGGGAGCCCCTAACAGTCTGGGTCTGAGCCGCACTCCACGCCCTCCCTGATAGAGAAAAACCTCTTTTCCTGAAGGCCTTAGACCTAAGCTTGCTTTCATTTCCCCTTCCTTCCCCACTTCTTCCTTTTCATCTCTTTTTTCCTTCATTTTCCAACTAATACTTAGTTTTACCAAGCACCAAGTTCTAGCTTGGGCCTCTAAACATGCACTATTAAACATGCAGCATAGTTCATACTGGAATTGTTATGTGGGGCTTTGGTTTGTCACTGAACAGCACACAGACATTCTCCAGACGAGGGCAAGGTAGCAAGACCCTTCCATGTATGACTTTCGTCATCAAAGCCACCTCCAAGAATTATTTTCATGAATTATTAGTTCGGGCTTCTTTGGAGGGTAATTTTGATCAGGGAATCTTTTTTTTTTTTTCTGTTTTGTTTTGAGGCAATGTCTTATTCTGTAGCCCAAGCTGGCTTCAATCTTTGTGTAGCTTAGGTTAGCTTTGAACACATAATCCTCCTGCTTCAACCTCCCAAAATGTTGGATTCCAGTTTGCATCATTACACTTAGCTCAAAGGTCTTACATTGTAGCGAGAAATCAAAAACTATATATAAAAACAATCACATCATAAAACTAGAGACAAACAAAACATAGTTAACTAAAAAAGATTCCAAAAGTAGACCTTCAAAAAAAAAAAAAAAAAAAAACCAAAACAAAAAGTCGTCATTCTCTCACGAGAGTTCCCCAACCAAATACACAGTTCGCTCCAGCTGTCCGGGAGTTCGGACATACGACATAAAAATAAAAAATCTTCCTTAAAAAAGCTCCAATACACTACAACCTCATCCTGTCATCTTCTCTTAAAACCGACTCTATTTTATAAACGATTTTCACCAAATAAACCCTATTTAAAACATATCTCAAGACAAGTTTTTACCACGATATTACATGGATATTTTTTCCTACTAGAGAACCCTACCTTCCTTTTGTTTTTCTGATTTAGATGAACAGGTGAAGAGTCAGTTCTGTCCTGAATACATATATCAGGGCTCAGGACAAAAGAGAAGGAAACCAAAGGTCTGCTGTGTGAACTGGACTGGGGGGCAACCCAAGGCCTCCTACGTATCTTGTCCTCAGTGACTTCCTGGCTAACAACACTAGCCTGATAACCACAGGTCTAAGATGAAGGATGCTGGCTAAAGATGTGTTGGTCTAAGAAAGATAAGCTATTCTTGGATCATTCCAAGCTGTCGTCCACAGATCGACTGGGTAACACTCTAGAACATTCAGCCCTGCATCATAAAACATAGGAAGCTGTATTTTTCTCTTGGGAAAAATACTGCTTCAGCAATAGTCCCTGGTGCTGCTTAAACACCAGTCCTGTCCACATCTGGTCCTGGTTTGGGGCCTGTCTGCTGTGAGGTTACCCGTTATTCTCTATTTACCCTCACACAGCACTTGCCAAGTGTTTGTGTTGTGGGAATGAAGCAAAAGAAACAATGAATCCCAAACTGAATGAAATCAACAGCCAAAGCCCAAGGCTGAGAAGCAGGCAACAGTCTACAAAAACTTCCATAGCAATGAGGAACTAGAAAACATTATAACAAGTATCTGCTACCCGACTTCTCCAGGGGCCTGCAAACTTGGTTGTGAACTTTTGACAGATCTGAGGTGGTTTAGAAGCCCCCTCCACCCACTAGTTTTGATTGGTCTCATTTTTTTTTCCCCATTCTATTTCTATACACACGTTCAGCCTATCAGAAGCCTAGCTTGCCACCTAGAAATTCAGGTCCTCTGGGGCTTCAGAACCATAACCACCTCAGACGAACAGGAAGAGGCAGAAAGGAAAATATGAGAGCCCAGCAGCTGAGCTGGAGGCTTGGCCTACTCTTTTCTGAAGAAGACACTGGAAGACTTCAGGATCTGACCTCTTGCTATCTTGTTTGTTTCTTTCTTCACTAATCCTGAGAGACACAACAGGTCTGCTCAGGCTCGCATGGCTCCATTCTTCCGTACTTGACCTGTGGCTGCAGACTGACACAATTGTTCCTGCCACAGCTTCAAAGACTATAGTCAGCTGCACTAAGGACTGTATCTCTGCAGCTGCTTCCAAAACTACCAGCCTTCAAATCCTGCCAGAGATGTTCACATTGGAGACTTCTTGCTGCAGATTTGCTCTACAAAGACTGCCCCTGACTGGCACCCTGAGGGTGTCCAAGAACTTTCCAACACACACACACACACACACACACACACACACACACACACACACACACACACGCAGGGCAGTGGGGAGGGGAAGAGGGATTCAGTTTGGAATCTGTCTTCATTTCCTAATAGTAACATATCTGTATGAAATAAAAAGCTTTATCTGGGTGGTGGTGGTGCACACCTTTAATCCCAGCATTCAGGAGGCAGAGGCAGGTGGATCTCTGTGAGTTTAAGGCCAGCCTGCTCTACAAAGTGAATTCTAGGACAGCCTGGGCTACATGGACAAACCCTGTCTCAAGAAGAAGAAGAAGAAGAAGAAGAAGAAGAAGAAGAAGAAGAAGAAGAAGAGGAGGAGGAGGAGGAGGAGGAGGAGAGGAAGAAGAAGAAGATTTTCATTCACAATCCCTAACAACACAGGTAGCTGGAACCTGTCTAGTCAGAACTGAAAACTACCAAATTCAGAAAGAATTCAAGTTGTTTTGTTGTTTATTTTGTTTTTGAGATAGAATCTCAAAAATTTAGTTTAGGCTGGCCTGGAATTTACTATTTAGCCCAAAAACACCTGGAACCCACAATCCTCTCGCCTCAGTCCCCAAATGGTAGTATTATAGGGACATGGCCGTGTACCCTTACACTTGACATGTTCTCAAGACACAGTGACAGAGACAGAAATGCATTTACCTGGGCAATTATGTCTATGATTTCTGAATAACTATGGCATCTTCTCACACAGGATCGAGCCAAAAAATCTTCCACCAGCCGTGTTCCAATACCATAACCCCTGTGGATGAAGGAAAAGTATGATTTGCACAGTAGATGATAACAAACTAAGCCCAATGTAACAGGTCAGGTTGTCTTAGGTAATGGGTTTTGTGTGTGTTCCACAGGAGCGGAGGTCAGCATATCTAGGAAACATTAATTAGTCTGTGCAAGGAGCAGAGACTGACCGGAGTTGAGAATGGCCCAGACACGACTGTAAATTCAGGGAAAGGTGTGCCCGAAGCTTAATGCTTCTCATTGTTAGCTATCGTGAAACGGGGTAGGTCTTACTAACCAGGGGTAGATGCTTGCTAACCAGGGGTAGATGCTTGCTAACATTTCTCCTGCAGGCATGGCACCTCTTACTAGGCTTCTCTTAGCAAACATGTCATGGCAGGGGAGCAGCATTTTCAAAGAGGCTGTGTAAGGAATGGGGAGGGAACAGAGAAGGATTCTTTTGTTTGAGCATTTAAGTTTCTTAAAGTTACCTTATCCCTTTCCCAGCTCTCTCTCTTTCCTTCCCACCTCTCTCTCTCTCCTCCTCCCTCCTTCTCTCCCTTCCTGTCTCCCTCCCAACCTCTCCCTTCCTCTCTCCCCCTCTCTCTGTGCATGTGTAGAGGTGGGCAAGCAACTTCAGAAGACACATTTATCACTCCATAGAAACTGGAATGATGGGTCCAGGGAGGACACATCGCTGCCTACTAACTCCCCGCAATCAACTAGCTACAGCAGCAGCCGAAGTAGGATTGAGAAAGCCCCTGATGGAGCTGTCATAAGATAACTGGGGAAATGGCTAGGATGACCCAGCAGCCTCCTCACACATGATAACCTGAGAAACTTAACTTTCTAAGAAAGACACCAAGAGATGCTAGAGTCTCCATCTCTTAAGAACTTTTAATCCAGTTACAGAAATAAGACCTTAAAGTAGGAACAAAAAAAGAATATTATTTTCCATTACTGCTTGTCAAAAAAAAAATGCCCTTTACTTTCGCAGCCACATATAAATAGACAAATGGAACCATTTGGACAGAGCAACAGAAAACCCAAGAAAATCAGTGCCGGAGTTTTCCAAGGCAATATTTGTGCCATGGAACCCAAAGTTGGGAGATCTCTGGTCTGTGGTAATTTGGCAGTAATGGAGAAATGACTTTGAGGTTAGAGTCCTTAATAATTCACCAAATCTACTGAGATATTCTATTTATTAACATCAAGGAATCTATGCAGAAAAAAGATGCCTCAGCCGTTCAAGGCTATGCCAAAAACAGAAGCGTTTTCTCTAAAAGACAGGTGAGTGGATGCCTTAAAAGACTCCAATATTTGCCATTTATCTTTATGTATATATAGGCTCAGGCCCGCAGGACAGGGACGAGAAGAAGGTAATGAGCAGTGTTCATACTGTACATACATAATACATACATATTTGTATGTATTTATTTGGCTTCTACCAAAGAATATGTTTTTACAAAATACATATTTATATGTTAAATTTAAAATGTAAAATGCTCTCAGAAGCTATTCAAGAAATGCAATTGTGAAACATTTTTTCTTAAGAAAGGCCTTGGTACAGCATCTCAAACCTGATTCTTTGCCCATTATTATACTCACATCTGTTAAGCTGTGCCGTACTCTAGGTTCACCAAATACGTTTTTACATTTGGTGTTTCTCTGTTTTCTACAGCCATTCCACAAAATAATACAAAATTATAAACATAAGTCAAATCAATTGGAGTTGTTTCTGGAAATGCTACATTGGATGTATGTGTCTTAAACTTAACCAACAGGATTGGTTCAGCCAAGGAAGAAGGGAGCAAGGCTACAGATGCCGCCTGGAAGTTTGTGTCTTTGTAAATACAACTATCATGAAATGTAACACAATTGTGTGCACTAAATTAAAAGGACTTCCCCCCAGAGAAGAGCATAAGACATGGAAATAGAAGAAGATAAGAATTTAATTTTTTCCCAAGCTTGTCTTGTGTTCACTTTCTCTGTATTCTCCTGGAAAAACGCATGAACCCTTTTTAATACTCTTAACAACCTAGGTTCAATTTCCCGGCCACCCTGCCGGAATAAATATTATAATCCACCTGCATTTCCCAGTAATTACTTTGTGATAGCTCTTTTCAGAGTCCACAATTAAGAAGTTAAGAAACTCCAGAGCTAGAACATTTTAGGTGGGAGGGTCAGTTGGGGAGATGGGGAGAGAATGGATGGTAGGGTGGCTCAGGAAGCAGCGCATGGTACCTGAAAAGGCAATAAGAAAATCTGACACTTCATATGCCAATCAAATAATAAAATTATGGACTGGCTGGGCTGATGGCTCAGTCAATAAAGTACCTGATGTACAAGCAAGAAGGCTGGAGCTCGGACTCCGGCACTTATTGAAAAGCTGGGCATGGTGGCATGCAACTCACTCTACCACTAGGGCATAGACAGCCATTTTTTGACAGTGAGCTGTGTTCACTGAGAGAGCTTGTCAAAAGGAAAGAAAGAAGAGAAAAGAAAAGAAATATTGGAGTATTAGCAAGATGGCTTAGTGGTCAGAGCTGCTTATGCACAAGAATGATGGTCTGTGCTTAATTTTAAGAGTCCGTAAACTGTAAGAATTGAAACAATTCCCCAAAGTTGTCCTCTGGCCTCCATATTATTGCTGTATGAGCATGTGTGTGTGCGTGCATGCGCGTGCTCACACACACACACACACACACACACACACACCACCTAAATAAATAAATAACTAAATTTTAAAACTAGTTTTAAGGACTGTACTCTGTGTGGACAAATAAAACTGTTCTTGGAAGCCACAGGCTATTAAATAAAATCAGCCAAAGTTGGGTTACCTTCCTGTGAGTGGTTGGTCACAGAGGTCCCTGAGGTCCTCAGATAAGCGATTGCTATTGGTTTCTCACCAAAACTAATCTAAGCTAGTCAGGAATTATTGGTAAAAGCCCATGCATCTTAGTTGTCAGACAAGATGGAACTAGGTTAGAAGCATCCCTGCTCTGGCCACTGTCATAGCACCATGCAGGCTGCTGGGAGAGTTGCTATTAGCAGTATTACTCAGCTGTGAGTCCTGTGTACAGCAACTGACCAGGCAGGAGAAGTTAGTACACTGCTTCAGTATGGCAAGTCTGTTATGTGATACCCACTTTCTGCCTGGATTTGATGACCTCTCCATGAAGGAAGTCATGTTTAAGACTGTAAGCCCAGTCACAAGCCTGTGACTGGAAAGGTCCTTGACCCTAGTAGGGAAGCTGCTACTGTTGTTCTGCTAAGTGAGCATGATGAATGCATCAACAGGCTTTATAAATAACTGTGTTTATATCTGTATAATGGGTATAATGCTGACAGGTTTGGTAAGGAAGCTTGACTTTTTTTTAACTTGTCAGCAGTGACTTGTTTATACACAAAAATAATGAAAATAAATAACTATTGAATGTCCAGCCAAAAATGGGGCTTCAATATCACATCTTTCAAAGCTTAAAGAATAATGAAGATGAAGAGGCAGGAAGAATGTAAGGGCTGGAGGGATGGGAAGAGTTGTGGAATGCTGACATTGAGCATGAGGCGACAGGTGTACTCACGGCAGCTGTAACTACCCACACTTGAGTTGTACAAATGTGGGCCAATCAACAGTCTGCTATGAAAGGGGGAGAGATTCCTGGGGTCCCCGCTTCTGTTTTTATGCAGGTAAGCGTTGGTGAAGGAGAGAGAGACATGTTCAGTGGCATAAGCATTCTCCTGTAAGTAACCCTACTGAAACTCACTGGGTATAAAAAGGATATGAAAGAACTGGGGGGGGGTGAGAGAGGAGGGGGGTTAGAGGGGATGAGATGGGGGGAGAGAGGATAAAGGGAGTGGATATGATCAAAATACACTGTGAACATGTATGAAAGTGTCATAATAGAACCCATTGGTATGCATAAGTACATGCTCATAAAACATTAAAAAGAGAAAGTTAAAAATAGTGACAATATTGCAATAATTTGGTAATCTTATAATTATTTTGGGGAAACTAGGAGGATGAATATAATAAGCTGGAGAAATCTTTACTAATGAAAAAAAGAAAAATGGGCTTTATTTAAAAAGAAAATGTTGTATTTTATATTAGAAATCTTTTTTTAACACTCAAACAATCAAAGTACTATATAAGAAAAAAACAATCCTCTTTCCATTGAATTCCTACCATTAGATTTTTGTTTGCTTGCTTGTTTATTGCATAGGCCCCAATAGATGGCCTACACTTATGTAAGCAAGCATTTTCATTGTAAGGAACTGGGAAAATTCAAAATCAAATAGAATATTCCATAATCTTACTAAAAGAACCCATTTGTTCTACCACATCAGCTGCTCACATGTGACTAATAAAGCAATCATTATTTGAAAAGAGAGAATTCGGTATTTGATAGAAACAGGGAAAAGGTTCGGCTGAGTTGTAAGAAATTATGATCCAGTTTCAGATGTGGTTCCTAGAAGCCAAGGGGAAGCCAGGGAGGTGCAGCAAACCACAAGAAGCTGCAAAACTTGGGTGATATTAACAAGCAATAGTCTACAGCAGAGAGACAGCTACTTACATTTTATCTAGATATTTGTTTACATCTTCATCTTTTTCATAATCCTTGCATAGCTGGGCAACCAGAGCTCCGTAGGTGAGTACAAAAAAGATCTTTGTTCTGTAGAGGGAATATACACATGGCTTTATTAAGGCAGGTATGAAAGTACATTCCTGTATTGTTTATTCTAATCTATGGGTTGGAATCACACAAGAGATCATTTCTTCACCTTTCCCATTCTCCGACCTCTACAACTATTTGCACACTCAAGTCTTCACATTTATCTGCACACGTAGCTGGGCTGGGAGAAGAGTTGAGCAATCTATTTTCTCAAATGAGAACATCCTTGGACATATTTGTATCTATTGCATACCTTGAAGTGTATTTTCATGGAGGAAGGTTTTTTAACTAGTAATTTCTGTTACAATTATTATTATTCTGGAATGTCTCGTGCTTTGCGCTGCCTGTTTCAATTGGAAGAAATAACTGGGGAGGCTTGTTGTGAGTCTACACAGCCTCTTCCGAGTTGCAGATCTGCCAAAGAAGCTTCAGGATGATCCCAACCACAGCAGCAAGCTGGTGGGAACCGTTTTTGCTTTTTGCTTAGAGAAAAGGGGAGATTTTTAGAGGAACCAAATATAAACGTTAGTATCTTTAAAAAAAAATAAAACTCTAAATTATGTTCTGTTTTCATAGTGAAGTTACAATCAAAAAATTAAAACTGAGGTCCAGTCTGGCTTCATTTAGTACAAAGATGAAAATAAAAGAAGCAGAAAATGAAGTGTGGTCAACCTGTTTTTAAGTCTGTCTTGTTCCGGCCACGTGCAGCCCATGAAAGGGTAGGAAGCCTGTAGGGAAGGTATTCCACAGTCCATCCTACAAAGCTGAAGAAGAACCCAGGGGCGGGCATCTGGGCCAGGAAAGCCCCTTCCAATCCAGGCTGCCACTCCAGCAGAGTTAACCCCTGGGGTACATGTGGGGAGGGAGCACAGGCGAATGGAAGAGGCAGGTGAATGAAGGAACATTAATGAAAGTGAGCATGTTTCACCCAGAGTACTACATTTCCGTGAGAGTTCAATGTGAATTTCAGGCTAGGAGGGGCGTCCTTACCTCTACCATTAACCATCTTCACTTCATATGTAGAGAAGCAGAGGCCTACGTTTATATTTTAAAGATGAGTGTGAATGTTAAAAAAAACAATAAAATTATTTATTCAGCCAAATAGTTTCTATATTGAATAATTCCAAACTTAACACAGTGCCTCAGTGTCCCCACTGGGTGACATCTGAATGAGATGTGTGGATTTATATCATGACAAATTTGTCTCTTTGTCAAGTGGGAATATTTATTATTGACACATTTTAAAAGAAAAAAAATCTAAATATTAGTTCAAACATCTGGACCAACTTATGTAAAAACTAGAAACAAAATGTCATAAGTATATGTAAAATAGACACTATAAATTAATTTATATTGCATGTTAATTGCCATAATAATACATACATACAATTTAGATCTAGAAAATTAATGTTTACACTTTTCCCAAGAAATAGAGATGTAAGAAAGAAATTTGAACAAGAATGATGTTAACCTAACACTGAGGGTCACACATACTCAGTTTTATTTCTGTTTTCGTGATATAAACTTTCCAAGAGGCAAAACACAGAACCCAACAAATACCCATGTTAGCTTCTGCCTAACAGAAGCCACAGCAGAAATCTAAACATTGCTATGTACCAATGCTGTAGCAGAGAAAAAAAAAAGTGAGTGGGAGGGGGAAGTGGGGAGGGGGAAGTGGGGAGGGAAGGAAAGATGGAGGGCAAGGAGGAAGGTGTTTGTGTCTGCTCTGCACAAATCAGAATTTGTATAGAGAAGAGGGAAGAAACTGTTCCCTTCCTGCTTCTCACAGCCTGAGCATGGTGCCTGTTTTGAATTAAAGCCAAGATGAAGCCTCTCTCTCTCTCTCTCTCTCTCTCTCTCTCTCTCTCTCTCTCTCTCTCTCTTTCCACCCCCCATTGAATATACTAATATGTCTTGAAACATGTTACCTTCCACCTGAGTTTCAAGTATACTGTCCATAAAGATTCATTTCTTCATTCTGTTTCATGATGAGAGGTTATACTCTGAACAACATATCTAGCATATTTTTGCAGGTCTTAAATCCATACTACAGACCCCAGGAAATATCAACAGGAATTTCTTTATGGTTAAAAAAAAAAAAAACAATAAAATCAACCACTTTCATGTGAAAAATAGAACTCCAGTAACTTTTTCCAGTGGTTTTGGGTATATCTATAAAAAAGTTTAAATTGGTGTGTGTGTGTGTGTGTGTGTGTGTGTGTTGTGTAGTGATTTAGGCACAATGTGAATTATATACTGTACACTTTTGCCATTCAATAGCTCAACAGACAAAGGGTTCAAGATTCCAGAATGCCAGATGAAGTATTTGTAGGCATTTCCAACTGTGATATACACCAGTTTGTCAATGCAGTCTTGAGAGCATAGGGCTGAAATCATCAAATTACACTAAACGCCCACCAGTATCCAAAATAATTAAAACAGAATTAAACAAAACTGTAAGTTTTTCTATCTTTAGTATCTGAATTACTAAAGGTATAATGAGGAAGTTTTGGTTTTTATTTTAAAGAGAATTGCTTCAAATTAAATGTGCCCAAACCAAAAAGTTATAGAAATAAACTAATTTGGAAGAATGGTACATACTCAGTTCAATCACATTTAAGACTAGGGGATGTATTTTTAATGATAATCTTTTGATTCCTAGTGTTTTTGACAATCTTTTCCTACTTAGTTTTACACATAATTGATTACATATTTCATTTGCTATTTAATATAACATGAAAGAAAAAACTTGATTGATGTTTTCATAGTTTATCTTAGAGGCAAAAGGAATATTTGATACCTGTATTCAAGTCATCCATCAGAAAAGAAGATCCTAAAAATCTGTATAAAGAATTGATTATTCTGCTACACTATTAAAAGATGCTTGTAACTATCCCCAGAAGGGTCATTCACTAAACATTATCTTTACTTTACTGAGTTCTTCTACTTGTAATATCATTTCCCCAAATACATAAAACATCCCTCCAGGAAACATTTGCTGGGAAGCAGAAGCAAGGTTCTTTGAAAAGAAAAAAAAAGGTCTTACTATTTTGTGATATTCTGGCCTTTTGGGTGCAGGGCGAGACATGTCTCCTGGCAGGTGAAGAATAATCTTCAGTTCTTTTCTTCCGTCTGTGATTTAGACGAGTAGCTGTAGACCTCTAGCCTTTTGTCTTCGCAAGGTCCTCCTTGCTTTGATGCAAGATGGTTCTCTACTGCCTTTACTCTTTGCTGAACAGAAGAGAAAAAACAAACAGAAAAAACCCCACCAAAATTCGTGACCAAGAGCAAGGTCTTGTATCTCTGCAATCTGCTACTGATCAAGGAACAACCTCATTGTAATCCAGACCCATAAAAGCTCACAGTGTGTGAAGTCAGACCCAAAGCACCAAAGACATTAAAAACTCTCTAGCCCCAGGGAGTTGATGAGTGGTGTTTTGTTCGAATGCCAAGGCATTGTTTTAAAATCACAAACAGAAACCTTCGCAATCTAAGACAGATCTAAATGTTAGCATTATTCACTCCTGTATTGATTGTTCTATGAATTACTGAGACAGGATCAGCAATCTTTGGGCACTAAATCCTGAGTTTAAACCTGATCAACAAATGAGCTTCACATTGTCCCAGAATACTTCCTGCTTCCACTGTGTGCATTTACAGCATTGGAATCTTCCTAGCCTCTTGTTTTGAAAAGATAAATTTTCATGCCAGCAATCAGAAATTTTAAGGAGTCATAAAGCAGATGATATTTTCTTACAGAGCTGTTGCTCAGAATGGGTGCTCTGCAGTTTAATAATGTATAATGATTCTGGCAGAGAGAGTAAGCCCTTAGCTTTCTTTTGGTAGCTCCTGAGCTATTGAAGCACTCTTTATTTATGCAAAGGTTCATATATTTAAAGTTCAAATAAGAGTCTCCAACAAATGCAGAGTGTGGGAGTTCAAAGCTGTTCCAGAAATAGACATGGAAAATTTGGTGGAGAAGGCAATCTTGCTTCTTACATCTTGAGACAATTAGTCTTACTGATTCTGGCACATTCTTCCTGCAAAGTGAAGACAAGCAAGCACTTTGAAGAAAAGTATGGCACAGTTGGAAGAGCCTAGAATGGTTGGCAAAGCTCTGATTCAGTTGCAGTTCTCCTGATTACTGGCTGTGTGGCCTTGGACGAGCCACTTTATTGCTCCATGGCTCAGTTTCCACATCTGTGAAATGGCAATAGTAATACCTACCTCACAGAATAATTTGGCTATCAAAGAGATGATATACACCATAAAACACATTATAATGCACTGTATAAAAAGTAATTACTGCAGGCTCTTCTTACAGATAGATAAATGGGATGGAATTTTATAGCATGTGAAGTATTTCCACAACTGTTTATGTTTTATAAAAACTATGGTCTCAGGGAAATTATTAATACTGGATTTGTGGATTTGATGGCTTTCTTAAGGGCACACTAATAACTTATATTTACAAGTTCACAGCTTACAGCATGGTTTTCACTGCCTGTATCATTTCAATTCAACTATAGTTGCTGAAGTATCAGTATTACTTGTCATTTCACAGGATAGAATTATAAAAACAGAACGACTGATAAAGCTCTTCCATCTGATCTGAGTAATAGGGAACAGTACTACATTTGCAGATTCCAAATATCCTGTCTTATCTATTGTATGAATTCCAACATAGTTGATTTTTTAAAAAATAGAAGTAGATGCTAAATAACCATGAATGTCCAATTGCCAATTTGGGGGTAATTTGGGCTTCAAGATAAGAGATCCCTGAGAGAAACAGGTAAGGTCTACCATGTGATTGTAATGAGGAAAAGGTGATACAACATTGACAATCCAGGACCATGTCTATGCTGTGGTTACATAGAGGCCACTACAAAGCTTCAAGATGTCATGGGTACCTTAGAAAAGGTGAATCCGTCCTCCATACTGACAAGGCTGTTCACTAGCCAACAACCCTCCAGATCAGAACCAGGACCTGACTGAGGAAGGAGATGGATACCTGGCAGATACACATCCCAGTCATAGCCACTGCCACTTGAACACTGGTTTGCTCTTTTCAGACTATCAAATTCAGCTTCCTTCAACACTTCTTAACATCTGAGGATACCTTTTGTTTCCCAGGCTCCTTTTTATGTAAAAACACCACACTCTTAAACAGAAGAAAGTAGTTTGGTGCTTCTGAAGGTAAATGGCCAATGTATGCCCTGGCACTGGAGCAGGAAAGAGAATTGGGTCAAAATAAGGTGTTGTGTTTCTATTTTTACGAGAATAGAATTTAGAGCTGGGATTGAGAGAAGAAGCATTCTTCAATCATGTCAAACTTACCCAGATGTCAGCTACCACAAATAAACAATGCCTTGGATGCACTCTACTGAGATCCTTTGGGAGGCAGATGGACAATGGAGTGAAGACATGGGAAGACCCTACAAAAGACAAGTGACCCCAGCTACCAATGCACCTGTATGGGGTCTCGTTTCTTTTTACTCATCCTTATTAGGATCTAGGGAGATGGTTCAGTGGGTAACAGTGTAAAAGCAAGAGGACCTGAGTTCAGATCCCCAGCATCCTCCTAAAAAGGCATGTATGGCTACATGTGGCTATAACCCCAGCATTGACAGGCTGAATACATGTACTTGTCTACACACACACACACACACACACACACACACACACACACACACACACAAACCACACACTCTTTTCTACTTTTAAGCTGATTTTTGTGCTTATTTTAAACTGATTTCCTTATGTAAAATTGATGTATGATTTGTCCTGTGACCCCCTCCACCCCATAAGGATAATTGGAATGCTCAGATCTGATTTTCCCAGTCATATATTTGGTTATGCTCAAAGAGAGAGATTGTAAAACTGGGTTCTTCTGAGCAGTATACATGTGAAAGCTGCCAGAGGGGCAGACAACAGCAGACTAACTTTTGGATTCATTTTTATCAAAATAAACATTAAAGAAAACTGAAATTAAGGCATTTACCGGAGAACACATGGGACTGGGATATATTATACTAAATGAGGAGACACTCGGGTTCAGAATGACAAGCACGTTTCTTCTCTATGTGGGTTTTAGCTTCAAATTTTAATACATATATACTTATGGGAAAATGAGTGTATGAGGTCACCAGAGGCATCTAGGAGAGGCATAGGCAGGATATTAGAATATATACAATATTAAAGTGAATGAAAGAAAGAACACGGGGGTGGGGGGAAGGTTAAGTGTGGGGAAGGGGGATCGAGGGGAGTGTTAGCTTAAAGCTAGTACATATGGATATGCCGTAAAGGAATCTGCAAAGCAGATTTGCATCAACTAAGTCTTACTCAACCAGTGTTCTACTGTGTCCTATGTAGCTCCCATAGAATGCTCTATACTTTTCTTGCCCATTTCATCATAAATCAGATACTATAACGAATAGATTTTAAGATATGAGATAAAAACACAAAGAAGGATGTGGTATGTATTATCAGGCTTTGCAATATATGCTTCAGGGTGAACCAGCTAAAGTATCTGGAACCCTCTGAGACCCTATATTGCTTACCTACTTAGGGGCCATCACTCAGAAGACCTTGGTATTAATCATTCTTATGCATCTTGTAAAGTTCCACATATGTTATTTCCACACAGAATATGTAATAGTACTTGAAATTTTATATCATAGTGAACTGCTTACACCTCATGGCCAGAACATTTTTCTCAAGATTGTGTGTTGAGGTTTGTCCACAATGATACCTGTCATTGCATATAATTTATTTATGCAGATTAACAACAGGTTAGCAAAACTTTCTGTAAAGGAACAGATAGTAAGTTAGGGTTTAGCAGCCATACAGATTTTGTAGTAATAACTTCATCCTGCTACCAATACAAAAGCAGCCATCCCCAAGCAGACATGGTCATTTTCCAATATAACTTTATTAATAAGCACTGACATTTGAACTTAATTTAATTTTCAAGTCACATATTAGATTTTTAAAATCATTTTAAAATGAAAAAGTTACTCTGAACGTTTAAGCCAGACAAAACAATCAGTGGTCAACTTGGCTCCTACCCCATTCTTTCCTAACAGCATGGCTTCTGAATCCATTCCTGTGTCATTGGATACCGATAATAAGATTTCCATGGTGATCCTCTGCATCACCCATGTATCTTTAATAGTATCACCAAAGCAAAACTTGCTAACTTTATTCTTTTTATCTTTTACTTACTTTTGTTTATTTGATCAACTCGCTTAATGTTAGTGTAACATTAAAAAAATATCTCGGTGAAAGATCTCTTCCTTATGATTTGGCCAGATCTTCCTTATACATTTTTGAAGTTATGCAATCATGTCTTTATTGTGATGGAGTGTGCATTTAGCCCTTTATCGCTGCACTTGGAGCCAGTCTTGCTGTCTCCTAATACTATTTATTATTCCCAATGACCCATGATTCCATGTCTTTCTTGTTAAGCTTTGTGTGTGGTATAGTTATAGGAATGTCACTTGTAAGCAGCATGGCTGTTTTAAAAACACTGCATGGGCAAGTTTAAACCAGCTCTGGTATGGTGGTTAAAGACATGTGCCAGGAGGCTACCTGGGTCCCAGTCTTGACTCCTACACTCATTTGTGTGTGGTGCTAGGCAAATTCTTTAATTTCATCATATCTCAAGACTGGATTATTGAGGAGATTCAGTGCTCCTAACACTGTGTCTAGCAGATAGTAAACACACAGTCATTGTTAGTTGTTTAAAATATTTTATTGTTATTGATGTGTCTGGTCTCATTTATACTGTGGTTTTGTCCTTTCTCTTTACCATTCTTTTTCCTATAAAGATACTCTTTTTTATTTCCACTATGTCTTAAATGATCTATAGATGTCATATCTAATCTTTCAGTGATCATACTTAAAATGTTTATGGTTTATCTAGATGATATACAGTTTGATAAGTATATAGATCAAGTTTTTAATCAATGTAATTAGCATTGCTATCACCCTGCTCTATGTTTATCTATTTAGTACACTTTAATTATAGGGCCACATAATAAGCTTATTTGTATTCCCCCCTGTGAGGCAGAGGTCAAACGCCCAAGCCATCACTTTATCAAATGCTCACATACTGAGTTAATATCCTCCTGTTCTAAATCAACCATTGCCAGGTTGCAGACATATAGGGATCATCTCTACGCCCCAAAGCCCACTAGATTTGTTTAAAATCCAACCTTAAGTGTCCCCCTGCCCTGCCTTACCTGCCCCAAAGATACCCCATTAAAGGCTCTGGTCTAGGCTTTCTCCTCCTCCTCCCATCTCTGACTCACATTGGTGCTTCCTGGTGTGACCTTGCTAGGCATTTTCTGACCTAGTTTTCCAGAAAAAGAATGCATCTTTCAACAGGGTTGACATTTCTTCCACAAATCCAAACACGGGGGTAGAAATGTATCGCTCCCAAAGGGTTTCTTATGGCTCTTTATCTCCTTCCCTACTCTGTCAGCAGGTACAGGTCTACTTTCTGTTGGTATACTTTTATATTTCTAGAGTTCATTTCTTGCAGTTTTGAGACATAGTCTCTCTCTATAGCCCTGGATCTCCTGGAACTCGATACATAGAGATCCATCTGCCTCTGCCTCCCAAGTACTGGAAGTCAAGGCTTGTGCCAGATGCCTCGTTATATTTTGTAGAGTATTATATAAAGAATAGCATACATATTTAGTTTTCAATTATCTCACCTAAAAACTATTCTTAATTTATTCATATAGTTATATATATGTATGTATAAATCTTTTTTTCCATTTTGAGTCTCTGAGAGAAGCAATAATGAATATATACCAGTTTGTTAATTTTGTCATATGGTGATCAACATTTGGGTTATTTTTAGTTTACAGCTTTTATGAAGGAAGCTGCTGTGGATATTCAGATGTAAATATTCATGTAAACATATGTTTTTCTTTATCTGTTACAAATAACTAAGAAATGTGACCATCATATGGTGGGGGTAGATACACTTTTTAAGTAAACCACAATTTTCCAAAGGGAATTGTTCTACTTCACATTTCTGCCACCAGTGTGTGAAATTAATATAATATAATGCTAACATTATATTAGCATATAGTTCTATTTTTGAAATAAAAACTAGTAGTTTAAACACCTAACAGAGAATTGTTGAGCATTTTAGGCTCATTACTGCCTGTCTCTGAGGTTTCTCCTCAGGCTTCATCTATCTATTGATGAAATACATCTTTTTGTAATTCTTTTAATGAAAAACATTCTCTTTATGTGTTTTTGTTTTATTTTGTCTTGAATGATGGCTTGCTGCTACTAACCCCTCTGTAGATATATTGTATTCTACTCTTTATTGTCATCATCGTGAACTCTGTTCTAAATCTATTGTCATTTTTTTTATGGTACAATATCTACTTTTTCTGTCTGGTACCTTTCAAAAATATGTCTGTCTGTTTTCTCATTCTGTAGCTTCCCTCTGATGAGTCCAGAAAATGAATTTATCTTTATACTGCTTCATATCAACCTTAAACTGTATGAGAACTTTGATTCTTTTTTTTTTTTCTTCAAGTATTGCTTCTCTGCTTAGATTTTCTTTTTTTCTTTTGGAATCCGTATTACACACTGGAGCTGGCCTCGTCTATCTTCAGTGCCCTCCTGTGATCTTTGAACTGTATTGTTTACCTTTTTGTGCACTTTGGATGGATTTCTCAGTATTACTATTTCAGTTCACTAATGATGTGTTTCCACACACCCACCCCAGAATCTAAGAAAAAAAAATTTATAAACCCAACCAACCCCTGTCCAGTACTCTGAACATAAAGACTTGTATGGTAAATATTTACCTAACTAAATAGTACAAATAGCTCACATGTTTGATCTTTTCATTCTTATTTAAAACTATATAACTATTATAAATAACCACATTTTCATATAACCAAAGAATAGCATGAAAATAAGTTTGCATTTTAATTTTTTTTTAAAAAAAACTTTATTTATTTGCCTTGGTGTTTGCCTGGAACTGGAACTACAGACAGTTGTTAGCTGCCATGTGGGTGCTGGGAATCGAACCTGGGTCCTCTGGAAGAGCAGAGGGTGCTCTTAACCGCTGAGCCATCTCTCCAGCCCCCGCAATTTAATTTTTAAATCAACATATATAGCAATATTCTGTCTTTGTTTTGTGGCTTTGTTGTGCCTGACCCTTTCTCTTTTGGAAAATGTTTTGGGACCTCCTAGAAATTTTGGATTCCTCTAATATTTGTTCATTTTCCTTTCTCTATGTTTTGTACTGCTTTGGCTGTAGAATCTGTCACTGAGGTTAGAATGCTTCTGTTTTGCCTCCTAGGCTATGTTGGCTGATGCTGAACATTTCATATTGTGCAAGGTGGGGCACAGCTGGATGGATGATGTTTTCCTGGCAAGCGTACTGTGGTGGTCCACGACGGGACACTGCAAAGTTCTCCCCAGACAAAAATGAGATCCCTTCCCTTTCTCCCAGCTACTAACTGGTGTGAATTTATTAGCTCTGGATTCACAAGGCACATGAGAAGAATCTTGAATCCTTTAAACATACAAGGATGCTGGGTCACTCGACGCAACCTGTTGAACCAGTGGAAACCTATAAAATGATCACAGCTGGTGGAGTCTAGAGATCAGAAAGGGCCACCAGCTGGCTGGGTCAGAGCTTCCACGATGAGCCCAACTCTCAACTGTCTTCTCTCGTCTCTGCAGAGAAGTGGAACATGCACCAATTCTTTGATCGCAATTTTGACTATTTGTGGGCAGCAATTGTTCTCCTCTTATACATTCAATTGTCCATGTCAAGCCGGCAAAAATTTCTATTACGGTTCAGCTTTTCTCCTGGTTCCTGCCTTGATCCTTCTGATTGCTGGCTATGCTCTAAGAGGCCAAATGTGGACGACTGTCTGGGAATACTCCTGCTGCAGCTGTACCCCTCCGTACCGGAGAAGCAGCCCTCTGGAGAGAAGGCTGGCCTGCCTCATGTTCTTCAACGTCACTGGGAGGGCACTGGTTGCTCCGCTGACCTGGCTGACAGTGACCCTGCTGACAGGCACCTACTATGAATGTGCAGCAAGCGAGTTTGTCTCTGTGGACCAGTACCCAGTGTTTGCTAATGTCACGGCCAGCGAACAAGAAGAGATTCTAGCCGGCTTTCCATGCTACTCATCATCAGTTCCTTCTGATATCATTCCAGTAAGAGACGAGGTGGCTCTTCTACACAGATATCAGTCACAAGTAAGTTCATGACCTCTTTTCAAAATTTTTTTCCCTGTTGTACTATTCCAAACTTCCTACAGTTCCTACGAACATACCATGTCGGCTGTTTCTTATGTTATCTGATTATAGTGCACAGGTTAGATCCCATGCATCCAAATGAATTCTACTGGATAGCTGCATGGGCATGGTTAGGAATGCTCAAAGTCAATAGGCCTTTTTGACTCCTGTTGCTTTACCACCGAGAAACTGACAGGGTTTTTTAAGTTATTCAACTTCTCCACGTTTCACTTTCCTCAGCTGTGAAAGGAAGATAAAAATAGAGTCTGTCCCTAAGTGGCTGTGAGAAAAGTTAACTAATACATTCAAAGAGCTCATGACTATACCTAGACTCCATTAAAATGATGAATTTTGGTATTATTGTGAATACTATCATAATTATTCTTATGTAGTATTATCAGAATAGTGCTATATTACTGAATCTCATTTTTCTGTGTTTTTCCACATTTGTGTTCTTCTTCATTAAAAAAGTCTCTTCTGAAGTTACAAGAAGCACAATCATGATTTTAAAATCTCCAACGGTGGCTCTAAATATAATGTTCATGGACAAATTCATATAGGATGGGCGGAGGAAGATAGGAACCTGCAATACTTTTAGGTTAAATTTCAGAGGTTTAATTTTTCATTTTGTCAAGAAAAAGCCATCACTTTCTCTAAGGCATGAGTTAAAACATATTTTTTTAAAACACTGAAGTATCATAAAAGCATCTTCTGTCTTAAAGTACTAATTGCAAAGGCTTTCATGGCTTTTGACCTGCTATTTTTAGTGATTTAGATACTGTTCAGTTAGAAAAATTATAGTCAAGACACAGAATCTTGAAATGCTTCCATATTACTCTATTGCAGATAAGTCAGAAAACTTCCATTGAGATATACTTTGTCACAACTGGGTTTGTTTTGACTCGGCACAAAACCAGCTCAATCAGAGGAGCTTGGGAAAGCTTGAAGAAGAAAGGCCAAGAAGGCCAGATGCAGAGGACATTCGCAATGCCCACCCACAGACGGTGCTCTTAGCATTCCTAAAGGCTTGTCCTCTTTACTCGACCTGCAAGTTGCTAAATGTTTTAAAAGACTGACACAAAAGGAAACAAAAAGATTCTACGACAAAAAAGTCAATGTTTAAAAAGCAGATACTAAACTAGTTTATCTTAAAAAGGCAAAAAATAAGGAACATCAAGGTATAGCCTATAGTTGTTTGCTGACTTCTTTGGTTGCAAAAGATAAGAGGAATGCAGGAAGATATGTCTACGAGTACTTGATAGCAGATCATTGAAGACATCTTGAGAGGCTGCCATTAGTGTCTTTGACAGCATCATTATCAAATATTAATTAAGCCCCCAACAAACACATGGGTCTGTACCTAATGATTGAGAAGCAAGATTGGGTTATAAGCAAAGGACAAGGTTTTAGCATTTTATATAAGGTTAATTGGTAGTTTATAGCGTCTATCACTTCAAGGACAGTACTTAGAATCCATCCCACATGAGCAGGTCACATTCCTTTGAAATATGAGGGCTACACTGACCTGTCCTTCCATCACGGCTATTTCCACATCAAATGATCATCACTGTATATTAGATGTTAAAAACCAGAAGCAAAGACCCACATTTTAGTTCTGAGGTTTGTAGGACTGCTGCTTACCACGACTCTTGCTTGAATATTTGCTGTATTGATTGATGTTTGAGCCTACTAATTATATTCCTTCTAACTATGTGTAGATGCTGGGCTGGATTTTGATCATTTTCACAACCATTGCTCTCCTGGTCTCCAGCTGTCTGGTAAGATGTTGCTCTCCCCTCACCTCCATGCAGCATCACTACTGGACCAACCACCTCCAGAGTGAGAGGGCGCTCTTTGAACAAGCTGCAGAGGAGCATTCTCGACTTCTCATCAGACATCGCATCAAGAAAATATTTGGTTTCATTCCTGGGAGTGAAGACATCAAACATATTCGGATTCCTTCATGCCAGGACTGGAGAGATATTTCCATCCCCAATATTCTATGTGTGGGTGACACCTCACAGGGTCCCTATAGTTTCCTTGGAGACAGGGTGGTTGAGGAAAATGAGGAAGACGGACAAGAAGGTATTGAAATGAAACCTTGACAGCTGTACCTTTAAAAGTCTGGGATGCTTGATTCCCTGATGCTAGAGTTTCAGTGCAATATCTTCCTCTTCTATCTCTCTGATACTTATTTATAGAAGTCCATCCAAAATCTTATTTCCAAAGTCTATTTATAGAGAGACAACCTCCCCATACTTATGAAGTTTCATCATGTGTTCATAATGATTATTGTATCATGTTGGTCCATTTTAAATGGGCATGGAATTTTAAGTCATGTCAAATTGGCATTTAGTTCTGTTACTGGATATGTGTGTGAAAATCAATTTTTCTGAGTGTTATTTTGTTTTATGTCCATATTAGCTACCTTGGAGAGCTGTTGAGAAGATTAGGAAACACCACTGCTTTTCATGGGATGAAAACAAACCAAAATCACTTTTCCCCTTTCTCTCTAAATTCTGTCTTCTATCGCTGTCTTTCCATGCTCTAACTTTTGGCTTTCTCTGAGTCTTCATTTAAACAATATGCTTTATGACCTTCTCCTCTTTCCTCAATCAGAATTATAGCCTGCTGGTGGGGAGGAGGAGGCGCGTAGAATAAAGTGGCCTTTCTGAAGTGGTAATGGTGAGGAGGTTTTGAGTGATGTCCTGTGCTCAGGGAATATGACATGTCCTCACTTTGCCATTAATGTTGCACAATCTTCAGCATCACAGTAGAGGTAGAAGTCTCTAAGACAACTTCTTACAAAGTTTACCCAAAAGCTTCCCTCCTGTGCTCCACAGCACAGGTCCCAGCTTAGCTCATTGCTTGGTAAATGTTTCTTTTGTCCTCAAAATATCTTTAAGAAACTAAAACATAAAGTACAACTTCTAGTTGTTTCTAGAATTCAAAGCTGCAGGGGTGGGGGTGGTACTGGAAATATGGCTCATTGGCCAAGAGCAAATACTGCTCTATCGGAGGACTTGAGTTTGGGTCTCTGCACCCATGTCAGGTGGCCCATCCAGGGCATCTAATGCCTCTGCCCTCCATACAGGACTATAACCCCACAGAGACACACACAAGAGCACAATTTTAAAAATAAATAAGCAGAACCTTGGGCAAGGGCTGGCTTTTTCCCTGTCAACTTTGCTAAATACAACCTCTAACAGCTGACACCTTCCAGTGTATCTTGATTAGATTTGTTTAAAACCTGATTTCTGCCATGTTTGCTTAAGCACCTGGATCACCGAACCTAAGAGAGATCTAAAAGGTGTTGTTTATTCACTTCTTTAGCCAAAATAATTTTTGATTGCCAGAGAACCAACTGCCAATGGTCAGCTTGACTCTCCAGGAGATCAAATAACTAGATTATTTGAAATGCCACCAATTTCTTAGTAATAAGTCTGTATACAGTTATGGAGGTTTATATTTTGTGCCAAATTCTAGGTTTTTTGGCTTGACAGAAACAAATAAGAAAGGGTTTTTGGGAAAACAAAATCTTTTCAGGGGTTTCCCAGATAGAAGATTGCTGAGCATCATGTTGTATGTACGAGGTCAGGACAGTCTCCACCATCCGCCTTACAGAGGTCAAACTATCCCCTGGAGGCCCAACTCTGAGTTATAAAGAAGGGATAATGATATCTGACCTTGTGAAAGGCAAGAAACTGAACCAAATGAGCCATTGAAGTCCCTTCATAACCTAGTAAAGTGTTTATGTTTATTGTTATACAGGTTAATTAATGTGTATAGAGTTTTCTAGAATGATAGGCTCATGCTGCTTCTTTACCGAGTTGAATCTTTAGTGTTCTCTAAAAACATCTAGTAGCATTCTCCTTTTGAAAGAGTGATTTATTTCAAGGGATCTGGGAAAGCTAATTCTACCTTATCAACTAACTGTGTACTCAGGGGTGATATATTGTTTCAAACGCAATTTTAAAAATAAAGATGATGTATGTTGTGGAAGGCCATGCAGGTACTAGTTCCTCTAATACCAGAGTTTGTGAAGATGGGAGACGATATCCATTTTATTCTCAAAATTCTCTCACAGCTCTAGAATTCCCAGTCTCCATGGATACAAGAGCTTTTGAATTTCCTCTGCACTGAGACTCACTAGTAAAGGAACCATTTTTATCGTACTCAGAATTGGTCTGTAGTTTTCAGGACCTTTATCTCTGAAAGAGACTCTTCAGTAAGGTTCTCAATTAACAGCATAACCAAAGAACATATGAAGCCATAGTGTCACATCACCAGGAAGGTTCACAGTTGTCTATGATAACAATAGGAAACAGCCTGGGCTGGCCTCTGAATCCCTTTCTGCATCAGACTTGGAGCTTGACATAGAAAGCCCATCTTCTGAGCCAATCCATCATGAGCATGGCTTTTTTGCTGAAGGAGATGGAGAAATCCTCATCTATGCAGTTTCAAATAATTCTTAGTGTCTACATGAATATTTGAAAAATAGTATATATTTTTGGGATTTCATCCACTTCAGGCAAAATGAATTCTACCTTCCTGCCCCCTACATTCCTGTCCCATAACTAGTTAGGTAAAACTTTTTTTCATTAAGAGCATGCCACTTCCTCCCTTTATGCTTAAGGGATTTACACAATTATGAAGCATATAATTAAAATCTATTATATGTGTGTTAACACTTCCTTGCATTTTGCTGCCAAGTGATTCTGGTTTGGCAGAGAGAGACTTGCTGACTTCTGCTTTATTGAGCCCATTGCTGCACCAGGATTCAGATCGCTCCTTCCCAAAGGAAGCTATGGCGGATTCCGAGTCCTCCTTCATGTTATCCACGCTGATCTGTACAGAACTTACATGCACGTTGTCATCCTCCTTTCTCTTTTATCTGTGCTCATTTCCAGCTGTGCTTTTGTTAAAAATTCAGACTAATAATTGTAATTAGAAACAGCAGTGTGGGGCACAACACTGAGGGTTGCTTGCTGCTCCTTCAGGAGTCCCAGTTCTATTCCCAGCACGTGCCTGTGGTAGATTATAACCACATGAAACTCTAGACCCAAGGAATCCATCACCCTCTTCTCCTCCAATGGCTTCTGTTCATTTATGACCCATGTATGCGTGCACGCGCGCACACACAATACAAATATTAAAAAGAAACAAGGAAAGAGAAACACCTGAGAGAGTGTCCTGTTCCCTTGCCTCCAGTTTTTACTAAAAGGCAAGCTCATTACCATTCACATTTTGAAATAACATGACCAATTAAAGGTCTTCTGAATGCAGAGTGCAGATATATTTTTTAATCTCAAAAAATACCAACTATAGAGACACAATTTTAGTTTCAAAGCACAGTACACCAGAATTTAGGTATGATCAAGGAAGGACGGTGTGACAGCGAGGGCGCGACATTTAAACCTGGTTGTGGGAGCTGGGAGGTCACCTGGATGGTGACAAGTCCACAATACGACTTCTGGACGGAACAATGAAGAGTGGTTCTAGATAGCACAGACACACTATTCTTGGTCTAAACCATTTGCCGGTATTAACCTCCAAACTGATGAAGCTTCTTTAAACTCAGTATCCAGGGAAGAGTACAGCTTTCATATGTGGTTTCCTCTGCTGCCATCTAGTGGTTTACACGAGCATATGCACCTATCTGTAGAGGTTGACGGCAGTACAAATTGAGCATTTAGAACAAAATTAAATATCAAAAACAAACAAAACCCAGCAGCAACAAGAACTCTCTGAAGTGCTCCAAAATTCAAGACATTTCAAACATCAACATGATGGATTGGAGTTTCCCAACCAGTAAATCTACACAAATAGTTCTGACCTGAAAAAAATAAATAAATAAAACTAAACTCAGATCTGAAGCACTTCTGGCCTCAAGCATTCTAAATAATAGATGGCCCTACCTAGGGGATGAAGGTGGCTCACAGAATTCACCACATGCAAGTGACTTGTAAATCTGGCAACTAGGGTCACGCACATTAGGAAACAGCTTCACAAAATGGCCTTAAATTATGTAAGGGTTGATGGGGTTTTTTTTGTTTTTTTTGTTTGTTTGTTTTTGTTTTGTTTTGTTTTTAAGTCTTACACAAATAGGGTAAATTCCTCTCTACACAATTACTTTATTAGGTTACGAGTAATTCATCAGTCTTTGGAATCTAGCCTGTCTGACACTCACAAAATAACTTTTCCCATTTTATTGATGAAATAATTGAGACACACAGAGGTCAATAAATTGTGCTGAAGGTCACATCATGTGCTGAAGGTCACATCATTTTATGTGGGATGCCAGTGGGCAGCCCCAGTTGTCTGGCTTCCAACCCTTCATTCCCCCGTATTGAGCTGTGTCACAAGGAACACTACTCATTGGTCTTCTCGTGTCCTGCAGGTGTGACCAGGGCTCACACTCACCTTTGGCTCTAAGAAGAAGACGCAGCATCACATTTGAGCTTCCGTTCTTTCCAACTAAACCTCATACACATGCATACGTAAAGGCTCAGTGCCAAGGCACTGTATTTTTGCCCAAAGTGCCTTCTCCATACCCACTGGAGACTTACTTTGGACTACACAATAGGCAGCTACAATGATCTACCATTCACAGAGTAATCATAGCCTGTCCTTAAATCTCAGGTTCTCTCCCTCAGTCAGGACAGCACTATGATCTGGTTTGTTTTCAGAAGGCCATGGTTATGAAGGGTTAAAGCAGAGGTCAGGGAAACACTCATTACTCATATGGCCTTATGAATGTCTGTCTCTCTGGGAACCTTAATTTTTCTTTATATGAGGTAGGAAAGGATGATTAAGTTGTAGGAAAGGTTGAGTAAACCATTTTGATCACAGTCTCATTTGAAGAGTAGTTCTGAAGAAATCTATTTTGAACAAATACTCTACAAAGTTGCACATATTTACAGACACATTCTCATGCCACAAAATCTATACTCAAAGATCCCATATCCTAGCCCTTACAACTTGTCACTGTAATTGTTTTATGGAAGGAGACACTTCGCATATGTGACCAAGTTAAATATGTTTAGAAGAGGATCTATTTCTGTGTAGTCATAAGCCATTTCCCCACAGTAGGAATCAGTCAAAGTTGTGTGGCTAACCCTTCAAAATCTCAAACAGTGCCTACTCACCACGGAGGAACTAACAGTAAACAGACCAAGGAAACAATTCTACCAAGTACAACATGGCAAGCAAGAAATTATTGGATCCACTCATAGGAGAATAGGTAAGGTGCTTCCAGGAGTGGGGGGGGGTAGCTCAAAGGCAAGTGCATCACCCAAAAGTCCACCCCAGATGGATTATCCTTGTCATCCTTTGCTTCATCACCACTCTTCATACCTCTTTGGGGAAAGAGAAGTCTTGTGAATCAGGTAAGTTTTGAGGCTTCCCTGGACCTTTGAAATGTTTAGTTCCCAAATCTTGAGGAACCTCCCTCCTGGAGCAAATGTTTCCATTTTGAGTATATTTACACAGTAAAAGGAAAAGTCCTTACTGAGTATCCAGTGTCTCAGATGAAGAATGCCATGAGCTAGAGAATGTGGGCATCCTCTACCAACAAGAGGCCAAAGGGTAGATGCTCTGTGGGAGCCCACAGAAGGAACACAGCCCTGCTGACATCTTGATTTTGACTGTCAGGGAATCTGTGTTAGACTGGTTAGAGTTTTAAGTTCTTATAAATGTCAGGATGATAAATTTGCATTTCTCAAAGCCACAGAGTTTATAGAAATTTGTTGTAGTCCTGATAGTGTTGTAACGCAGAAGCACTACCAACACATCTCAGGAGCTTAGGAATCCCCAGGCTGTGGATTCTCCTCAAGGCTCTTTCTAAGACAAGATTATATCTGCCCTGGCAGTCCACTTAGGCAAAAGTGTTGCTCCTAGAATCTATCATCTGTTTACTTATCAATTTATCTTTCTGTCAATCATCTATCCTATCTATCTCTACAATGGTTCGTAAGGAAATAGAATACAAAGTGGAAAAAGATAAACTCATATTAATTTTGTTGAATTCATAGATGCATTCTCTCTCTCTCTCTCTCTCTCTCTCTCTCTGTCTCTGTCTCTGTCTCTCACACACACACACAAAGTCTCATTATCTGACAGGCTAAGGCTTGTCTCAAACTAACTGTGTAGCTCAGGCTGCTACTGAAATAATGATCCCCCACCTCAGCTAACTGAATGCTGGAATTTCAGAAATATATCACCCCTAGCCTACGGGTGCCATTTGTAAGCTACAAATATAGTTAAAAATACATTTTCTTTTAGTTGGTAGTTATCAACAGAACTGTGTACTATAATTTAATTTCATCATCTATATTCCATTTGTTGAAATGTAGGAAAACAAATGTCATAACACATGCGTGCGTGTATACATGCACACACATACATATATAGTTTTTTTGAGACAGAGTTTCACTGTGTAGTCCTTGGCTGTCCTGGAACTTGCTCTATCCCGCTCGCCATAAGGGCGCCCTGGCCTTTGAGCTTTCTTTGAAGTGTGCTGGGTACCGATCCGGTGGGCCATGCAAGTGAAGACCGGTGGCACAGCACCTAGGATTGGGGGCTTTCTGGCCCTGTGTGGCCACTGCTTCCTGGGCTCTCGACCCTCAGGTGCCAACTCTCGCCTGCATCCCCAGGCCTCAGAGTGGCGGCCCCCCTGCATTCCCACTGCATCCTGGCACTCGAGGTGGGCTGCCCCAGCTACTCTGCAGCCTGAAATTGGGTTTAGGGCCTTCCGGTCAGGATTGTCTTCTTTTCTGGCTGTGGATCCCCTTGGAATGCTC
Source organism: Sigmodon hispidus (assembly GCA_004025045.1). Taxonomy (NCBI): domain Eukaryota; kingdom Metazoa; phylum Chordata; class Mammalia; order Rodentia; family Cricetidae; genus Sigmodon; species Sigmodon hispidus. The sequence continues at coordinate 217,088 of PVIH01000610.1, forward strand.
TAGGGTGAATCAAGGACTTGCTCGCACTGGAATGAAACCTTGGCAAGAGTCACCCACAGGTCTGTCCCAAATCCTCCTACCTACCTGGCTCGGTGTGTTAGGCGCCTGCAACCAATATTTTAAAAGACCTTGTTCCAGGATGGTTTAAGGAAAGTGTTTGGGAGATGTGTAGCAAATTTGGCCAATTTAGAAAATAGATGGTCACCCACATTTTCCTGCATATTGGGTAAAGATTTTCATTTGTTGCCATCAAAAAAGCACATCCAAGCACTCCGAAGGTAGAGGCAGGTGGATTCTTGGAGTTCGAGGCTAGTCTGGTCCATGAGTTCCAGGACTACACAGAGAAACTCGGAGGGGGGGGGGAAGGAGTGAGGAAAAGAAAGAAAGAAAACCAACCAAACAACAATAAAACAAAACAAAACAACAACATAACAACAAAAGCCCACATTCTATAGTCTGAGAGACGGCACTTGCGGGATCCCTAAAACCTACAGAGAAAGAACCGGATCTCTGTAGATAATTTTTAAAAAGATAAAATCTCCAGCCCTCATAATCTACCTCCTTCCGTATATGCAATGCCCCTCACATAGTTTTACACACACACACACACACACCACATCAATGGTTGGACAGCTTACTTATCCTGCACGTGCATACACACTCTCGGGTGCCAACCGAAGCATGATGGAGCTTATTACACCTCTTGGATGGACACACGAAATTACTTTTAAGATTCAGTATTTATTTGTGTGTGTATATGTGCCTCTGTGTGTGTGTATGTGTGTGTGTTGTTTCTCTTTGTACATCATGTCCCCTTGTGTGTCCTTGGAGGCCAGAAGAGACCATCAGATCTCCTGGAACTGGAGTTACAGGAAGTTTTGTGCAGGTCAGTGGGGGGTGAGGATGCTGAAAACTGAACTCAGGTCCTCTGGAAAAGCAGCAAGTGCTATTCACTGCCCAGCCACCCATCTCTCAAGCCTCGAGAGGCCATGACAATTTAAAACACATTTTAATGCAATTAATTGCTTTAAAAGTCACACAGCTCTATTACCTTTAAACCTTTACTATGATAAAAGCAAAACAAAACAAAACAAAACAAAAGAAAAACAAAACCCTACCCTGCCCAGGCTCAGCATACTTATTAGGCATGTGGAGGGTCCAAGCTCGAGTTTGAAATAAAGGCTTTTTGCTTTTACATATGGGATTTATTTTCTGTGATGGTCTTTTGGGGGTTCTCATGATCTGGGCATAGCATATACCAATTAATTTTGCAAAGGAGTTTATTTGTAAGGGCCCAAACATGGAGACAGAAGACTCAAGTCTTTCTCCCAAAGACATAATTTGAATAAATTTACAGCATAAAGAAGCAGAAAGTTTCTTGGCTCTTGAAAGGGTGCCTGTGCAGACAGTGATGGTGTTAGTGAGATTTGGTGGCCCTCCACTCATAAAAAAACCTCACCAATGTGACACTTGTTCAGTCTCAACCGAAGGGTCAGTTGTTTGAACCAAATGACCTTAATGCTCCTGAAAAATGACTCAGGCTACTGTTCCCACAACCCCCAAGAGAGAAGCATCACCAATAGTTGTTGTACCCATGTTGAGCACCCCCCAAGACCAGCAGGAAGCCGGATTGGATGTAAACACATGAGGGTCAGTTTATTGTTTTGGACAGGTTCAAACAAACCCCGGTTGAAATCCTTTATTCTGGAGAGTTTCTGCCATGAGCCCAGAGGTGAGGGAGTTTCTAAAGAAAAGCATACGTAAGTGGGGTGCTGCATGTCTTGGCATTTCAGGATTGGGCAAAGAGGTATGGGGTACAGCAACCATTAGCTACACTTTCTGCATAAACCCAAGCCCTGAATCTACTGGATGAACTTTCAGTGCCAAACTAAGTTTTGAATCTATTGGTTGTCAGGCGTATTCCTGAGAGTCTTTCCAGACTCAGACCTGGGCCCTGCCCCGAGGCATTAAATGTTCTTTATCTGAAATAGTTTTGTAACGATAAATCCATGCCTTTACACAGTGAGCTTAGTAGAGGCTATAACATATTCAGCTTTGAGACCTTCCAAATGAGTAGTTTTAAAAGCCAACTAAAACCAAAGTAACTAAAAGCAAGTAAAGCTAGAAGCTGTTGAAGCTTGTATGCCTCAAGACAACCCTGACTGGATCCTTCACTTTCCTCATAGGAAGGGCTAACATTGTTAGATTTTTATTTTAACTCTAGTTCACTTTTGTTCTGTGCATTTGAAGGCATGTGTTTCATTTCAGAGTTCTGTCCTATGAGGAGGGTAAGGGAGAGAGGGAGAATATGTTAATCCGCCAGGTGAGAATAAGATCACTACCACAAGTTTTGAATCAAATCTGAAGCAAGCTTTATTAAATATGGCCAGGATGAAGGACGCTGCACATCACACAAGGGATTCTCAGAAACCGCACTAAATTACATTAGTCCGAAGCTTAGAGAGGAAAAACACGCAAGGCCTCCCTGCTTTTGATAATGAGCAAGCATATATCCTGATGTACTTCCTGCTTCTGTGTGATCAAGCACATCCTGCGTAGTCTGGGCAACCAAGTTTGTATCTAGAAGCAAAAACATGCGGCTTGTTACCTTATGTGAATTATAGCCCTTGGGCAAGTGGGGCTTACAGGTTACAGGCATTTTTGCTTTAAGCATATGCTCTTAAGCATAGTCATTTAAAGCCAACTTTAGCGGGGGGGGGGGGGGGGGTGTTAGGAAGAAGGTCAGAGAAGATAGGGAAATTGTCCTTTGTAGGTAGGAGAGAGGTAATGTGTGAATATTTCACTCTGTCTGCTTGCCTCCCTCCTGTTCTACACAGCCCTGACATTTGCTGTGTTGCCTAGAACTGAGAGAGCCCATCATCTATTTGATTCAAAAGTAAAGTAGCCCTTGCCCCAGCCAGCTAGACTAACTGTAGACCTTCATTCACTCTCTCTCCAGTTCTCCAAATCCAGCTTCCCAGTCTCACGCCAGCTCTGTAGCAGCTACACTCTCTTCTTCACAGAGCCTGTCTCCCAGCTCTGATGGATGGATCCCACAGATCTCATCCTATAAATTCCTTTTTCCACTCAATGCTTTACCCACAACCCCCATCACCCCTCCAGACTCCAGCAGACCTTCCCCGGGAACCCTCAGGCACTCCAGCCAGGGAAGCAGGTAGTAGCCTAACCAGATCTTCAACTCTCCCTCCTCAGTTCCAAATACATCCCCCAGTCTAACTCTGAATTCCTTAGTAAATCATGTGCTGCAACATCCCTCTTCTCTCTGGTCCATTTCCATCAGATCTTCCCCTCCAAACCTCCTTCCCACTCACCTTCTTACCCCAGCACTTACTCCCTGGGAACCCACCAGTCCAGCCTGCTGGAAGCAAATGGGCAGATGAAGTATGTGGCCAAGCCTCAGATTTTCTCTCTCCCTCTTCTCCTCCAAATCCAGTCCCCCAGGCTCACCTCCAGCTCTTTAGCAGACCACCTGTTGTGGCATCACCTCACTCTATTTCTATATAAAAAACTGGAGAGATCTCATACTAACAATTTAACAGCACATTTGAAACTTTAACACAGAGGGAATTATATCCAAAAAGAGTAGACACCAAGAAGTAATCAAACTCAGGACTGAAATAAACTAGAAACACATGGGTAAAAAAATTACAAATATTCAATGAAACAAAAAGTCTTTTCTTTGAAAAATCAATAAGATTGGCCAACCCTTATTAAACTAACCAAAAGGCAGAGATAATATCCAGGTTATCAAAATCAGAAATAAAAAGGGGGACAGAAGCAGACATGGCAGAAATCCAGAGTCATAACGGCATACTTTAAAAACCTATACTCCACAAGTTGGAAAATCTAAAAGAAATGGATACTTTTCACAATACATACCACTTACTAAAGTAAAATCAACATCAAATAAGTAATTTAAACAGATCCATAACCCCTTGTGAAATAGAAGCAATCAGTAAAACTCTTCCAACCAAAAATTAAAGCAGACTTTCAAAAAAAATAATTAACAGCAATACATCTCAAATTACTCCACTAAATAAAAATAGAAAAGAACATTGCCCAATTCTGAGGCCACAGTTACCTTGATACTCAAACTACACAAAAACTGAACAAAAAAAAAGAGAGTTATAGACCAATTTCCCTCATGAACTGTTGGAGCCAGCCAACAAACCACTGGTCACTAGGGGACGTACTCCGCTGAAGCAATGTAAGGAGACACGTGAAGTATCTACCTCAAGAGGGTCAAGGAGTTGGAACCTGCAAGGTCCCCAAGTTTATTGCTGAGAGTGTTTATATACATTTCCAAAGGATTCCGACAATGCACAGTACAAGCAGTCAAGCACTTGGGAAAACCCTGTGCTGTCCTTGAGTCAGGCAGTGGGGCAGCTTCACTATCATACCAAGTGCCTTCACAATTCATGCATCATGGAGAAGTGGATTACCCTTGATGTGGAACCTGAGGAAGAGGAGAAGGGGGATTGGGCAGGTTTATTGATACCACGCTATCCCATCCATAAGGTTTTCGGGATTATAGAGCCTGAGGCTCCCTGAGACCCTCTGTTCGTATTCAGTATAATAGGCCCTGATTCCTGTTCTGTGTTCTTCTCTTTTCACTGGTGGTTTGTTCATTGTTCAGCGGATAGTTGTTGACGGATGTAGGATGGGAGGCACACCGTCTACCCCCTTGGACTTGACTCTAGCTCACTGGTCAGATGTAAAAGCTATTGCTCATAACGACAATGTTGAAGTAAGGAAAGGAAAATTGGTGATTTTTGCTCCTCAGAGTGGCCCACATTTGATGTAAGATGACCACGTGAAGGGACCTTTGATTCAACTATTCACAGGGTGGAAGAGAGTCTTTCAGCTCCAGACCGGTCACCCAGACCAGATTTTGTACATAGTAACCTGGAAGGGACTGGTAGATGGATCCCAGGGTCCACTGCCGTGGGTGAAGCCTTTCTTACATCCAACCCCTTTTACTAAACTTTCTGTTCCAGCCCATGTCCTTGTTCTTAAGGAAAAAAAGACCAATGTGTTTCAGGGGGGAACGGAGGAGTCTGAACTCTTCTCCCCGCCTTACTCACCCTCTGCACCACCACCACATCAGCCTGAAGAACAGGAGCAGGAGCCCCCGGCACCAACACTCACAGCCATAGAGGGCTAACTCCTGATATGACCATAGTCCTGCCCTTAGACCTGTGAGGCCAATAAACAACGATGGGAACCAACCCCATCACTACCGGCCTTTTGCTACTAGTGATCTGTACAATTAGAGAACCCAGAATGCCCCCTTTTCTGAGAAACCCCAAGATCTGACTAACCTGTTAGAAACTGTTCTCTTTACCCATCAGCCCACTTGGATGACTGTCAGCACAGTCAGAATGCACAAAGGCATAACAACTGCCACAGAAATGATATGGGCCGAGCCCCTGCCCCAGGGGACTTCAGCACAGAAAGCTGACAAAGGCTCTATGACTGGGGAAGGGCAGAAAAGGCAATATTTACATGAACAGTTGCTATGCCTTTGCCAGGGCCCACGTTCATGGGGCAATATATGAGGAAAGAGGGCTATTGACTGCATAGGGAAAGAGTATAAAAAACAAACAGGAGATTCTAGACCTCCTACAAGCCCTATGGGGACCGGCCAAACTGGCCATCATCCACTGCCCCAGACATCAGAAAGGCTGGGGAAAAATTCCCAGGGCAACAGTTTGGCTGACAAGGTTGCAAAGGACATTGCCACTACATATTCCACTGTCGTGACTCTAGTAGACCCTGAGCCCAGAAATCTGCCTCAGATCCCAGGGTATACACCACTGAGGACTGAGAATGGATACAGACATTGCCTAAAGCCAGCCAGCCAGAAGAATGGAGGAAAACAGCTGATAGGCGAGTCATATTGCCCAGAAAGTTGGGTAAGTACATCCTCACCAAGATTCATCGGTCCTCACACTTGGGAGTCCAAAGAATGCAGGACTTGTTGAGGCAGGTGAGTATAAAAATTCAGGGAGGTAACCAAATTATTGAGAACAAAAGCTGCCAGCTGACTAATGCCTAACATGTACCCTCCAAACCGGGGCCAGACAATGAGACACTCGAGCAGGTACATACTGAGAGGTTGATTTTACTAAAATCAAATTTGGAAAATATGGCTGTAAGTATTTGCTAGTATTCATAGATGCCGTCTCTAGTTGGATGGAAGCGTTCCCCACCAAGCATGAGACAGCCCACGTGGTGGCCGAGAAACTGATTGAGGAACTACTACCCAGGTATGGCTTTCCCACCATAACTGGGTCAGACAATGGCCCAGCGTTTGTATTCCAGGTTAAGTCAGGGACTAGCTGCTGCACTGGGGACCAAATGGAAACTTCATTGTGCATACAGACCCCAGAGCTCAGGGCAGGTAGAGAGGATGAAAAGAACCTAAAAGAGACCTTAATGAAATTAGCATTGGAGAGTGGCTGGCTCTCCTTCCCTTTGCCCTATCTATGGTTTTTCTTAGATTTGGGAGCAGTTAAGGTAAAGTCAGTTTGAATGTCAGTTGGAAAATATGGCTGTAAGTATTTGCTAGTATTCATAGATGCCGTCTCTAGTTGGATGGAAGCGTTCCCCACCAAGCATGAGACAGCCCACGTGGTGGCCGAGAAACTGATTGAGGAACTACTACCCATATCAATTGAGCCTCACTCCCTATGAAATAATGTATGGGCATTCTCCCCTCATAATACCCAGCCTGCCAACCGAATTGATTGCTGAGATGGATGATCAAGACCTACTGGACGTTGGGAGGTCCAAAGAACTGTCTGGCCCAAACTGCAGGCGTTTTTATGAATCTGCCTCTGCCCCTAGCCCCCTTGGGTTTTAAGCCAGGAGACTGGGTCCTCATCTGAAGACACCATCCAAACAATGATTACAGTCAAAAAACTACAAAACCTAAAAAAACCTTATCTACAGAGCCATCATAATTTAGCAAGAGAAAAACTATACAAGTAAAGTGAGCTTTAATACCTAAGAAAGGTAGAGAAATTCGCAGCAATATTTTTAGTTTGTGGGGTTATTTTCTCTGAGGCACATTTCCCCACATTTTGTTTAAACTAACTCGTGCTTCTTTATTATAAACAAATATTAGCCCAACTAAGTGTTTAATGTTCATTTCCCAAAAACGTATTTAACCATTTTCTTAGTTTTTGCAGTTACAGTTATTGACATTTTGATTGTTGCGATGAACTTGAAGCCGACTAGCAGAACTAAATCAGAGGCTGGGTACTTTTTATTTTACTGCAATCTTTACAAAGTCAAACTGTTACTAAAACCCGCATCCTCATCTGTTCGCTGAAACACAGCTGTAGATATCTTTAGGTCAATTTTTCGCCTCGTTTAGGTCACAACTTTAACGTGAAGCCCAAGATCCGAACCCGTGGCTCCAAGTCCAGCCTCCTGGTTTGGCCTGGGATCCACGGCTTCCCCAGCAGCCAGCACAGACCCTGGCTGAGCCCCGCGGGTCCTCAGACCTTCCAGATCGGCTTACAAGAGTCCACCTTGATCGTGCCCACGAGTGACCCCAGAATACGGCTAGCAGCGGACTCCAAGCTACTCAGGCCCAGACTCGGGCTGGGAGCCCAGCAAGGCGGAAGCAGACGGAGCTCCGAGCCCCGCCCCTGACGCCGCCGCCACGCCCTACGCGAGACCCAGACTTTCAGACCAGACATATCGAGCGCAGAATGAAGATGCCACTTCTCCAGACTTCTCCATCCGAAGCCCTTCGCGAAGCCGAGCAGCAGACCCTTGCCAGTCTTCCGGAACGGCCGACCAGCTGCCGTCACGCTCCAGCCAATCCCGAGCGGCCGTGGGCAGGCAACGAATCAGCGGCCCCGAAGTCCAGGCACGATGAGTCGAATTCCGACCCAGGAATCGGGAGGCCCGCGGAGCTGGACCAGGCGTGGGGTCCAGGCCTTTCCCATCCGGACTCTGCGCGTGCGCCCGCCCGGCAGCCGGCGGCCGCGGTGTCCGCTGCAGCCTGCCGCCAGGGTGTCGCGCCGATGCACGGGCAGCAGCGCGGGTCACGATGACAGATTACGGCGAGGAGCAACGCAACGAGTTGGAGGCTCTGGAGTCCATCTATCCCGACTCCTTCACAGGTGACTTCGGCGGCCGCCCGCACCGAGGCCGGGATCGCGCGGCCCTCCCTCGCTCCTCTCTGCCCAGGCTCTCCAGTCACTTTCCAGCAGCACCCTGCCTGCTCCCTTCCCCACTGTCCTGAAATTGGAAGGTCCGGGTGGCCCGGCAGAGGCCCTGGAGTCGATCCCCGGAGCTTTAGTTTTGTGTAAGCGCAGCCACTCGAGATTCACGGAAGCACGCGGAAAGAAACTCTTGGAGGAGTTTCTCCAGAGCCGCAGCGTGTCTTTTTTTTTTTTTCTTTTCCCCGTCCCGGTTTACCCTGCTGAAAGTAGCAGCTGTTCTTCCTTCAGTGGTGGTTGACATGCTGAGTTTTGAGAGCAGCACACCCAGGTCTGTCTGTTTTGTTTAAGTGTAAGAGTGATGGAGCATTCTGCAGAATGCCTGATGGACGATGTGGCCACTGTGGATCTTAGATGTTAGACTGCACAGTATCTTAGACTTGTTCTGAGGCTCATGGAAGGCAAGTGGCTTGTGCTCTGGTTCCTCCTGCTGGAGGTTCCCAGTTCTTATCTGTTCTTTCATCCTGCAGATTTAGGTTTGGGATCCAGCCTCAGTTGAGGTGAAGAGCAGGTTTCGGCTAAGGGAAAACCCGTGAGGAGTTAATTCACACAGAATTCTTCCGCGTGAGCCTGTGATCTCGCGGATAACCTATCTATGGTTTTTCTTAGATTTGGGAGCAGTTAAGGTAAAGTCAGTTTGAATGCGTAGGCGCCAGTTTGGTGGGATTTACGTTCTACAGCCGTTCAAGTTTTGTCAGTATCTCTCATTGTCTGAATTAAGAGCCTAAGCATATTGCTTTAACTCCTAAACTCCAAACCCACCTTCTCATTGTTTGGATTAGGGTTTGTTTGTTTGTTGATCAACTGCTTGCAATGGTAGAACCTTTGCTCTGCTTTGACAGGCAGATAGATGTCTGGGTAGCTTCAGTGGCGTTCATGTTCTCTCTCCCCAGCAATACAGCTGTGCTGAGGATGTTAAGGGTATGAGTGAAGAGGGATTTGAGAGTATCATTCCTGGGGGAGTGTGTATGGAGTCTGTCACCCTTCTCTGCCCTTGCAGACGTTTAGACCTTTCTAGTACTTTAGAAACAGGCACAAACCCTTTGGATGCAGAAGGAAAAAAAAAATCCATGAGGTGTATATTGTTTCTAACTTATCTTTAATATGAAGGTACCCTTTGTAAAATACTATGCATGTGAGTCTTACAAAGGTGATATATTTTAAGTCCTAAAGCAGTATTGTGTCAAGTTTTACTGGGTCCCAATAATGTAGTACTTGAAATTCTTGTCAGACGTGCAAGTGCTTGATGACCAGAGCCAGGGTAAGAGGTGACAATTTATGACTATTTTGATGCATTCAACTTCTCCATAGTTACCAGTTGAGTCTGCTTCTAATTCCTGTCAGCATCTGTATACCTTTTGCAATAAATAAAACATCTTGAATTATACTTCATAGGGATTTTTGCATTGCTTTTGATTATTTTCGTATGAAACCTTTTTGGGAAAAGGTAGAACTTTGAAATAAAATGTTTCTGGGCTTGATCTTGGAAATTGTGAGGTTTTTTTTTTTTAAAGATTTATTTATTTATTTATTATGTATACAGTATACAGAAGAGGGTACCAGATGTCATCACAGATGGTTATGAGCCACCATGTGGTTGCTGGGAATCGAACTCAGGACCTCTGGAAGAACAGTCAATGCTCTTAACCTCTGAGCCATCTCTCCAGCCCATTGTGAGGTTTCTAAGGTTCACTATTTTGTGGCTTGTTGTGTTTATGTTTCCGTACTGACATTTAGGTTTAAGAAAGTTACCTTGGTTGGTTTTCCAAGAACACCAGTTTGCAGATTTCTCACTTCATTTTGAATTACATTTAGTACTGGATTTGGCAAATGCTCCATCTGGTGAAGAAAATGCATCTCATCCCGTCCCGTTCCACCTTTAATGGATATTTAATGGATATTTGTGAAGTATCTGTTAGGTGCACCTGACCTTGTGTGATATCAAAAAGGCAACTTTGGGCCCACAAACCTTGCTGAAACTTAGAATTTGCTGCTATTTTACTTGTGAAGACCTCTTGGTCCAGTGTTACCTTTGTTGTGGTTCATCACTCTACTGCTTCTTCTTTTTGCTTATTCTGTAGCTTGGGTCCACATTGACCCTCCCTCCTAACAAGTAGCTGTGGAAAGGATGTTTGGACTCTCTTGGTATCGTTCTCCATCAGTAGTGCTTCATGTGGCAAGGATCTGCTAAGGTAGTAGGGTTTAGTTGTTTCCATTTCTGTATTAGAATATGTGATAGTGGGGCTGGGGGTGGAAGTGAATGGTTGGCCTTCAGTTAACCAAAACCAAGTTTCCTTAATTCTGTTTGCTTTATCAGAATTTGATAGTAATCCTGTATTTGTTCTGTCAGCCTCCTTTAAATAGAAGTCATTAGCACTCAACAGTTATGACTGGATCATAAAGGAAGAGTAGATAGAGAGCATGTTGTGAAAGCAGATTGTGTGTGTATGAAGTATTTTCTGAAAGATTAGGTACCCCCTGTCAAGCAAGGAGCTTTCTGGGTTTCTGTTTTGCTTTGTTTTTCTTTTGGGGTGTGTGTGTGTGTGTGTGTGTGTGTGTGTGTGTGTGTAAAAACCAAGGTTGTATGTATAGCCTGTTGCCATAGCTTTTAGACATCACCTCCATTATGTTTTTAACAAAATCCTGAATTCCATCTATTTCCTGATCTTCTGTATCACCTAGCATCTCCTGTGATTTCTCATTAATTCCTTCTGCTATGCCCAGAATCCCACTACTTTTCTCAAAAGTACTTTTATCTTGGGCTGGAGAGATGCTCAGGGGCTAAGAATACTTGTGGCTTTATCTAGGCACCCATATGAAGAGAGCTTTGTCCCACACCTTCCTTTAATTCCAGCTCTTGGGATCCAACACCCCTTCTGGTCTCTGCAGGTTTCTTTGCATCTAGGGCACACAAATATACATACACACATACACAGATACACACACACACACACACACACACACACACACACACACACACACACAACGATAAACTTCAAAAGTATTGTGATCTTTTCACAGCAATAGAAGTCTGGGACCCATGGCTTGTCTTAACCCACAGCAGTGTATTTGAACAAGCAGTGCATTAGAATGGGATAACTCCATCAGCAGAACTCAGGAATCCACCAGGTGAGGTCCATGCATATAATCTAAGCCCAAGGATGATTAGAAATTCCAGGCCAGCCTGGGTTTCCTGGTAAAACTTCATCCTTCTTCCTGGTAGAACAAAACAGAATTTAGGGATCATTGATTTTTGTAAATACAGTTGAATAATTTCCCCATCCCTACATTGGCATTATCTCCTCTCTTCCCTCATTTTAATTTATTTAAGATTCAGCTATGACCTAATAACATTAGGCTCTAAAAGTAAAAGTTTATTTGTATTGTTCCTGAAATGGCAGCATCTGTTCAATAAAGTTTCTTTAGGAAGGAGCTCCTAGTTCTGTCATCCTTAAGATGTGGCCTCACCATCAGGTCAAAGTTGGCCGTAGCAGCAGCAGCAGCAGTATAAAGGATTGAAGGTGGGGTTAGCGTGGGGTGCTAGCAGGTTTTTAAGGAAATTTCCTGGTAACTATCAGAGGACATATCTGTCTTCATCTTTGTAGTGGGAACTTACCCCATCACATAGAGTTTTCTGGCATTTCTTCTTAGCCAGACCCATTTTCCCTTATTTACCCAGTGGCAGCTTGGGGTGGTGTCCTTTTGCGACCTGGATTTCTTCAAGTGTTTGATGGGAAGTAATGTAAATGTAAATACTTTGTAACAGTTCACTAAGCATAGGATATTCCTGATTAGAAACTTACCATTTTAGTTGTTGCTTCTTCTGTTAATGAGGCCCCATCCTTCTTTATCTTCCTTAGCTAATTTTGATTTTCTGGTGCACGTGGACATCAGCACACCTTAGAAACGCCAAGGAGATTCCTGTCTCGGTGACCTTGGTGGTCTTACGTGTTTTTGTGGCCATGCCCTCACAGGCCTCGTGTACTTTTCTCATGGATTGCTGGTTTTACTTTGTTCAGCCCACCTTTCCTCCCTGAGATGAGCTGTTTAGTTTTATTCTTGCTAACCTGTTGCTAAGCATTTGTTAGTTACACATTAAAGGACTCAGTCTGTTAGAGAAATAGGCAGGATATGTCCAAGGGGAGGGGATAGCCCAAGTTGTTTTGGAAAACTGAGAGGTGAGTTCCATGAACTAGGGGAGCAGTCTTTCAGAGGGACATGGCATATTGCAGGAACAGGACTCTTAACACGTGCTGCAGGCTTCCTTTTGGGCCACCAACCAGCTCCAAGTCTTGGCGCAGAGACGTAGTTATGGATGCTTGGCCTTAGTTTATGCTTGTCCCACTAGCTCTTATAACTTAGCCTGTTTTTCTGCATCTATATTTTGGCCTTGGGGCTTTCTACCTCTTTCTTTCATTCTTTATGTCCTATTTGTGTTTGGCCCCAGACATCTCCCCCTCTCTCCTTTATTCTCTCCCTTCTCCAGTTTAGATTCCTCTTTCATTTATATTCTCTCTGCCCACTAGCCCTATCTATCCCTTTACTGCCTAGCTATTGGCAATTCAATTTGTTATTAGATCAATTAGGTAGGCAAAGAAACACATTCTACATGTTAAACAAATGCAGCATAAACTAATGTAACACACCTTTGCCTAGTTAAAATCCCACAGCAGACACTGGCTGAGTAAAGGGATGGCATTGGAGAGCCTGAGTAAGAAGTGGGAAGTGAGATGTGAGAGATATGAGCAGGAACCGGTGACTGGGGCCTTGTCAGGGGTTAGGTATGATCAGTATGTCCCCATGGCAAACTGTAAGTGCATGTTATACAAACCTGTGTCAAACCCAGTGCTTTCACAAGGACGAGGCTTTCTAGTGTTTGGACTATCAGCCCCACCTCTTTCTATAAGTGATCTTAACTCACTGGGGACAGATAAGAGGTAATGTGAGAAAACTTCCACGCTGGAAAACTGAACAGAGATGGTGCTGGAGTGGGGTGGGGTGGAATACTGGGATTATCCTTCACCCTGAGACTTTTTCCCTGTGGTTTGTGTACCGATTATATGTTGTTGTTACTGTCTTCTGTGGCTGCCACTTTTACCTCCACCATTTTTTTTCTTTGACTTTTTTCTCCAAATTAAGAATTTCTGACAAAGCTGCTGTTGGCCTTTGCCATTTATCTTCTTCTCTAATGATCTCATTAATCTAATTCTAATGATCATCTTAGTCTGATAGCTTCAGCTGTTATCAGAAGATGCAAACTGAGTTACAGCCTTGTTGGGTTCTCCTGTGTGCTTGCTTCTGGTTGCCCACTTCTCAGCTTGGCATCTTTCCTCTGTTTAGAATATGTCACGTCTGACATCCTCTGTTCTCGTGTTTGGTTTAGCAGCACCGTATTCATGGCTGCAAACTTGATCTGTCGTCATCATATTAATCTCCTGCGACTCCCATGGCTCTCATCCTGCTTCAGAATGTCCTGATCCTTGCCTTATTGTACAGGTTGCCTATTTTTGTGTGACTCTTGGTAGATGTACTGTCCTGTGCGCAGACAGTTCCAGCTGCTGAAAATGTTACTGTCAGGATTACACTGTGGAGTGACCTTATACTAGTCCACTTATGTATGTTCATCCTACAGAAAACACCTTTTCCTAAATGTTCCTTAGCTTCCCAACCATTGTTCTGCCACCCTCACAGGGTTCTTTCTCTCTTCTTGCTACTGTGCCATTCATGGCTTTCAGCTTCATTCAACAAATATTTCTGGGATTTTTCAGCTGGAAATGAGTTGTGTTTTTTTGTTTTTTTTTTGTTTTTTTCTATTAAAATGAAGGCCCATGTGGTTTATACAGTCCTGCCACTGACAGCTGCAGAACTGCATGTTGGTAATTTATGTGACAGCCGTGGTTCAGTGGCCACATTTGCAGCCTTGAGGTGATGATGTATGTGACTGTTTCTGAGATGCATGTCTTATATTGAACATAATTGACATAAGAACTTACCTATCATAGTTTAATTGGCATCTTTTTAAATGGTATATAAGGCAAATTATTTTGTGCTTAATATCTTAAATTCGGTGGACTGTAGGTAAAAGTATAAACCCATGGTCTTGGAATTGGATTTAAACTGCGTAGCACAGCACAAGTACAGCGTGGTGCTCAGTCAGCATGGCTGTGCTGGTTAAGCTAATAGCCTCCTGGAATCCCTGTTGGTTAGTATGCCATTTATTTCTGTGTCACAGTATTTGCTTTCATGATATGTTAATGTGTAGGAAGAATAATAAAGCATATGTAATGTGTTGTAATAAACATCTAAGATTGGTAAGAACAAGCTAGTTGGGAGCTTTTAAGAAGCTTCCAGTGTCTTTTCAGCAAGGGGTGTATTGTCAGAAACTGTGAGGACACAGTTTGCGTCTAAGGAGAGCCTCTGCTTCATCTTTTGGGCAAACTGCTTTTGAGTCATCCTAATGTTCATCATTGTGTTTTGAACCTGAATCACTATTAGGGCCTGTCTTTTTTTTTTTTTTTTTTTTTTTTTTTTTAATGTGAAGTGGTGTTTTGCCTCCATGTGTAACTGTGTAAGGGTGTTAGATCTTGGAATTACAGGCAGTTGTTAGCTGCCATGTGGATGCTGGGAATCGAACTCAGGTCCCCTCCGGAGCAGTCAGTGCTTTTAACCACTGAGCCATCTCTCCAGCCCCGAGGATCTCCGTCTTAGAAACAGTACTGATAACATGTTTCTGCAGTGGCTTCAGAAAGTGCCTGGGCAGTTTAAAGGCATGCAGTCTCCCTGAGTGATCTGTGCTCTCCCAGAGTTCCACAGCTGCTGCCAGCAGTGCTTTCCTGGGTGGAAGGAAGGTCCTTCACTGTAGCCACCAGCCTGCAGCTCAAGGATTCCTGCTTGCTTCTCATCAGCTTTAATGTTTCCTTTGCTGTTTCCCATGTAGTCTGTTGGTTTTGTTCACTCAGTTGTCGGCATTTGCTCACTTTCCAGAACCCACTGGACACTGATTTGGGGTTCCTCACAGCATTTTATAACACTCTTGTGTGGGAGCAGATGACCAACAAAAGATACTGGGCATGTTCTGAAGTGCTCTCTGACACTTCCTTAGCTACATAAATGTTGATTTACACGTCTGGCTTAGTAAGGTTTAAGTAATTTGATATTCAGATTCTTACCTAATTTCTTTTATAATTGTGAGAAAGATGGTAAAGACCCAGTCTTTTGAAAAGATTACATTGACTTCACTTAAACACGTAGAAAGTAACAGGGTAATAATCCATCATAACATAAATATCAGGAGGTAGTGGCTGGTGAAAAAAATGCTTAAGTTTTTGTTTACCATCCTGCATGGGATTTTTTTTTAAAGATGCCTTTTTTTATATATATACTGATAGATTTTGGAAGAAAATATAAATGACTTAACATTTAATTGATTAGAAAATTATTTAACCAAAAGTACATCTTTGCAGATCTCAGTGTTCTGTTGGTCTGTATTGGTTGAAATGAAAATACAGGTGAGGTCTGAACTTGTAGTGCTGGGCAGCCATCAATTGCTGGAAGTGTCTGTTGTAGAAATCATCTTAATAACTGCTGTGTATATTTTCTTGCAGTATTATCAGAAAATCCACCCAGCTTCACCATTACTGTGACGTCAGAGGCTGGAGAAAATGATGAAAGTAAGCATGATGAAATTACTCTGCTTTCTCTGGGCTCCTTAGGAAGTTTGCTCCTTCTGCAGCCATTTTGCAGAGCATTGCAGGTGCAGAGGTGCTGGGGGGCTGTCACTGTTGTGTGTGTAGCCTGTGTCGCTGCGTAGGTGTGACTCCTGGGGACAGAGGCAGTCTGTAGTCTGGCACAGTATGCTTGGTGTTTAAAAATGAAGAATTCAGGCTAATATACAGCAAATGAAGAGAAGGTGACTTTTCAAAGAATTTGTCAAGTAACTATTATGTTTCAAATGCTGCTGTTTTCTTTGGAAGTGTAGATTGTTGAGCATCTGCTGTTATAAACAGGCTGAATGTATACCTGTCTGCTTATAGTTATCCCCTGAACTACTTTTCACTGATTTTATAAATTATTGACTCAACAGAAACATTTTTTTATGCTCTTAATGTATTTCCATTAAACTTTTATCTTGTGTCTTAGCTGTTCAGACGACTCTCAAGTTTACATATAGTGAAAAATACCCTGATGAAGCTCCCCTTTATGAAATATTCTCCCAGGAAAATCTAGAAGATAATGATGTCTCAGACATTTTAAAATTACTGGCATTGCAGGTAAGAAAATAATTTTGCTTTATAGTAGCATATTTTATTGGCCTTACTATTAAATGTTGGATAGAAATGTTTTTAAATATATGTAAGTAATACATTGACCAATCAGAATTCATGATACACAGCCACAAAGCATCTTTAAAAAAAACAAAAAAAAAACCAACTTTATTTGACAAAAGACAAAAACCAGTTATTTACAGTAGTTTTTTTTGTTAAAATATAGTTTAATGGGACAACCATGCTTCTTTAGATTTATTTTACAAGCAACCTAAGCAGAGTGCCTTACCCCTTCAACACCCCGTTTGGTTCCATGACGGGGAATGCCAGACTGTGCCAGCAGCCTGGCTCCTTCCCTCCTCCCTTGCTCAGTGCACGGTGGGGTAGAAGACTCCCGCTCTCCCCAGTATCATCTCCTACTGAAGGCAGCCTGCAGCAGTCAGGGGATCTAGCCTCACCACCCTGCAGCAGTCAGGGGATCTAGACCCAGACAGTTGGGGTAGAAGTGGACAAACAGCACATTCTACGAAGTTCCCCTGTTCATCCTTCCCCAGTACTGCCTTGAGGGAATGAGGATGCTGGATCCCTTGGAGGGAGGCTAGAAGTCCAGCCTAGGAAAGCAACCCTTTACAGGGAGCAAATCTCTCAGGTCCCACTTACGCAGCAAAGGATGGGGTCTCTAGAAAGGCAGAATGATGTATATTTCTCTGGAACAGGCACTCCAAGTCAGTGAACACACAGAAGCCCCTTCTCTGTTTACAACCTTATAGTAAATGTCAGGAAATTACAGTCTGGGCTCCTCAGATCTTCTGGTTATTCAGAACACAAATAATTTGGCTAATAAAAATGTAGAATTAGTGTTTCTTAGGATATATAAAGATGGGGGTGTACTGTTGCTGAAAACTAACAAAACAGCAAAGTAAAAAAGTGAGTGTGTCTGTGTGTGTGTGTGTGTGTGTGTGTGTGTGTGTGTGTGTGTGTGTGTAGGTCACCATGTGTGATCTGTTTCCCTGGGAAATTTAGGCAGGCTTTTTCAATTCCAGCTTGAAGGGAGGTAACATAGACACAGCTCCCAGGTGTTGGCCTGTTCATAACTACACTAGCCCTTTTCCCCCAGGAAGGTTCCAGCTGTGGAACAAGTAGCATGTTTGAAGGGCCTCCTGACCAGCAGATGGCTCACTTTTCCCAAAGTAGGAGATGCTGGTGCTTCTGATAACTGGCCAAGCTCCTGAATAAATCCACACAGGCTATAAAAAAGGGGGCAGGGGGACATGACAACACCCAAAAGAGAAAAAACAGAAACTATTTTAGTCATCTTGACTACCCAAAATACAATAAAAACAAATATGTCCATCCCTGCTGTGTCTAAATGGCTGTCTGGTTCAGTTGGACTTGGCTGTGGCTTTATCCCATTTTGTGCTTGGTGCAAATAATCCCAACACCTATAGGTATTTTTCTTCTGTCTTACAATAGAGCAATCTAAACCAAGAATCAAATAACCACTTCCATTGGAATTCAGCATGACTGCAGAGATTTTGCTGGTCCCTGGTGCAGCGGTAGATAACCCCATTTATAAAGCTCCATTACATAAAGTGCTATCTCCCACACCCGTGCTTCTTTCTGGGGTACCAACGCACAAAGCACAGCAAAAGGAAAATAAACAATTTAGCAAAAATCTAAACATTCAGCTGTAGTTGGTTTTGTGCCATCTGCTGGGCCTTTCCCTTTGTCCTCTGAGTAAGTTGGAATATGCACACCTGGCTTGACAAAAGAGGCGCAGCTTAGCGGCATGCCTGGACCCAGCTGGCCTGCCTAGGAAAGCAGGCTGGAGTGCAGGCATCTCATTCATCAGGCCTGTCTGGTGAAGCAGCAGCAGCAGCAGCAGCAACTCCATGCCTGGCTTTAGTGCATTGGTCTCCTCGAAGAGGAAGCTTGAAGGAATGCAGTAGTAGAGTACAGGCCCCCAAACAGTGCAGTGACACCGGCTGCTGTCTTTTTGCTGAGGACCTCTGGACAGAGATGATCCCGATACTTGGCAATGATTCGTAGATAGCCCTGTATGAAAGGGAAGTGAACCATGAACCTGGACAGCTGGCCTGACATTAAGTTGCCTGGTAGCAGGTGCCTACTTGGCAGTTTCAGAGACTAGAGCGAGGGAGTGTATAGTAGTGGGGGTGCTGGGGCCGGCTGCTTCTGAAGCTCCATCTCAGCAGCCCTCTGCAGTGCCACCTCCACCAGCAACCGGAAGCTGCTGAAGTCTTCCTTGACTTGCTCTGGGAGTGTAGGTGGTGGTATATTGAAAAGTCCACCTGTGGGGCTTCCAGGCTCAGCCCTAGTTGGAAGGGTGAGTGTGCTCCTAGGGCCTCAGGGGATTCCAGCTCCATTTGTGAGAAGAAGCTGCTGTCTTTCCACCCTGGTTTGAGTGGAGTGGCCTGGAGCCCACGGACAAGGAGAGCATGTTGGTAGGTGCCAGTACAGATACGGCCAGCAGGGAGGGGCTGCTGCCCCTGGGGAGAGTCACATCAGAGGCCTTACCCCCATGCTGGGAGATGGTGAACTGATTAGGGTCTTTGCCATCCTTCCAAAGCACGTCTAGGAGAAGACACGCTGGACATTGGTGAACCAGTTATGTATCTATGGCACAGAGGGGTTGGTCTGTCCCGAATGACTCAGCCTCTCCTGCTCTGAGGGGTAGGCGTTATCATAGTACAGATGCAGCCAGTTCTGGAGGATCTTTACTAACTCTGGGCAAGGTCCCCCTGTGCTTTCTCCTTCTGGCCAGTGATGGAAGGCCTTCGCCCTCACCTAGTCACAGTCTGACATGGTGTCTAGGGGCAAGGCTGCATTTCTGGGGAGCATGTCCATTCTGGGGCAGGAATAAGTGGTTCCCAGCCCCTTCTCTGGTATTCTGTGCAGGCTGACTCTTGGGGCATGGGCCACAAAACATTTTTATAAAGGACAGGAGTTTTTAATCTTTGAGGTTTCATGCATGTATATAATACAACCCAAGGCGCTCCCTTAACAAAACCTTTCCACCATCATAGCCTATTCTTTATTCTTTGTTGTCTTAAAGATTTGTTTTTAATGATGTGTATGTGTGTGTGTCTCTCAAGGGTCTGTGCATAGAGTACAGGTGCCCTCACAGGTGTTGGACCTCCCTGGACCTGGAGTTACAGGCAGTTGTGACTGTCTGATGTAGGGCTTGGAACTGAGCTCTGGTTCTGAAAGATTCTGAAAGAGCAGTCTGTGCTTTTAACCTCAAAGCCATTTCTTCAGCCCTTCTTTTAAGTAGCTCACTACAACCAGCTAGTGCTATCAGTATTCACTTGGCTAGGGGCTATCCACTGGAGCATGGGCAACCCATTGTCGGCCTTACCCTACCCCAAAGAAAAATGACTCCTACTCATAGAAGCTATCAACTGCCCATTGCTTCTCAGCAAAGGTTGTGGCCTTGTGTCCTCTACCTTCAGTGTTGGAATTTTGACAGGTTTGATCTAGTGCAGGTTTTGTGTAGTCTCTGCAGCTATACTGAGCTCATGAACTCAGTGGCTATGTCATGTCCAGAAGACACAGAACACTTCTCTACCTCTGGCTCTTAGTCTTTCCACATCCCCTTCCATGATGGTCCCTGAACTGTAGGGGATGGAATGGGCTGATAACATGTATCATTTAGAGATGAGGAGTCAGCAGTCACTTATTTCAGCACTTTGGGTAGTTAGGATTCTTGCCAAGGTTGAGAATGGCATTGTTCTACAAGTACAAACACACATACTGATACTCAGAAAATTGTTGAACAACATAATCTTTAGCAAAACGATAATTGTAGGTTCTCCATTAGAGTCTATGGCCTCCGCAGTCCTGGGCTTTTGACTAAGTTTACAGTACTACACTGTATGTATGTATCTGTACTGTGTGTATACCTGGTACCTGTGAGAGCCAGCAGGGGGCATTGGCCTCCCTTGAACTGAAACTACAGAGAAATATGTAAAGTGATATTATAGATCAAATGAACTTAAAGTATATCTATATAACATTCCATTTACACACGGGAGAGTGTACATTGTTCTTAGCAGCCTGTGGAACTTTCTCTAAAACAGATCATATACTAGCACACAGATCAAGTCTCAAAATGTATTTGAAAACTGAAATTATATCAGCAAAAGAAACTCTAGAGCACATACAAATGTATAGTGATTAAACAATGCACTACTGAATAATTAATAGACCCTTGAAGAAGTCAAGAGGGAAATAAAAACAATTCCTAGAAAGAAGTGAAAATGAAAACCCAACATACCTGATCCTATGGAATATGATGAGAACAGTCCTAAGAAGGAAGTTTATAGCTTTATCTACATGAAGAAATCAGCAAGATCTCAAATAACTTACAGGTACCTCAGAGGTATAGAAACTGAAGAGCCCAAACCCCAAATCAATAGACTGAAGGAAATCATTACGTGGAGGGCCAAAATGAATGAAATGGAAACAACAACAAAAAATACAGAGAATCAACAAAACATGAATTGGCTCTTTGAAACGGTAACAAGATAGACCCTTAGCCAGGCTAACCAAGAGAGAGAGGCTGTCCATATAGGCTCACAGTTAAGAGCACTTGCTGCCCTTGCAGAGGATGGGCTTCGGTTCTCAGCACCCACATGGCAGCTCACAACTCTTGGGGGTATTGAAGTCATCAATGCTATTGTTTTGGGATTAGTCTTTGATGTTACATCTAATAGTATTCCTTATATAAAATTGTGTGTACTTGTCTGTGTTCTGGACATACATGCTTACAATTATGTCTTCTTGAAATTCTTTAATCATTAAGAAATGACTCTTCTTTATTTTTCCCACGAGTTTTGGTTTGAGGTCTGTATTGTCAGATTTTAGAACAATAATAACTTCTTGGTTCCTGTGTCCATGCCCCCTAGTCATTAGAGACAAGGACACATGTAGCCCAGGGTGGCCTTGAACTCCCTATGTAGCTAAGAATTTCTGAAAATTTTGTTTCCATCTCACAAGTGCTGGGACTTACAGGCTACTACTTCTGACTCTATACTCAAATTTAAAATTTTAAATATTCACTACCCAAGTATATGGTATAATTGAACAAGGAATCAAGTTCTAAACCTGGGATTTGGTTAGTTTACGAAATACTGGTTTTTTGAGCAGCTTTTCCTTTCCGGAGAACTGTGTTTTGTACCAGCTCTCTTTGTTTATACAGGCCGAGGAGAATCTTGGCATGGTGATGATCTTCACACTTGTGACAGCCGTCCAGGAAAAGTTAAATGAGATAGTTGATCAGATAAAAACCAGAAGAGAGGAAGAAAAGAAACAGAAAGAAAAGGAAGCAGAAGAAGCAGAGAAGGTATATTTGAAAATCTTTCATTTTCTTCACATCACTGTTGGCTTGCTTGATTATTTAGCTTTTTTTCTGATAATTTTAGTAACTTGAAAATCACAATAGTGAAACTAATAAGTAAATTTTACTAGGAATGAAATTCTCGTTGACATATTGTGAGTAACAAGTGACGGATTTAATAAAGCTCACTCATGTGAGACCAAGAATTGTAACTCATTCTAGCCAGTGTGTAATATTGAACTATCAAGCCCTGTCACAGTGAATTCCTAATTATAAAGAGACCAGCTCCAAGCCCGGAGTAAAGTAAAAAAGTGATGACAGAGTTATAAATTGATGTGTATCTAAAACATATTAAAGCCGAGAGCTTTCTTCATAATAAATAGCTATTATAAGTACAGTCCATATTTTTTTTAATCTTTAGAAGAAAATTTTATTTGACTTTTTCAGAATAAGCTGCTGAAACTAAACTAGTTCAGGCAGAAATGATTGATCTTCTTTACCTTCATGGTTGTGTGTATCTCAAAGACAAAATCATTTAGCTTTATTTGTTAAATTACTGCTGCATTGACATGATGCTTGTGTCTTTTATTTTCTAAGAAACTGTTCCATGGCACTCCCGTTACGATTGAGAATTTCTTGAGTTGGAAGGCCAAGTTTGATGCAGAACTCCTGGAAATTAAAAAGAAACGGATGAAAGAAGAAGAACAAGCAGGGAAAAATAAGCTAAGTGGTACGGACACCTCTCTGGCTTAGCCACTCTTGCCTCCCACACCACACCGTTCCCGGACAGCAAAGACAGGACAGATTTCTACCGCTACATATATCTCTTCACACGCAGTTCGTACATAGTTACTGTTTTGGTATATGTTTTCTGTCTGGTGAGTTTTGATTTGGATTCTGGATTCTGGGATAAGAATATTAAGGATCGGGGCTTGAGAAGTGGCTCAGAGGTTAACAGCACTGACTGTTCTACCAGAGGTCCTGAGTTCAATTCCCAGCAACCACATGGTGGCTCACAACCATCTATAATGACATCTGGTGTCTGCTTCTGTCATGCAAGTAGAACACTGTATACATAATAAATAAAATCTTAAAAAAGAAAAAAAGAATATTAAGGATCAAAAGCCTTCAGAGTGAGATAATCAAACTCATGGTTTTCCATGCCTGAGAAACCTAGGTTTTTCATTTTTTCTGTTTTCATGTGAATACCGGTCTTAACTTCTAAGCTACTGTATAGTTTATAAATTTATTGAAATCCCAAGAAATACAGATGTTCAGATTTGTTTCTATTGTTTCTGTTTAAGTGGTTGTAGAGGATGAAGGAATGCTCTGCCATTTGAATTAAGCATATTTATTTCTTTAGGGAAACAGTTATTTGAAACAGATCATAATCTCGACACATCTGATATCCAGTTCCTGGAGGACGGTAAGATACTGTTAGACTTCCTCATAGATATAATGTATCATCTTTTAATCGATGAAAAGCAAATTGTAGTTTTATTTAGTATGAAATTATCCTGTCAAACCTGTTAAAAATAACGTTTTGAAGATAAATTCTAATAGATGATTCATTTATACACCCTCTAAGTAATTAAATTGTATAGCAATGTGTGTTTCTAAGTTTTTTGATGACATCAGCATTCTCAGGATAGTAGGTGTAGTCCATGAGCCTTTGCCAGCTGGAAAACTGGGATAGCATACTTCAGGTGACATTTTCCTAAAAGTCTGTGTCAAATGTCGGAGAACTGAATCTGTGGTATGCTCTGGGTTTAGAGAAGCCTCACATGGAATTCCCAGCATCCTCTGCTCTTGTTCTTCTCTCCGTTTGCTCCTCCTAATAGCTCCCACCCTCAGGTGCTCCCAGTACGGCCCTTTCTTCCACCCAGCACACAGCAGAGCAGCATGTACCATTGCCTGCCTTGTCCAGCTGCTTGTGTTTTTAAACTGGTCTCCATGCTCAGTTACACCTGGTCATAGTAGCATCTTCTTCTTAGGGTTTAGGTCCCCTTAACCTTTTCTTGAGTCTACCTTGTCACTTGGAGTTCTCAAACTTGCCTTGGATTACCTGCTGGGGAAGGGTAGGCACTTACTGCTGAACCATTCCCCTTGACCTCACAGGGCGTTTACTGGCACTAACCCTGTCTCTTTCTTTCTTTCTTTTTGTTTTTTTTTTTTTTAAACTTATATTGATTTATTTGCCTTGGTGTTTTGCCTGGAACTGGGAACTGGAACTACAGACAGTTATGAGCTGCCATGTGGGTGCTGGGATTTGAACCCCGGTCCTCTGGGAGAGCAGTCAGTGCTTTTAACCACTGAGCCATCTCTCCAGCCCCCCCCCAGTCATTTCTTTGTGGTGTTAAGAACTGAACCCTGGGCCTCATGCATGCAAGTCAATGCTGTCACTGAGTACACTGCCAGCCCTCAATGTTATTTTCCCTCAACTGCATATTAGTACCTTCTCCAGCAGATAGGTCAAGATTTTTATTTTTATGGTCTTAAAAACAAAACCCAAAGCTGGGCATGGTGGCTCATGACCTGTAATTTGTGTTGAATCATGAATTCCGATTATAATGAAAGAGACACAGAGCCAGATATCAGGGAAAGGCTGAAATATCAGAGAGAGGAAACACCACAGTCAAATCTCACCCAACTATCTTCCAGCTTCCTCAGCTTTGCTCCTGGTCACTTCTAAGCCTACCTTAAGTATCTTTTTTTCTGCCCAGCTGTATCCCATCCAGGTTAGGATTAAAGAGCTATTCTATTTGGTAGTCAGCCTTGAACTCACAGGAACACAGAAAGATATCTGTCTCTGGAGTTCTGGGATTAAAGGGGTAGGTCACAACTCCCAGCTTTCCCTGTGCTAGGATTAATGGTGTATGCCAATGAAGCCCAGCTGTTTGGCCTTGTACTCAAAAATCCAGAACACCGATCTACCTCTGCCTAGTTTTTGATTGTGTGTTGATCTCTTGATATTCTAGGTTTTATTAAATATGTAACATATCACCACACTGTGTACTTGAGGACTGAACAAAATTGCCCAAGTTTGAGGCCATGGTATTGTGCACTGAGTTACCCAGGCCTGTCTAGGCTACAGAGTGAGATTCTCAGACAAACCACACCAAAACAAAACGAAAAGCCCCTAGCAATTCAGTACAATATTTTCTTTTGTTTACTGAGAAATTCCAGCTCCCCAAAGCTTCATCTCATTCTCTTGTTCTTTGGAAACTTTATTATCTTTACCCACCACCCCACCCCCGTCCCCCACACACATCCCCGCCCACCTCCCACTCTTCCCTTTTGTCTTCTATCGTGTCTCACTGTAAAACAGTGACTCATCCAGAACTTCCTGTGTCGACCAGACTGGCTTTGAACTTAGAGAGATCCTCCTGCCTCTGCCTCAAGTGCTCCAACATGCTTGGCTTCACTTGTTCTTGACGTCTTTCTTTTTCTCTTAGCTCAGGGTACCCCTTCATTTCTAAATTTCCCAAAGAGACCTGTCTAGTCTACCTTGGAAATATGTCCTAACAATCTCCTTCTCTTACTTGACGGCTTTATTATTTTTGCCTGAATTATTATTGTAGCCACCCAAATAATTTCTCTGAATCTTTCTCCTTTATAAAAAAGGATTTATTTATTTTATATGTATGACTTGCTACATGTATAAGTGTACACTACATGCATGCTTAGTTGCCATGGAGGCCAGAAGAGGGCACCAAATCTGATGGAATAGAGTTGTAGATAGTTGTGAGCTACCGTATGGGTGCTGGGAATTGAACCCAGGTCCTCTGATCCACTGGAAAAGCTGGCAGTCCTACCAGTCTCTGAATCTCTTTCTCCTTCTCAGGGCCTTAAATATTCTATAGTTAGTGCTCTGCTTTTGAGAAAGTGAAACTCATATTTAATCATAAAACTTTAACAGTCTTTGATAGGGGAAAAATATTACATAGTGTCTCTTCAGGCCTTAAACCTATATTACAGCCAGGTATTTTTCCTCAAGAATCTTGTCTTCTAATTAGAAGTGTCAAGATCTTACTTTTTTCTTCTGCCTTTTTTAGACCTCTAGAATTGCTTCATCCTGACCCTTGCATTCTTGGTGGATTCAGGTGGTTTACCCTGAAGATATTTAAATCAGTTATTCTGTGGCCCAGACTTGCTACATTATAGTTTTAGTTCTGAACTTCTCGAGGCTCTCTATATTCTTATTGGATTGAATATCAGTAAGCTAGACTCCAAGAGGGAAGGAACATAACATTTGTGCAGATTGGGGATTTTGGTGATGCTGAGGCCAAGCCTGGCCAGTGCTTCTCATAGGCTTAGACATTAGAGTCTTTGCCCTCTAGTGTATATAAAAGGAACCAGGCAAGTTGTATCTGATAGAAAGTTAAGAAGTGCAGCTGAGCTTTGATGAAATTGTATATTTCTGCTGCCTCTAGATGAGATGAACCGTGGGGCTGTTCTCAGTGGTGGTCCACTGTGTAGAAGATAGTGAGTCTTGTTTTCTGCTATTCCATGCTGCATTGTCAGTGTTCTATGAGGTTGGGGCTATGAACATGAAGACTGGAGATGCTCTTCTATTGTCAGAGTCTCTGCTGGTCAACTAGGAAGGATTTGCACTAGTAGCTTGGGGTCATCACTCACCTGTACAGTGGTTGTGTTTTTTCTGGAGTATAAGGCGAGACTGTCTTGCTCTTCACAGCTGGGAACAACGTGGAGGTGGATGAGTCCTTGTTTCAGGAAATGGATGACTTGGAACTGGAGGATGGGGAGGATGATCCTGACTACAATCCTGTTGCCCCGGGGAGCGACTCCTCAGACTGACAGACCATTTCCGACTCCAGAGAGGCGTGATTGCCACAGCATCTGTGGCTATGCTGAGAGGGTTTGCATCTTTCTTTCGTTTTTTCTAAGAAAAAACATATTTCTCAGGAGAATATTCTTCTGATAGCTTTCAACATTGAACTTAATAAACTGCCCATAAAATTTCAAATATAAAAATGTTTTCTTCCTCTTATTGATGGACAGTTTAGATATTTCAAGTTATTTAGTTTTGGAAGGAGCCCCTGCCTGGAACACTGATGTAGGCTGCTGTTATACATGTGTGTGTTTACAATGAGGACTTGGAGTTACTCAGGATTTCTGTGCTGGAGTCACTGGTTAGTGTGGGTTCCAAGTGGCTTACAAGAAGACTTCAGTGAGTACAACAGTAACCTGGACCCTAGACACAATAATTTTGAGTCTTAACAAAATTAGGAGCTCAAATGTTCTGTAGGGAGGAATAAAACAGACCTTATTTACAATGGCTACAGTATTTGAGGCAGAATTTGAAGGTTTGAGGTTTGTACCTCTGGGCTCTTAGGTTAGATTCACAAACTGGGTCCCAATGTGATTTAAAAATAGTCCAGTGTTATTACAGCAGCTCTAGAGGTGTCCTGATTGAATACTCCCTGTTGCTTTGTCCCCCGGGATAGTGTTTTCCCTGCCAATTAACTAGTCCAAAGAGTCTACTAGGACTGTTTGTTCCTAGAAGAGAAGTACATCCAGGTATGTATGGGATGTTGTCTTCATATTAAATTGAGATGGTTTATTGTGGCATCAGGTAAGAGAGCAGGCTTCCTGTAAACTATCCATTCACTACAATTTAGAAGGTCAACCCGGTCCTGGTGAAATCATTCATGTTATTACACATAGTTACCTCCAGTCAAAAGTATATGTCATATACCCACAAATGCAGAATCAATCTCACAGATACTTTAGGAATGAGACTTATAAGTAAAATCAAACTATTTAAGATAAAGCTACCGTTATGGGATTTAATACTTTTGAGGATATTTTGATTTGCCTTGATACCAGGTGGCAGCAATAACTTTCTGTCTATGCTGAGAGCCAAAAGTTTATGTTTTGTAAGCATTTCTTTTCCTTAAAAGAGACTTGGAAGCTGATCAGGAGATATGGAAGAACCTGGAAGAAGCTGTTCTAATAAGTTACAAAACAGTGAAGTACACTGCCGAGGTCAGGTCCCTGACCTGGATGTGCCAAGGAGTCCTTGTTCCTTCACATGATTTACAAGATTGGTAAATGTTTAGTATTAAAGTGGGTTTCTGCCTTGGTCATTCCAGACCGTAGGGAAAAGAAAGTGATATAAAGACAACCTGGCTAAGTCTAATGACACTTCAAGGTCTGTGACATGAGTGTAAATCACAGATTCATATTCTGGGACCGAGTCCACAATTTCAGTTGTTCAGTGGCCTGACCAGTGGCATCAGAAGCAGTGTGAGACCACTTGCATGTGGGAAAGCATCTGTTTGTGCCGAGTGATATAAAAATATTAGTAGAATGAAAAGGTCAATGCATGTCATTGTGCTGGACCCTTGTGGCACAGGAACACTGAGTAGGGAATGTGTGAGTTATGGGAAGAATGAGAATTCCTTTAAGAGTTTAAATCAGTTTTTTAATTTCACCGACATTCTTGAATAAGGCTCCTCATCCATTCATGCTCTTTGTCATCAAGGATCCTCAGGGGCAAGTTGAGGAAGTGGTGTTCCACGGTCGGACGTAAAGGGTCACTTGAACATTGTCCAGTTGAGGTCGAACTAAAAGGAGTGGCTGTGTCATCTCATTGTAAAGAAGAGTTCATTATACTTTACAAACTCAAGCAGCCAAAGATGAGTTCCTGGAAGTTTCGAGAAGAAAGATGCCCATGGGTTGTTACTATGTGTTCTGTTACTCATTGCTGGGGCTACAAGCTACAAATGGAAGGGAGAGGACCGACCTGGCGTCACTTGAAGTAAATCCTTTATGTCAGGATGTAAACAAGGCAGGAGTCTGTGTCAAGATGATCACACATTTACATTGAATAACTGGGGGAAACCATCAGCTGTAGGCGAGGCTTTTCAGAAGCATGGTAACATGCAGTGTGTATACACGTATGTAGCAGTAGCTTGATTGCTGCTTAGCCACTGTGAGTAGCAGACACATATTGACAAAAAGAGAGCAAGTTGTCAGGTTGTTTCCAGGTGAAAGTTTGTGACCCCTTTGTCAGGTCATTAGTATGAAAAGATGGCTAAAGGGATTGTTTTACTTATAAGACACGTTCATCACAGGACTTTTTATTTTTTTCATCAAAGAAAAATGGCCTATGCCTATTTTTATTTTATATCTAGAACTAACTTTGCATTTTCCAGTGAGAATGATTAAATCACACCAACTTGTCATCCCTAACCCAGCCTTTGGTAATTACATTGTCACTGTGGATGTGCAATTTTAAAACACACAGATTTGCTTTTCAGTTGTTTACTGGGGACAGTTACTTAAAAAAAAATCTGTTCAGTAAACTGAATGAGTCACTGTGTCACTGGACAACTGCTATGTACCATTTGGCCTTTTGTGGTAGTTAATACTTTTTTGTCCCTGAATCGAAGTAATGCCAGTTTACTATTGTGACTAGAACCTTATCCATTTTTGACCACCACACCAAATATGTTTAATACTGTACAAATTTCCAGTTGCCCCCAATACAGAACAGCATAGCACTGTCCATGGTCCTGAACCATCCATGTTCAACTGTGTTAAGTTTCTCTTAAGTGTGTGATCCAGGTAAGTATTTCAGCAATACTGAACCAAAGGGGAGGTAGATAGAAAAGGAAATAGAGAGAGTATCAGAGGCAGACTGACAAATACATGGGAAAACATGCCTTGCAAATACAGCAAGCAGGTAGTACAGATTCGGGAGTCTTGTTTCTATAGAAATCAGCCAGAAGTGGGGATGAGGGTATTCTTTGGGATGTTTCTTCATGTTCTGTTCTTGATTTTGTCTCCTTGCACAAAGACGAAGAGTATTTGTGTTGGAAAGTCTTTGTGTGGAATATTAGGCTTTTTAATCTTAGAAAAAGAATCTTAGAGAAACAAATACACAATAGAATACACTGTAATCAGAACATCCTTGAAATTTTAATTTTTTTAAAGAAGGTTGTGAATAAAATATGAGCAAAAAGAAGAGCTTCAAAGCTACTTTGTGATATAGCAGTACACTGATATTATCAAGACTTAACAGCCACAGCAGAATGGAGTGTGACTGATGGGTGCCTTTTGCCTTTCAGTCACTTGCTGTTACCAGCTATTTGAGGAATTCTGTTGATTGCAAGTGTCTGAACCTTCATTTTATGGGAGGTTGAGACTTTTATCTTCCTGTCATTGGTACTGGATCAATAGGTACACTTTGAACCTGTCCTTGAAAACTAAGCACAAAGGAAAAACAAGATAGTGAAGATTTGGTTCTTAATATTATAATTCCTCACTGATGTTTGACACATTTCTTCACACAAAGATGCATGTTTCAGTTGGGAAGACTGGGGAGATATCTCAGTCAGTACAAGACCTTGCCTTGCTAGCATGAAGTTGGGTCCCCAGAACCCTGGTAAAGCTAGCCACAATAGTAAACACTAACCCAGTGTTCCTATAGAGAGGTGGGAGGTAGGGGAAGAATCATTGGAGACTGGGCAGCTAGCCTGCTGTATGTGGTGCTGAACAAGACACCGTGTCTCAGTGTAGAAGGCGATGACAGATACCCATGATTGTGCTATGGCATCCACATGTCCACAGAACACACACATCCTTATAATACTGTTGTTTTGCTTTCAATACAGAGGCTGCATCTGAAGCAACTGCTCTCCCAACTGGCAATTGCAGCTCCACAGCTCCGAGCAGCAGTTTGTTCACACAGGCTGCAGCCAGGTGGGAATTCTGTTCCCTTAGGCACCAGCTCTACCATGGCTGCTGGAGGAAACTTTATCTACTTCTCTATCCTATAGAATTCAGGGTTCAAAGGCTGAAGTAAAATCCTGCTAGCTCAGAGAGGTGGAATAGCAGGTAGCTAACCTCTCCTTGCTCTAGTCCTGAAGAAAGGGCCATCCTTCTGCTAAAGAACCCTCCTACTACTAAGTCCCTCCCTACCACTTCCTGTTAGCTGGTTGCTGACTCAACTTCCTGATTCCAGGCTAATTTATTTAATCAAACCAATGTAACACATCCTGTATCATTAACAAAGGCAGCAGAAACAAATACAGCACACCTTTACACAGTTGAAATAATATTTCACAATGTAATACACACTGTACACATGCAAAGATTTCTTTGTTTTTAAGGAACCTTGGTTGTCTCTTGGTGGGAAATGGTGAGAACTGGGCTAATGACCTCTAGAGATGGAAGAACAGCTGTGGGAGGGAGATGAGGTTACTGAATGTCCTTAGCTTCCTCTGGAAGGGAAAGAGAATAAGTAATTTATTTTTCAAAAAATAAGACTGAAGACAATAAAATGATTTGGCGGCTCTTAGTGGTTAAGAACTCTTGTTTGCTCTTCCAGGAGACCTGAGTTAGTTCCCAGCACCCACTTGTAGCAACTCACCTGTAACTCCAGCTTCGGGGAATCTGAAACTCGCTTCCTGACCATTGTAGACCCATAACTCACCCCCACCACACACATTTACAGAACTGATCAACTGCCCTAAGATGGGAACTTAGCAGTGAAAGAGAATTAAGCCTTCTCCTTTTTGTCATTATTGTATCAAAAGCCAACCAACCTCGACAGACAGTGGGAGACTGCTGGGCAGAGACGCTGCACTCTTCATTCAGCTACACGTGCACACCTCTTGTCCTTCACCCGTCTGTAGCCACAAAGCCTCAAGTTTGAATAATTGTGAGGAACAGAGTAGAGATATCCTGGGTACCCAACTGATCAACTGTAGCCTCTGTCTCATTGACTTCTCCCTTGCTCAGTGCTACTTCCTTCACTCTCTTGTAGGTGTTCTCTCCCTAAAATACTGCTTAGTCTGCTTCCGGGTTACACCCAACCTAACGGCGACTTAAAGCAGGCTGCAGGAGTTGAGCAGCTTTTTGTCTAGGACTTGGAGTCTCCTGATGGAACAGGTCATGGTATTGGTCCACTCCTTTCAGTGCGGTGCAGTCTTGGAGGACTGCACTACCTTATAAGACTACCTACCTTATAGTCTGTACTGAGTTCTGTCTGCAACTGAGATTGGTTGTAGCATCTACTGCCATTGCCATCACTGTTTAAGGACCATGATGTTTACTGCAATGTCAATGCCTCCATGGTTGTCATGGAGCTTACCATCTACAACTACCACTACCATGGTAACCACTATACCATTGCCATGATTACTGATGGCTTTAACTTGTATTTATAACACTACTTTAGTCAACATTATTTCTTTCCTGTTACCTTACCTAGCTTTTAATTTGGTAGTAACTTCTGTGGTGATATGTGGTCCACTGGATAATCTGTTAACAAAGGGAACAGGATATAGAGAGGCACATTATTTTACCAGGCCAACCAAGTCAATTCTTGGATTAGAAAAGACTGGGACAAGAATTGGGCAGTTTCTTCACATCTCAGCAGCAAGCACAAAAACTCTTGCTGACCCTGTCAGGTCTGAAGGGACAGAATTGGCCTTCATTTGCTGTATAGAGAGGCTATAGATGCTGAGCTGAAAAAATGTCTGAACACCTCAAGGATATTGTTCACTTGAATACACTGGAAAGTTCTGCTAATATAGCTGAGCCCTCCCAGTAGATCTGCAAATTCCTGAATCAAAAGGACTCTGTAATGGCTTTGTCTGAACAAGTGCATAATGCAGAAGAAGATAGAAATAACAGGCTTCTGAGTTATCATCATGGAGAGCACTGCCTTTGAGTAACCAACTATATTAATCATGAATCCTGATGATATTAATGTTTACAGTTATGACAATCTTTGATTCAAATAAAATATGTGTGTGTGTGTGTGTGTGTGTTTGACTCTATAAGTATTGTGACAAGAAGTACACTACAGCTTTACTTTTGGAACTAAATAAAATCAGCCCAGTAATGAATGCTTGTCTGGGGCTAAGCAGAAACTGTTATCATCTTTGTTCAGGCAGTTACCTATTAAGTATTGATTTTGTATGTATAATGAATGTATATCTTTCCCTCCTAGGTTCATTCTGCACACTGTTAGTGATATACACCTATTCACTGCAGCTGAACTGTGGGGAGATATCACCTAAAAAGTACATGTCAACCACTTCTTACTTGATGCTGTTACAGTTTATGTAAACTGCTAGTAGATACCCTAAAAATAAGTTTATTGTCTGCTTTCAAATCTATTTTTTTTCTTTTTTTTTTTAAAAAAAAAACTTTATTTATTTATTTGTCTTGGTGTTTGCCTGGAACTGGAACTACAGACAGTTGTTAGCTGCCATGTGGGTGCTGGGAATCGAACCCGGGTCCTCTGGAAGAACACAGGGTGCTCCCAACCGCTGAGCCATCTCTCCAGCCCCCTCAAATCTATTTTTTAGGTTATAATCCTTTTCTGTCAGAAACAATATGGGCAAGTAGTGTGTTATAAATTATAGAAAGTAAGTTACAAGAATTCTGAGACACAAAGAAGTCTTAGTGAATGTGGAATTTGAATTAGATCATTTTTTAATGGTACTACCGATCAAACACTGGGCCTCCTACATGAGGAGCCAGCATTCCACCTTTGGACTGTATACATAGCACTGAACTGAGCTACTTTCATAGAACAAGACTCAGGCAATTCACTTATTGTTATGGTTTTTGTTGTTTTTTTTTTATTGTTGATACCTTAGTGTTTTATTTCTTGATAAAGATTTAAGAATCTCACAATGTAGCCCAGGATGGCTTGGAACTTGCAATCTTTCAGCCTCAGGTCTGTGCAGAGGAAATAAGTGTGTGCTACCACATCTGACTAGCCTGTTCTTTTGTTTGAATTATGATTTATAGCTGTTAGGTTTTGTGTAACTATTTTTCAAGAAAAACTGTTCTTTGGAACATTTTAATCTATGTTTTGTATAAGTCACTAATAAGTGTGGTATTAAAATTTTAATTAAATAAAAGTTACAAAAATAAAGCACAATGCTGAATCAATAGGAAATGATGGTAGAACCAACAGGGAAGTTGGTTGGGATGGCTCTCAGTGTATGTGCTCAGTGAGTTCTCATTGAGCCCAAGCTGTGCTTGAGTAATCAATCTGTGCTTGAGTAATGCTTCCAACAACTTCTGGTTGTCCCTGGGTGCAACTATGGAGATTAAGAGTCCCAAAGCCTGCACAGATTTCTAATGTACTAGGTATTCCTTTCTAGGAACAGTCTATATGTAGCTGAGTATAGAAATATCCACATGTACCCAACCTTATGTTGCAGTTTTACTAATCACTGATAATGTTAGAACATAATCGCTGCACAACCAAAGGAAAGATTTTTCCTTTTTTGTATTTCGAGTGTGTGTGTGGTGGCAGGGGGAGAGAGACAGGGAGAGAGAGAGGGAGGATATGAGAGAGGTGTTTTCAGCTATTGAATAAACTAGCTGTCTCATCAATTTCCTAGACACAGGATTTTATATGAATTTATAGTAATTGGATTTATGATAATTCCATTTATATGTGGAATATTTGGCTACTTTTTAATGTATTGTTAGTAATACTTAAGTATTTTCTATACAAAATATCTTATTGCTTTTGTTTCATATGTATATGTGTGTGTGTAAGATAGCATACTGATTTGTTTTCAAGTTACTAGTATTGTTAGGTCATATTGCTTATGGATTTTAACATCAGAAAAGTGAAGGAATCCAGATGAAATTAAAATAATATACACTTACCTTCATTAGAATATCTGAAATTAGGAATACTGACAGCCCTGGTGTTGGTGACAATGTGAAGCAGCTGGAACTGCATCAGTGATGCTGATTGGAACAGTATAATGGAAACCAGACCCTATTCATCTGCTCTATGAGCCGAAAGTTTTAAGTAATTTTTTGCAGGAGACTTAGGAATCCCAAATTAGATTCTATTCAAGACTACTCACAGCAATTTTATTCAGAAAAGTCCAAACTGGAAATAAGCCAGATGGTATCAGCAGGTGAGTGAACAAAGAAATTGTGTTATTTTTATAGGGTAGAACACTACTATGAAAGGGAACACACTAGGCTGCATTAGAAATAGATAGATCTCTAAGTGTAGCAAAATATTGCCATTTATATAAAGTTTCAGAACAGGAGACACTGTTAAGATGAAAGTATGTATTGCCTATGAAGTAGAGGAAATTAACTGGAAATCTGGGTTAATTTAGAAAAGCTCAAAATAAAAGAGTTGAGTATACACAATAGCTGAGAATGTTTCCCTGTAGCACAGAGTTCCACTGGGTTTCAAATAAAGGATGAAAAATGACCAAGGGGAGAATGTGACAGGAATCAAGAGGCCTCTGAGTGTTAACAAGAGCAGCAGGCAGTCTACCACATGTAGTTGTCAGAGCCATGTAAGAGACACTGTGTGACTGTCTGGGCAGAAGTGGCACACTGGTAGCCGTCAGCAGAGACCAAAAGACAAGTCAGAGCAGCAGATCTGCCTCTGCTGACAGGCAGACACTAAACTTCCTCTGGAACACAGAAGACAGCTTTATTAAGAAGAGGAAACTGAAATCCTCTTGATACTGATTGGAGGTTTAACACTGGGCCGCTTTTAAGCTTAACAGACTGTCTTTATGATGGGGCGAGACTCTCAGAAGACTGGATAGAAAATAACTCCGTGCTCCATGGTGGGAATCACAGAGCTGCAGTCTTTACTGGTCATGGAAAATTAAATGTAATAAAAGAGCTGAAGTCTGAAATTGAAGTTCAACTGTTATAGGACTCTGTCCGGGGCACAAATGAGTGTGAGCTGAGGTTTCCCAAGCCAGAGACCACACCTGTATTAAAGGTTCTACCACACCAACTGACTGTAAGAATTTGGTGGTTGTGGAGAGTTGGAAACTTAGAGATGCAGAGCCAAACATGTTTGATTGTTGATAGTCATCTGAGCAGCCACATAGGTACGACTTGGGAATGTATTGTCAGCAGATCACTAAAATTGCCTTCAGGTATGACCTACAACCTTCATAACTTGTCCCTGATCTACTGTGGCATCCCAGTCTGGTCCCCCACTAATATATTTGATAAACACCTTATCTGTGACTTTATTTTGTTCTGTGACTATAGAAAAATCCATGTAACTGCTTCTGTGTTAGGGGGTCATGTAGGACAACTTGTATCTGTGTTCTTGAGCCATGATAACTTATATTTGGCTCATAATAAACAATCTAGTATTTCCTTAGAGGTGAATGCATGTTGTGGTGGGCATTCGCAAGTAAATACCAGATATAGAAGACAGCTCTGTGATGAAGAAACCCATGAACATGGGAGTCACACAGGTCTCCAAGCTTCAAGAATACTGGTAGGTATCAAAGAGACAGCAGTGTTTCTATTGGAGCTATGAAGTATAGGTTTCTTTTCCTTTTATTGGTCTATATTATTTATGATGAAAATAAAGATGTCTTTATTTGTTAGATTCTAACAGAAATGAGATATATAAGATAAAAGATGATTAAATACATTATTAAATAAATTTTTTTCTCACGATAGAAAAATATCACAGGGTCTATTCTTCACAGTAATTGTAATGTGGCTATATAATGCTTTGATCATGCAAAGACACTATTGCCATCTATCAACCAAATGGAGTAAATTCTAGAGTGCAGTGTGTCACCTAGTGGTTAAAGCATTCATCCATTCTAGCCTTGACAATGTTGTACATTTGGCAACTTTGAGCAGCAAAAGGAACCAAGATTAATATCAAAGAAGGGTATCTTGAAAGTAAAATGGAAAGTTAAGTTAGAAGTGGGCCAGTGAGATGATTCAGAGTACAGGCGTCTGCTGCTAAATTTGATGACCTGGCTGTGATGACCTGTGGTAATACATCAGATATTTAATAAAACCTGGAATGTCAAGGGATCACCGCACAGTCAAAAACTAGGCAGACAAAGATCAGGAAGTTTTGAATCTTTGAGTACAAAGCCAACCAGCTGGGCTTCATCAGCACACACCTTTAATCCCAGCACAGAGAAAGCCGGGAGAGGTGACCTTTAATCCCATAACTCCAGAGACAGAGATCTTTCTGTGTTTTTGTGAGTTCAAGGCTGGCTACCAAATAGAGTAGCTCACATCTTTATTTCTAACCTGGATGGGTGAGAAGGGTATTTAAGGCAGGCTTAGGAAAACAGCAGACATTAGAAGTGACCAGGAACGAGGCTGAGGGAGCTGGAAGATAGCTGGGTGAGATTTGACTGTGGTGTTTCCTCTCTCTGATATTTCAGCCTTTCGCCCATATCTGGCTCTCTTTCATTACAATTGGAATTTGTGCTACTATGCCCTGGTGTGATGGCCTGGCCACAGGGTGGAGCAACTGTCTGCTACACCTTTTCCTCTGCACTCCACAGGTCTCCCCACTTTCTTCCTCACTCTCTTTTTCTCACACCACACACATGCATACAAATAAAATAGAAAAATAAAGATACATTAGAAATATAAACACTTTATGTAACTGGTACAAGTTTTGTCTTAAGGGTTGTTTTTTTTTTTTGTTTGTTTGTTTGTTTTTTCTCCTTTTTATCTTCATTGCAAGAGGTGAGATCTGATGGAGGCTGTTTTCTTGGACACACACTGTAAGAGTGGTAGCCCAGGAAACAGAAGAATGGAGGGGCAGTCACTTAGAAAAGGAAAAGACAAAACCGATTTATCCATAGATCCCTGAAGCTTTCAGGCCTCCCCAGAGGAGTTTCTTTTTGCAGTAGTTGAATTATAGAAACTCAAGCTAGTGAAAAATGCTGACACTTTTCTCAGCTCAGTGCTCAGCTGCAAATGGGATATCTTCATTACAGAATCACTGCTCAGAGGCATGGCAGAAAAGGAGGAAGAAAGACTGGAAGGGACCCGAGTGAAGCAGTGTCTTTTGTACATGATGGCACTGCCACACTCCTGAATTCACAGCAGCTGTGGTTGCGGGTCAACACTAGCATCTAGAGGGCAGGCCCTGACAAGCCCCCACCACTAACAGACGGGGTGGCCAGACAGTTGGTGGCTTCTGGAGTGTGTGTAGGGCAATAGTATACTCTTAAAGGTGTGGCTCCTAGTAGGTAAGTCATTCACTGATGCATGGCCCCATACCCAGGAATATTTGAACCATACAAATTGGAGTCAATGGGTTTAAATTATGAAGAGAGGAGTGGCATGTAGTTGAAGTTGTAAGAAGTTGGGGAGGACCTGAGAGGAGTTGGCATGATTATGGCCAAAGTATGTGTATGCAGTTCTCTAAGAAATAATAAAAATATAATATGAAAAGAAAATTTACCTTGCATATAGGAATAGATTCTGTCGTAAAAGAAAGTATAGACTAATTTTAATTAATGACATTCAAATCGTTTTATGTAACTGAAAGACAATGTTTATTTGAGGTTTTAGTAGTTTTTTTTAATTTTATTTATTTATTTATTTGCCTTGGTGTTTGCCTGGAACTGGAACTACAGACAGTTGTTAGCTGCCATGTGGGTGCTAGGAATCAAACTCGGGTCCTCTGGAAGAGCAGATGGTGCTCTTAACTGCTGAGCCATCTCTCCAGTCCCAGTTTTAGTAATTTTTAAGATATCTATGAAATGAATGAACAAAAATTGCCTAAAAATGTTTTTAGCATTGGGCACAAGATTAATTGTTTTACTTTGATGACAGAGTAACTACATTGTTACACTGAATATACAGACAGCGGAATGAGAAGAATTTAATAACAAACCTATTGCATGCTTCCTATTGTGGTCATGTTCTTTGAGGTAACCAATCTACTTCTTTTCTCTCGCCTACCCTGGTAATGGAAACATTTAAAAATTTTTATCAAATCTTATATTTAAATCTATTAGCTAAATATATACATTTATTATAAATACTACCTAAGCATAGTGATTTATAATGCTAGAACGGGTACTATTTTATTAATTTAAATATAACTGAGATTTATTATAATTAGAAATGATTGAACGAATGAACCACTTGTGTGCATGGAAAACAAATAAAAATTACTCAAGTCATTAATTTTATGTGACAGACCTGGAATGAAGCACATCACTTGGAAAACACCAATCAATCCTTAGAATAGAATTGAGCACAGTGTAGGCAGTGGAGACCACAGCCTCTTCTCTTCCCTCTTCATGACTTACTCGGCCCTTAGTTCCTAGGGCTCTGACGACTACAAAAGAGAAAAATTGAACTTTATTTTGCTCAAGTTGATGCTTAACTGATGCAGGCTGCTCTATTTATGACGGAAAAATGAATCCTGATAGGTGTGTGTACATTGATTGCAATTCATTAAAGCTCCCTTTATTGAGAGTAAGTTTGTCAGAAACTGAATGGGAAATGTTCTCAGCATTCTTTCTGTGTCACACAAATCTTAATTGATCTCTTAATAAAAACCCAGAGCCAGATATTGGGGAAAAGCTGAAAGATCAGAGAGACAGAAAAACAAGCCACAGCCGCTTCTTACCTAGTCACTACTCAGCCCAAAGGGATAGATCCTGTCTCCATGAATCTTCAAACTGAATAGAGGAATCACGGGGGTGGGAGTGGGGTCTCTTGTCTCCTCCCACCTTATATTCCTTTCTCTGTACAGCCATATCACTTCCTGTCTAAAACTTTAATCATGGGATTAAAGGCCTGTGTGTTTCCCAAGTACTGGGAACAAAGACATGGGACCCCAAGTGCTGGGATTAAAGGTGTCTGCCACCACTGCCTGGCTCTGTTTCTCTCCTGGACTGGATCAATCTCATGAAGCCTTGAACTCACAGAGATCCAGACAGATCTCTGCATTTGCCTCTAGAGTGCTAGGATTAAAAGGTTGTGCCACCACTCCCTGACCTCTATGTCTAACTCTGTGGCTGGCTCTGTCCTCTGATATTGAGGCAATTTTTATTTGATACTCAATATATCACCACATTTCTGTGCTTTGTTTTCCTTCTAGTGTATCCTGTGTTTCTGATTATAAACTTTCCATCTGTCATAGTTCTTTTTTTGTTGCTGTGATAAGAAACCATGACCATGGCAACTTACAGGAGAAGGCTTACAATTTCAGAGGGTGGGTCCATGACCATAATGGCGAGGAGTATGACAAGGGACAGGTAGGTATGGTGTTGGAGCAGTAGCTGAGAGCTACATAACGATCTACAAGTACCTAGCGTTGGCAAGGGATAGGGGCAGGGAGAACATTAATAGAATGGCATGAGCTTTTGAAACCTCAAAGGTCACTCCCAGTGACACCTCCTTCAACAAGGCCACAGATGCTTCTCCCATCCAAATAGTTTCACCAACTAGGGATCAATCATTCCAATATATCAATTATTGGGGTCATTCTCATTCACATCACCACACTCACCATGTCAAAACAGTGAGATACTCAATTGACAACCTAAAGTAAATATTAACTTGGGTTCATGGTCAAGGATTTTACTGCACGTTGGCTGGTACTTTGGTTTGGACTTGAACATCATGCTGAAGCGTGACTAGCGGAACAAAGCAGCTCATTTAATGGTGGACAGGAAGCAAAATAGGAGAAGGAGGCCGGAGTTCCCAGTATTCCTTTCCATGGCATACCCCAGTGACCTAACTCCCTTTTACTAGGCACCACACCCTGCCCCTCAAGGCTCCACTACAAACATGATATTCCTGGCTGCTTGATCATCCATTAAGCATATAAACCTTTGGGAACATTTAAGATAAAAACCATATCCTCTGAACCTCTGTATATAAATTACAGTTTTCATTTAGTGCTTTCTGGAATTCCTGAGTGTGCAGATGAGTGGGTCTTTGACTTTTGTGCCTTCTTTCCAACTCTTTCTTCTGTTTCGTCCACTTCTATTGTGTTAGCTTTGGTTTTATCTTATTATGTTCTATTTTATTATTATCCCTT
Source organism: Sigmodon hispidus (assembly GCA_004025045.1). Classification (NCBI taxonomy): domain Eukaryota; kingdom Metazoa; phylum Chordata; class Mammalia; order Rodentia; family Cricetidae; genus Sigmodon; species Sigmodon hispidus. The sequence continues at coordinate 257,798 of PVIH01000610.1, forward strand.
AGAAGCCTGTTTGTCTTCTAATGAGAGACAGAAATGGAGTGACTCTAGATGGGAGAGCGCGGGGAGGAACTGGGAGGAGCAGAGAGAGGGGAAATGATACTCTTGATATATCATGAGAAAAAAATCTATTTTCAATAAAAGGAGAAAAAAATCAAAACCTATAACATTGGGCAGTGGACTGTAAAGACTCATGTCCAGCTCCTAAATCAAAATGCAATGAAGTCTATCTTCAAGAGTCACCGTGTCCTGACAGTTCCAGGATTGCTCAGAGGTCTAAGTCCCAAGTCTCCTCTGAGACTGAAGTTAACCTCTTAGCACTGAGCCCAGTAAATCGTCTGAATTTCTATCAGTGTTCCAATACCCTGAGCATTCACAAGACAGGGCCATTTAGCTTTGCAAAATTCCTCTCCTAACTTCTCCAAACTCCTCTCAGGAGACATTGTGAAGACTATTTCAGGTATCATCAGGACTACCCATAGCACTCCAGGGATGATCACTTCCTCACCTTAGTGGTCCTTTTTTTTTATCACTATGACAAAATACCTGAGAAAATCAATTCATGAGACAGAAAGATTTATTTTGGAGCATTGTTTCAGTTTCTGGTCCCTTAGGCTTCACTTTGGATCAATGAGACAAATCATGTATGTAAAATAGCAAAGCTGTTCGTTCCCTTTATGTGGCCAAGAAGCAAAAGAAAGGTAAGAAGTAGTGGTAGGTTCCAAAATACCCATGAACATTGACTCCAATGACAATATTTTCTTTTAGTCTCTACCTTCTGAATGGTTACACTATGTCCCAGTGATGCTGTAGGCCAGGAACCAAGCCTTTAACTTGGGATCATTTAAGGTCCAAACCAAAGCAGTCTTCTTTATATTTGATCAATTACACTCACAACATTGAATATCGAAAAAAAGGGAACAGAAATAAATTATGATGGACTGCACCAGATGGTTCACTCTAATCCTGGGGCAGCCAGCAGCCTTTTACGCCTTGTTTGGATGTGCCTCCAGAACTTCATGTACTCTCCTAGGTTTGGAAAAGTAGTTGGAATTGAACTAGGGACCTCTAGAAGAGCAGCCAGTGCTTGGTTTTTGTTTTTGTTTTAAATACAGCTCCTTTCTCCCTTCTCTTGTGCTGGATAGCAGTTTCAGATTGTTTATAAGCATCTTTCAGATGTGGAGATTTAAGACTTCTACAAAATAATTTGTTGGGAGGCATATTAAAGATAGCCAAAAGAAATAATATATTACCCTTGCATATTCTTAATTGTGTTATGATATAATCAAATATCTTTTGATTATTTTTCGATATCCACCCACCCCTGATTGCTTTTTGAGACAAGGTATCTCTGTATAACAACAGCTCTGGCTGTCCTGAAATTCACTCTGTAGACCAGGCTGGCCTCATACTCACAGAGATCCACCTGCCTCTGCCACCAAGTTCTGGGATTAAAGGCATGGGCCACTACCATCCAGGATTCAACATCCTATTTTTAAAAGGATTTTTAAATGTACTGTGCTTAAAACAATTTAGGTTTATTTCATATGTATTTAAAATTTTAAACTTATTTTAACTTTCAAACTATGTATTAAAAGCCCTAAAGATAAGATGGTAATTTAACATAAACTTTCAAAATTAGTGGTAGAAGTTTCAATTCTAGATATAATAGAGCAATTCATATAACAATTTTGTTGATGGAGGTAATATTTAATCTATTAAGTGATAGAGTATTCTGCTCCATCTATTGAGACATTGAATTTGTATTTTATTTGAGATGAGCTCACACTGTTTAGTCATGTCAGGTCTGGAACTTACTAAGTAGAGCAGGCTGGCCCTGAACTGACAGAGAGTGTCTTCTGCCTTCTCAGTACTGAGGTTTAAATTGTACACCATGGCACTTGGCTGAGACATTGATTTTTATAAGAAATATTTTTTCAAGAGGAGAGTTCTATATCTCAAACCACAAAATATAGCATGCAAGACAATATCCGGGTCTTTATGATGTTAAGGAAACTCTTAAAGAAATAGTGACAAATATCACCATATGGGGATAGTTAGTAGCTTAATGACATTTTTAGGAATCTCACTAGCCTTAGAACTAATGGAAGTACAGCAAGCTACTGCTAGTTATTTGGAGACTAAATAGGAAATTAAATTTTTTAAAAAAACTACTTCTATTCTTTGCGAATTTACATCATGCAATTTTAATTCCAATTATCTCTCCATCCTCTCCAATCTTCCCTCTGCCCTTGAACTCCCCCCCCACCCCCAAATCAGGACCAAATTTAAAAGAAAAACCAAAAATCAAACCAACCGACAAAAAAAAAAAAAAAAAAGAGAAGAATCTTGTTGTGGGAACTGTAGTGTGTCCTTCAGTCCGTTCATCTTTACTCACAAGTGCTCACTGTCATGAGTCATTGGTCTGGCCCGAGGTCTCTGGTTTTTGCTACACCAACAACAGGCTGCCTCTGTGGCTCCTCTTGGATATCCTGCTGTCCTGTGTCATAGATATCCTGCTGTTTTGGATTTGTAAATTTGTTCCCTTTACATGTTCCAACAATTCATAGATTTTGGTAGATATTGTGGTGGACCAACTCATAACCCTGTTTCTAGGCCTGGGTAGTAGCTGGTTGGTCAGGTCACTAGCTCTCCATTAATTACTGCCTTGGCTAGCTCACTCAGTGTAGTCACAGCAAAGATTGGGGCCAGTTCTCACAGGTTCTCAGATCTGGGACCCCCACACTCACATCATCAGAGCCAGCTCTACTGTTTTGCTCAGGTAAGGTGCAGGGCCCTCTCTCCTGATTGCTGTAGGGGGAAGTTAGGATGGGGGCAGGGGTCAGCTCTTCTCTTATACCCTCATTGGCACCCCCCAACAGGATCTACTGTAGTGTATTGCTTAGGCAGGGTTTAGGGCTGTGGGAACCCATGCAGTGACTCAGTTTCCCATACTGACTCAAGAGTCTTTTTTGACTCACAGAGTAAGAGTCACAGTGACTCAGCTATTCTAGAGTTCTAATGAAGCAAGTTCGCCTTGCTCCTTGCTTTAGCCTTGACAGTTGGAGGCTAGGCTGATTAGCCCCTGGGAATGAATTTATTATCTTGCTGCTGGAGCTAGCAGAAGGCACATGATATGATAATGAAGCTGCCTGCTGCCCTATTCAAGGATAACACAGGGTTTACTCAAGGTAGCATTTGAATGCTTGTACTGTACTTTATTTGATTTCTGACTTGCATATGTATATAAGTGCTTTCAGAAATACACTTGAGGTCTTTGTGGTTTTGAACCATGGGTTCCTCTTGATTTCTTTCCTATCTCCTTTCTCTTCTTCAGCTGCATTTCTAATCTGTCTGATGAAACTCATATGGAATAGCAAGAGGGCATGGCAGGGGTGGGCTCCTGAGACCTCCATGTTGTCCACCTGGGGGGAGAACACACATCAGTGTCAGTATGTACTGGAGGTGGAAGGCATGAGACTTCTAAGATGTCTAGGCTGGTTGAAGACAGAATTGGAGGAGTATGCTACAGGAGTGTGGCCAGTGTGGACACTTAAGTAGTTGAGTGGTATGCTGGAGACAGACATTTCCAAGACTTGTAACCTGCCTGGCTGGGGACCAAGGAATGCATAGTAGGATTGAAAGACCAAAATTTTCCTCCTTTGCCTGGCCAAGCTTGGTGCAGAGAGACTGGAACTGTGTCCTTGTCCTTGTTTTAGTTCTTAATTTGATAGCCTAGAGTCACCTGAGAGGGGAGTATCAGTTGAGAGAACACCCAGATCAGATTGGCTCACAGGCAGAACTGTGGGAGATTGCCAGGGTTTTATTTTGCTTTTTTATTGATGTAGAAGGGCCCAGCCAAATGTGGGCGATAATATTCTTTTGGCAGATGGCCCTGGATTGTATAAGAAAGCTAGCTAAGCATGACCTTGGAGATGAGCCAGGGAAGATCATCTCTCCACGGTTTCTGCTTCGTGTTTCTGTCTGGACATTCCTCAATGATGGACTGTGATGTGGAAGAATAAGTGAAACACTCCTTTTCTTCACCTCAGCAGCTTTCTGTCAGAGAGCTTTGTCCCAGCAAGAGAGGTAAAATGGGCAAAATGTGCGTAAACATGAGGTCCTGAGACCTCTAACCTGTCCTGGCTGAGGTCAGGGCTGTAGGAGTGGGTGGTAGTGTAAGGATCTGTAAAATCTCTAATCTGGCTGGCTGGAGAGTATGCACATTGATAGACGTGTCTATTATTTTATTCTTAAGAATTCTCTTTCCCACATAAGCTACTCTTAGGTTATGATTCTCGAGTTCCCACACAATAAGGACTTTGACCCCAGGAGAGATTCTTAATCTGTTCTACATACAATCTGTCCCCAGTTAGGGAACAGGACTAAGCTGAGGGCAATTTAAACTTCTAAACATTGATCCTGCACCAGTGTAAACAGTGTTGTAAACTAAGGTAATATTTGTAAAATAATCCACACTGTGAGGGCAACATAGTGCAAAATGTGGAAATCAGTGTAGTAGACTACTTATTAAAATGAATAGCTGTGGCGAGCCACTTTCTGGCCTGCAGAATGACGAGTCACCACATGCACGATTCTTCTCGGATCACACTTTATTGGAGTACAGCTCAGTTGAGAATGATGGAAAGAAGACCCCGTGCCTGAAATGCAGCCTGCTTATATGGGGAAGCTGGGCCGCCTGTAGCCGTATGATTGGCGCCCTAAGTAATGCCTCATTAGCATATAGCTGGTGATAGGTCCAAAGTAATGCCTCATTAGCATATAGCTGGTGATAGGTCCAAAGTAATGCCTCATTAGCATATAGCTGGTGATAGGTGGTAAGGAGTGCCAAATTAGCATAATCAGGGATCACATCGGATAGGTCACTATTCGATGCCTAATTAGCATAAGCGGCGCAGATGCAATAGCTGGGGAACACGATGCAATGTTCCAGCAAGTTGCGCAAGGGCCAACCGTGCCCTACATCTCCCCCTTTTTGTCTTTCTAATGGCACAGACAGGATATAGCCCGTACAGGTGTTCACCTCATGATGTGCCCACCGCTCAAAGGCTGTTTCCTGCTGCCAGGATCCCCGAGACACCTTCCTGCATGCAAGGCCAGTGAGGGCAGCAGGGTGCAAAGGCCTTCTCAGAGGAGAATGATTCCCTATAGAGGTGCAATGGCAGCTAAAAATTCTCTGTGCAACGGCAATCATTATAGGTCACTAAGGTCGGAGAGCCAGGCTGCGGGGGACTGCCCTGCATCAACAGCCAAGAGTGCCTGAGTGAGTAGGACCTTTTCACGAAGCACTCTGATGCAAATACGGCAAACCAGCCAGAGGCATAAAACAACCCCAAATAAACAAACAGCAGACTGCAAAGATTCCCACTCCCACCCACTCCTTAAAAAAGGAAAGGGCAGAAATGAGCCAAGAAGTAAAGCCCCCAAGTGTAACAGGCTCCAATCTTGTAGCATTTAAACGTGTGATCTGGAACTTTTGCTTGAGGATCATCTTTTTGGCCTCCACAGACCAATTCCCACTTAAAAATTCTCCAGTTCTTCGACTTTCATTCAAAGCATCTGAAACAACAAGAGAGGTAACACAAACATGCCCTAATTTCTGTAAACAGCCCACTTGTATTAGGCCATATACATCTTCAATAACCTCTTCTAGTAAATTTACTCTTTCGTTGGTGGCAAGGATACCACTCAGCAAATGGGAATTAAACTGTGCTTGTTCCTCTAAAATTTGCGAAGTTTGAGCCACAATATCATTAATTTCTTGGGCAGACTTGACTTGGCTGGCCATGGCTACACCTGCAGTAACTGCTGCAGTTGCTGAAATGGCAATGGCAGCCACAATAGCGACCGTAATGCCCAAGTCCCTCTTATGGCGTAACAGACTCATCATAGGGAACTGCTCTGGGTCAGCTTCCACAGGCATGGGGACAAAGGTAGGCATTCTAACAACTACTGCTGTAGTCACCACTGATCCATTCCAACACTCTGCCAACCAACAACTACCTGAAACGATGCAGTTTTTACTAGAGTTAGTCAAGAGAAACATAAAAGGTGACTTCAAACACACCAAAGCTGCTGACCCTGTGTAATTGCTAACCTCGTTGTTATAAGATGTTAATTTCAACTTCATCCTTGTTCCATTACCTGACTTCACCACACCTGACACATTATAAACCTTACCCAAGGATCCTTGCAAGTTCACAAGAGCAGAAACATCTGCACTGGCCCCTGCCTCATTAATCAATACCCAGGAAAAGAATGGCCATCCTTCAGTAAACCAAGTTGTGTTATCAGATTTCTCAACACTTCTCAAATAGGGCCTCAAGCCAGGGGAGAATTCAAATCCTGGACTAAGCTGTCTATTTCCTCAAGTTCTATCTTGGCAGGAAGTGAGGGTTGGAAAACTACTTATAAATGGTTGACAATAGGGAGCAACTATAGGTCTTTTGGTATTTTGTCTGTTCTTATTATTGTTATGTAACAGAACTATCCCTTCATGAATCAGGACCATAGTGGTAGCATTCACCTCGTGATTTCCATTAACTCCTGATTCTGTGCCAGAGGCGGAACCAGTAGCTATCTGTCCCAAAGCCTCAGTCAACATATGCACGGGAACTTGATTGTCCTTTAGGGGATTTACCCAATAAGTCAAGTTTTTTCTGGCTAAAAAAATACAGTCATCATTCTCTTTAAGACTGAAGCAAAGTGACTGATTCAAATTAATATTACTAGCATTATATTCTGCCCAATCCATGGAAAGGGGCTGGGCACAAGGGACATCCAATTCACACGAGGTGGAAAATATCGTAGGGAGAACTCTGGACTGAGCATGGACTGGCACAAGTCCGACTAATCCCCCAGAGTATCATTTTTTCCACCTGAATCAGGGGGAAGACGGTCAGGAGTGTCCATATCAGCATCATCCTTAGAGTCGTCCTCAACGCGTCTCCTCAATCTTGATGGCACCCAGACTGGCTCCTGATTCTGTGGAGAAACACATAAAGATCCTCTGGATCGAACGATAACAAGATCCGGGCCTCGCCATAGATTAGAAAGTACATCCTTCCACAAAACTTTGCCTTGATTGTTGGGTTCTGACAGCATATAACGTTCGGCAATGGTTTCATTTTTATCATTTAAATTTAGAAAATTTATAGTGAATAAAGCAAGAGAGAGCCTTTGTTTGGGGGTGCAATTCTCTGCTATTCCCCCTTTTTGTTTTTGTAGGAAGTCCTTGAGCGTACGATGCTCATGCTCTATTATCCCTTGCCCTTGTGGATTATAGGGCAGGCCTGTGATATGTTTCACTTGCATTTTGTGACAAAATGAGGCAAAATTCTTAGATGCATAGGCTGGCCCATTGTCTGTTTTCAGTGCATCAGGCTTGCCCCAAGCGGCCCAAGCTTCAAGGCAGTGGGCAATGACATTGTGAACCCCTTCCCCAGAAAGAGGTGCAGCGTGCATTACCCCAGAACATGTATCAATGGAGACATGCACACCCTGAAGCTTTCCAAAGGATAGAACATGGGCAACATCCATCTGCCAAATTTCAAGTGGAAAAATGCCTCTGGGATCAACCCCCACTTTCTGAGCAGGCAAGAATTGCACACAAGAAGAACAGCTTTTCACAATATTCCTAGCTATCTCCCTAGAAATTTTAAATTTAGTTCTTAAAACAGCAGATGAAACATGGTATAAGCTATGAAACTCTCATGCTTGTGTTTCAGAGTCCAATGCCACAAAAGCGCGCATTGCCAAATCAACTTGTTCATTGGCTTTTGCCATAGGACCAGGTAACAAAGAGTGAGCTTGTATATGGGTAATATAAAAGGGATTGGATCGATGCAAAATCTCACCTCTTATTTCTGCTAAAAGTGAGGCTACCATACTAGAGGGTTTAATATAGGAAACAATTTCTAAATTTTTAACAGCATTCACCACATATGATGAATCAGATACCAAATTAAAAGACTCAGGAAAACATTTAAAAACCTCTAAAACTACTCAGCATTCTACTATTTGGGGAGCATTTGGACAACACTCAACAGTTACAGGTGAGCTTCCTTGTACCATGTAGGCTCCCTTCCCAGTCTTAGACCCATCCGTGTAGATGGTTAAGGCATTGCTCAATGGTTGCTCCCTCATGATCTGAGGGAACACCACAGGCTGCTGAACTACGAATCTTAAAAGTTCACTCTTGGGCAAATGATTATCAATTGTACCAGAAAGGGCACAAACCAATATAGCCCATTCTGAGATAGTGGCAGCCAATATCTCTACTTGTTCTTTTGTATAAGGGACTATAAGTCGGTTAGGTGTCTTGGCAAAAGATGTAATAGATTGTTTAATGCCTAATAATGCAACTTCAGCCATCATGGATGGATAGTGGGACAAGGTTCTCATCCCTGTAGATTTAGTATGAATCCACAGTAGAGGCCCTTCTTGCCAAAGAACACCAGTTGGAAAGCCTAAAGTGGGGAGGATACACATCCAAATGGGCTTGGATTCATCACAGCACACCAACTGTGCCCTAGTAATTGCTTGCTCTACTTTTTGAAGTGCTATCTGAGCCTCTGGGATTAACTGGCATGGGGAATTAAGATCTGGGTTTCCCTCTAAAATATCATATAATGGTTTAAGCTCAAAGCGAGTTAATTTCAAATATGGCTGAATCCAATTTATATCCCCAAGCAATGTTTGAAAATCAATTAAAGTCCTTAAGCAATTGGTCCTAATTTCTACCTTTTGTGGTCTAACATGTGCATTCTGAATAGCAGCTCCTAAAAATTCAATTAGGTTCCCTGAGACCTCCCCCTTAGGGAGGGCTCGCCAAGCCTTCATATTGATGGTGTTTATTTGATTATCTAGCCTTTACGGGATTGAAAGGCGGTGATCGGCTGAGTGGCGGGGGGGATCATAGCATTCTCACTCATAGGCTGCAGCCGCCTCCTCTAGATCTTCCTCCTCCTCAAATTCAGTTAGGAATGATTTCCAGTCTAAATACTGCCCAGGATTGAGACACGCTTTTGCTAAGCTACTCCAGTCACTAGGCGTCATGGCAGATCTACTCAATGCCTCAACCTGTGCTACTGTAAAAGACACAGTAGTGTCATAAGTGCAGACAGACTCTGCCAGGGATTTCACTGTCTTAAAATCTAAAAGCTTGTGATACCTTTGCCCCTGGTTATCTTGAAAAACTAGAAAAGCCAGTGGCATGCTAGGACGCAGCTCATGCTGGACTCTCTTTCACACTTTTGTGTTGTCTGGTGGCTTAGAACAGATGCCCCCACCAGGCTGGCAATACGGGGGTGGGGGGTGGGGGGGCAATAGGCGCAGTAGGGGAAACAAATCGTTGACTTCTCCTCTTTAGTTTCTTTTTCTTACAGCCTCTCCCTTTTATTCTCCCTTTCTGTTCAGGCTCAGAGTTTGGACTCGATCTTTCCTCTGAGCACTGGGAAACAGACTCATCAGGGGACTCTAAGCAGAGTTCTTCTAGGGAAGGCAGTGGTGGATACAATCTTCCTACGGCCCCCTCAGCTGTTAGGAACTCTCTTTCGGATCATTCTTCTTTAAGCTTCTCTAATTCCCTCGCCCCTTCCTCTATCAAATCTTTACCCATAGCATGATCTAGGCATTCACGCACCAGGGACCAGATGGGTATAATACCCATTGCCAGCTCTCTAGCCTCGTGTGCCCTAATCAAATCCTTTCCTAACTTTTCCCATGATGCACTTGTAAGCGAACCACTAACCAAAACCCAAGGAGCGCAATGATCTACTCCATCTAAAAATGTTTTTAAATTTTTTGATTTAAAGCTCACACTGTTAATCTTCAACAGCTCTTTCAAAGCTGTGGCAATCGGGTGAGAGGAATTTACACCCATATCATTGCCTTTTTTTTTTTTTCCAAACAACCCCAAAATACCAACGGGTTAGATCCACTCATCAGCAGACGCCCCGTTCTCTGCTTTTTTTCTACAAGCAGAGTTTTCCTGCTTAACGCAGGTCCCACTATTTTCTTGTGAGACTTACCGGTTAACCCCCCTGATTACTGCAGTTCTGAATATCCTTCAGATTCTTCTGCAGCAACTGACCAGGTCCTTTATTTGCCGTGTACACTCTTTTTTTCTTCTCTTTCCCTCTCTTCAGGGTTTAGCTCATCTTGAGATATATATAAATCTTTAAATTCATCTAGGACTGGGTACAGTCCTGGCACTGGTTCTGAATTTTTCTTTTCCTTTTTCTTTTTCTTAGACCTATCTTTTGTAGTCCCTGCACCTCCATTTTCTGATGCGCTATCCTGGCATATACTGAGAGCCTTAAGTCCTTGCTGAGTAATGTCCTCATATTTCCCATCCTTTAGGCAATAATAGATCATACGCCATAGCGGAAGGGTGCCTCGGGAAAGTGTTCCTTCAGTGTTCGCACGGCCAGGGAAGGCACTCCCTGCTGGGTTGGTGGCACCGCAGCCACAAGCAGGCAAGAGAAATCAGGACAACTAGGATGAAAAAAAACTGCAGCAAAGATCTCAGGCTCTAGACCTACCAGGAGCACGCGCATATCTGGACGGACTACTCACTGACGATCCACTCTGTGTGTCAAGTTCTGAATCGGTCTTCCTTGCAGGGCATGAAGATTCCTGGGTTTCGGCACCACTTGTGGTGAGCCGCTTTCTGGCCTGCAGAATGACGAGTCACCACACCCATGATTCTTCTCAGATCACACTTTATTGGAGTACAGCTCAGTTGAGAATGATGGAAAGAAGACTCTGTGCCTGAAATGCAGCCTGCTTATATAGGGAAGCTGGGCCGCCTGTAGCCGTATGATTGGCGCCCTAAGTAATGCCTCATTAGCATATAGCTGGTGATAGGTCCAAAGTAATGCCTCATTAGCATATAGCTGGTGATAGGTCCAAAGTAATTCCTCCTTAGCATATAGCTGGTGATAGGTGGTAAGGAGTGCCAAATTAGCATAATCAGGGATCACATCGGATAGGTCACTATTCGACGCCTAATTAGCATAAGCGACGCAGATGCAATAGCTGGGGAACATGATGCAATGTTCCAGCAAGTTGCGCAAGGGCCAACCGCTCCCTACAAAATAGCAAAGCTGAGAATTTCTGATTTTTACTAAATTGAATGATTTTAGCATCCTATGAAACACTTAGATAGGAAAGGAATTGAATGAAATGAAATGAAACATGAACAAATTGTTTTGGAATTGTAAAGATTAAAAAAATCTTAAGTCTTGGAGAAATGGCTCAGTGGATAAGAGCATTCATTGCCCTTACAAAGGAGCTGGGTTTGGGTGCCAGCACCCATATGATTCCTCACAACCATCCTTAGCTTTATTTCCAGGGTTATCAAGTGTGCATATGGTATACATACATATATACAACAGACAAAACACTAATACATATATGATAAAGTAAATTGAAATTTAAAAGAAAAAAATTATTTCAGTCATTTGTAAACATTTGTAAATATTTTCCTAGAACTTCACAGTACACTGTGCTATGAAATAATCCTTCTGTACACTGTGTAAATGCTGCTGTGACTGGTTTAATGAAGCTGACTGGTTAATAGCTGGACAGGATAAGGTTATGTGGGAGAACCAGACTAAGGACACTGGGTAGAGAAGGGTTGAGTCAGAGGGTCACAAGCCAAATGTAGAGGAAATAGGACATGGAGAAAATGAGGTAACAAGCCATGAGCCATGTGGGTTAATTTAAGTTGTAAGTTAAGAGCTAGTTAGTTAGAAGCCTAAGCAATTCGCCAAGCATTTATAATTAATAGTAAGCCTTAGTATGGTTATTTGGAAAGTGGCTGCTGGGACACAGAGAAGCTTTACCTACAACAGTGTGTCACTGACCTCTGCTGTCAAGGAAGGTGCGTGTGGAAGATGCACTGTCAGCCTAGGACATTTGAGAGTAGCTGCAGCTCCCTGGAACTCAGTCCTCACATAAGCTAAGGAAAATCTGGACTGGCTTGTATTTCTACCTGTTTCTCTCTTTGCCTTCCTCTCATTCCACATTGATTGTGGTCCTCTTTATAAGGCTTTAGTACATGCAGCTGACCAACTTCTTGTTCCATCAGGGAATGTGTATTGTCAGCATAAATTCTTGTGTACATTGGGTAGTTCCCAATGTAAAAGCAGATGATTTTTCCAAGAGCTGGACTCGATTTCCAAGAATACTGATTTTTCCATCAAACTGACTCTCCATCACTCTGCTTTTCCCCAAAACTGGTCTTCAATCCAATGGGAAGTCTTACCTTCTAGTTCAGGGTTTGGTTCCACCAAAGGACATTAGGAAAACGTTTGCTGGAGGTAGAAGGGTGAATTAGGCTGCAGGTGGGACAGCTGTTTTCCTGGATCCTCTCGGGCAGCCCACCCGTCAGTTCTCTGGATTGTGTCTTCAGCTTTTCGCTCTTCTTCCAATAGGCTTTTGGTGCCCTTTGGGTTTCCCTGATACCATCCAACACCGCTGTGGAGTCTTTAAACATGTATCAATTAGAATGTGAAATTTAGTTCTTCCTCGGAGCAATTTGTATTGTTATTTGGATGTTTTAGATTTATATGCCTATTTCACTCAGGAACACCAAGAAGTCCAAGAACCTTCTTCAAACAACAAACATAAAATAAACAAGGACATGTGAGATATGAGGTCATTCAAAAAGGTAATCCCAGGGCACGTAGGAATCAGAACAACTAAGGAGCACTGCATAATTTAAAATAGCAAAAGAACTATAATCACATAGTGTAGAAGATGATGCAAGAAATAAGAGTAGAATTGAAAGCTTGTACAAACTCTGTTAGTTTTTTGCATGTGGGAAAGACACATACTCACTGCCAGTTTATTTCAGGGAGTTCAGATACCTGGAGAAGGGGGGGGGTGGAGAGAAAGAGAAAAAAAGAAAGAGAGAGCGAGAGGAAGAAAGAGAAAAGGGAGGAGAGAGAAGGGATCCACTACTATGTGTTGCTTCTTTTTAAGAGAGTGGGTGGACTCATTTTCTTTAAGGATCTGGCCACAGGGAGTTTAATTGTGCTCCAGTAAGTGAATGAGCAGCATGAATGGGCTTTTTTGTAAATGGGGAGATCATAAGAGTGGGTATGAAACTGAGAGGACTGATAACTGAGTTTGATGGGGTGCATGCTATAAAATCACCAAATAATAAATAAAAATATTAGAGAGAGAGAGAGAGAGAGAGAGAGAGAGAGAGAGAGAGAGAGAGATCACAGATCTACATAGCCTCCCCTGGGGGCATTCCCTTTGTTGGCAGTTCTTCGGGTGGCATGTTGAGCCAGAGGGTGTGCCACACACACAGGTGCTGTGTGGCTAAGGCCTGTGAATTCTTACATCCCACACGGCGCCATGCTGGGTCCACAGGCACAGCGTGTCAGAAATACCTACAGACTCCTCAACCTATGACAGGGCTGAGTCCCAGTAAATGGGCAGCAAATTTAGTGTTACAGCTGACAATGCACATGGTACGGTGCGTCTAGGTTACTAAGCATCCTCGCTCAGCAACAGAGAATACTGTAGAGTTCTGGTGTTTTCTTTTCCATCTCATTGGCCAGCTGGAGTTGTGGCTTATTACTCAGGTTGAGAAAGATCAAATACTTAAATACAAAATCTAGCTTTTACGGACTATATGTAGAATGTTTGCTTCTGAACATCTTTGAAGTCAGAAAAATTACATGTTGTGAATTAGGGTTGTAACTCACTGGTACAATGTTTGACTCAAAACAAGAGGCCAGGAGCTTTGATCTGCATCACGACAAAAATAATCATACAGTGTAATGGGATTTATAGGTTATTTAAGGAAGTGCTTGTGACATCAGAGATTTTGGCTCTTTATGGAGTGTGGCTAGAATCGTTGAGGATTCGGAACTTGAAATTGCTTTTTTGTTTGTTTTTGTTTTCTCTGGGAGAGGACCGAACATCAAGCATGGAAAGTTTTGACTTTTTAAAAATTGTATTAAGGTTATTTTGTATTTGTGAGTGTTTAACTTTTTAATAAATATTAATTTAAGCTGCTCCAGTTCCTGAATACCAATCAGAAGCAAAATCTTTTTCTCAACTCTTCCTCATCAATCTGGGGGATGGGGGCCTCTTCAGTACCCCCAACTGGATTTCCCAATCAGTCTAGCACACATCTCTGTTCCAATTCTCTCCTACTGAAGAGGGGCTTTAGCCACACACTATTAACCTCTATAATAGTGTTCAAACTGTTCCAAGGAGTCTATTTCCCGCAGGGGGGAAATCTCTGAGGCAGCAGAGGAAGTAGCTGTTCTACTTCCTCTGGGAAATCAGCAGATGAACACTATAGTGGCAAAGGTGACCTTTGTGTCCCAAGATACAGTGTGGATAAAAGCCTGACACTCTGTCACAGACAGACCGGCATTCCTTGGCTGGATTCAGAATAATTGGAACTCACAGAGGTCTGGGAAATTTGTGCAGCAGGTCTATCAGAAAGCCAGGGATCATTGCTTCCTTTCCCAGTCCGAAGGATGTAACACTGGAGGGCCAGTACCACGGGCTCAGCAAATCTCACTCCAAGTCCTCTTGGGGAAACAGCAGGAGCAGCAACACCCTTAAGGCCAGCGTTCCTCTACTCCACTCATCACACCAAGTGCTCACGCACACATTGAGCTTCATTTCCTTCCTGTGAAAAAACACAAACAGGACCCTCCCATAATCCAGAGCAAGGATCTTTCCATCTCACCTGAGCAAAAGTTGCTCAGGCATTATATACCAAAAGCTATCCAAAGGAGATAATTCATGGACATCTATATTCAATAAATTTAAAATAAAGAGGACATGATTCAATGCATTATGTGATGACTGAGAGTATAATTCCCCTTTTTAACTTTATGAAGCTGCGTCTTGAGACTGCCATGGTTTTCTCAATGATGCCTTGTCCTTGAGTATGAGAAATGCCTGTGTTATGCTCAATTTTCCATTGGGAACAAAATTGCTGAAATGCTTTACTAATATATCTGGATCCATTATCAGTTTTTATAATTTTAGGAATTCTTATATATGAAAAACACTTTAAATAATGAGCTATCACATGTGTTGTGGCTTTCTCCTGTTTGCACAGAGGCCATCAAAAACCCTGACTAGGTATCAATTATCAAATGCACATATTCTGTCAAATTCTGCAACATGAATAATATTCATTTGCCATAAATGATCAGAAAGGTCTCAAAGATTTATTCCAAAATGAGGCACAGCCAAATATTGTGGAAACATATTAAATTTCTTAACAATCTGATGAGCAAGGAAGGCCAAATTGTTTTCCTAAACTTCTCCTGTTCTGATAATAAAGGGCATGTGACTGTTGGTCCTCTTCTACCTGAGACAAGGCAGCTATCTGTGTTAATTTATCAGCTGACATATTACTGTCAGCTAAAAGACCAGGAAGATTGGAATGAGCTCTAATATGACCTACCAAGTTATGAAAAATTTCTTTGATTTATCATCTTGAATGTGCTGAAACAGCAGTCTTCCTAGCTTGGCCATTTCTAGTCCCAATACATGGAATAGTCTGTGTAACTTGAAGGGCTCTGATAATATAACTATCTGCATACACATTAAGTGAACTATTTACAAGAATCTGGAAAATCATATTCACAGCTTGTAATTCTGCTATCTGAGCTGAAGCTGGAGTTGTTTGTACCACATCACCTTTACCATTAATAACATAAGCAATTCTCTCATTGGAGGTACCATCTGTAAAACCTATCTTAGCATCTTCTAGGAGATCTTTCTTCACAACCTTAGAAAATACAAAGAAAATGCATTTGGGCAAATTGCAATGATCAATCAGCTGGAAAATAATTATCAATTTGGCCTAAACACTGAGAAAAAGCAATTGCTGAATAATCACTATTTTGAAATAATCAATAAACATTTATACTTAAAGGCACACTGATCATAATTAGTTCTCTGCCAAAATATTGCCTAGATTCTATCAAGCTTTTCTGTACTAAGCAAGCTACTGTTTCATAATAAGGGTTTAGCACTTGAGCCAGGAAACAGGTAGATGCAACCACAGTAATAGCCCATCTTGCCATAACACAACTGTTGGGATATGCTGTGTAGAAAGCACATAGGTTTTCCATTAGGTGAGTGAGTCATAACCTTGATTTCTTCATAACTGGCATCAATCATTCCTAGAGCAACAAAGACCCTATGCATGATAGTACTAGTTCTCCCCAGCAGTAATCCCACAGTGCCTTCAGGCAAAGGCCCATGAATACCAGAAGGATGAGCTCGCATCCTCATTTCACAAGGTAAAATTGCATAGATGAATGAGCAGAGATCCAATTCTGTGCTACCTGGGGTTGTTCTATAGAGGTCCTGAGTGGATTTTCTTGTGTGGGGGGGAACAGACTGTTGAATTACCCCATAACACTGCTTTTTAGAGGGCTAGGCTGGCCCTTCTGTTCATTTCCCTGAAGTGAATTCTCTAGGCATCCTTTGATTTACACTCTTTAGCCCAATGCTTTTTGCTCTGCGTTGGCATGTTACATATCTAATAAAACCTGGAATATCAAGAGATCAACCCACAGTTAAACTAGGCAGAGGTAGCTCCAGGAGTTCCAGGGATAACAGAGAGGTGGTAACTCACATAGCTCTGGGATTTCTGGATCTCTGTGAGTACAAGGCCAAACAGCTGAGCTTCAATGGCACATACTGTTAATCCCAGCACTTGAGAGGTAGAAGCAGGCATATCTCTGTGAGTTTGAGGCCAGCCTGGTCTACAGAGCAAGTTCCAGGAAAACCATGACTGTTTAACAAAAAAGCCTTGTCTCAAAAAACAAAACAAAACATAAAGGTTGGAGAAATGGCTCTGTCCCTGATATTCCAGGCTGGCCTCAAACTCACAGAGATCCTCCTGCCTTTTATGATTTTGTTGAATATATTTTCTATGCCTTTGAGCTGATGTTCTTCTTCTTTGATTCCAGTTATTCTCAGGTTTGGCCTTTGCATGATATCCCAGATTTCCTGGACTGTTTTGTTATGACTTTTTTGGTTTTAGTGTTTTCTTTAACTGACGTATCTATTTCCAACATTGAATCTTCCACTCCATAGATTCTTTCTTCCATTTCTTGCATCCTGTTGGTTATGCTTGCATTTGTGGTTCAGGTTCATTTCTTCAGGTTTTCCATTTCCAGCTTTGCCTTGGTTTGTTCCTTCTTTATTGCTTCTATTTTAATTTTTAATTCCTGGAATGTTTCATTCGCCTGTTTGTTTTCTTTTTCTTAGTTTTCTTTATTTCCTTTCAGGGATTTGTTCATCTCTTCCAATTTTTTTGTTTGTATTTTCTTCTATTTCTTTAAGGGATTTTTTAAATATCCTCTTTTAAAGCTTGTGCTATCTTTATAAAGTTGTTTTTAAGGTAGTTTCTTTCTGTTTCTTCTTCATTGTTATGCTCAGGTCTTGATGCTGTAGAATCACCAGCTTCTTTGGGTGGTGTCTTGTTGATCTTTATTTGTTATATGTATTCTTGCACTGGCAGCTGCCCATTGCTTCCTTGGTTTACTCTTAGTCAACTCTTGGGGCTGCTCTTAGTCAGTTCTTAGTTGACTCTTAGTTGGTTCTTAGTCAGCTGTGTATCGGGAGGCCTTCAGGTAGTCCAGTTGTCAGAGTGTGATGCAGATTGAGGTTTGGGTGGGATTTGGTCTGCGGGATGTCTTTCCAGCTATGTTTCACTGAAAATTGGCCTTGAGGGTACTCTTCTAGCTTTCTTTGGTTTAGGGCAGAGCTGGGTGTGGTTAGGGTATTGAGGGGATGTGTTCCCAGGCTGGAGCTTGGAGAGTAGCAAGGTCTCCACTTGGCCCGAGGGACTGGTACCACTCACCTCTTGGTCAGCTGTGTATCAGGAGGCTCAAGTGGTCCAGTTGTCAGAGTATGTTGCTATCAAACATTTTAAAATACTTTTATTGGCTTATACTCATTATATATTTATTGTATTTCACAAAAAATTTCTTTGAGGTATATTCTACCCCCTTATTTCTCCTTCTCTCCCATCTAAAAGCTAAGAAACATATGGATTTTGAAAATGTTTGAATTCTTTAATCATCAAAGAAATACAAATGAATATTGAGATTCTACATGATTCTGGCCAGAATGGACATCACAAAGGAAAGAAATAAGCACCTCTGCTGATAAGGCTGTCAGAAAGAACATCCCTCACATGCTGCTAAAGGGATTGTAAAGTGATGCAGCAATTGGGGAAGTAGGTATGGAGAACCTACAAACAACTAACACTAAAATGACTATTGACCCAGCCATCCTCTTCAGTGTATATAGCCTAGGGATTTTCAGAGAATTTGTCACAGAGATATTGGCATATCCATGTGTTTGTTGCACTATTCACTGTAATCAACTTATAGAATCAGTCCATGATGTGTTATTAATTTGTATTTATTTCTGTGACTATTAAAAAGAAAGATCAGCATAAATCTTAGTACTCACTGAGATTTATTTTGTATGTTTATCTAGTCACAAGTTTTGCTCATTTTCTTATGGAGGTTGGTTGTTTTCTTACTCATTTGAAGAAATTCTTCATAAATAATGAATCTCAGTTTTATATTTTTTTGCATTTATTGCAAATAATTTCCTATGGGCTGGTCTAAACCTACTCATCTCTCCATATTTTGAAGCTTTAGAAAATGTACCATAAGTGAAAGAAAGACTTTGTTGTATCTTCTACCAATTAAAATATCATAGAATGTTTGCATTTTGTTTCAAATGTACTGTCTCCCTCTCTCCTACCTTCTCCATGTTTATGAGATCTATACATATAAGACCCTGAAAGTATCTGGTTCAATGATAGTTCATATTAATATTACCAGAAAGTCTTGGCTCATTTTAGTACATTGTTTTCCCCCATTGATATCCATATTTTGTAATATGCTTTCCTCATAACCTGGATTATTTTACAAATATTGCTTTGGTTTAAAGCATTAAGTACAATGGGACAAGCTCAATGCTTAGAAACTTAAATTACTCTTAGATTGTGTTCCGTTCTCTTACCAGGAAAGATTTGTACTTTGAACAGATTAAGAATCTCTCCTGGGGTCAGATTCTGTGTTTTGTGGGAACCTGAGAATCATTACCTAATAGCAGCACATTTGGCAAACAGAAAACTGAAAAATAAATAAGAGGTGAGATAAGGTAGTAAAACAAGCCTCGAATAAAAGTCAATTATTGTAGAAAGCCAAAGGCAAGTAAAATCTACATCTAAGAAGAGAATCAGGGTTGGAAAGACATCATTAAAAGGATACTGCAAAAGCATTGCAATGAAAATAACTAAAATGTGAAATGATTTTAGAAAACTACATTGGTGTAATCTGTTGGATTTTTTGTTTTGTTTTGTTTTGTTTTGTTTTGCAGTGGTGGAAACAGACTAGGTTCAATTAACAGTAGGATGGTGTCTGAGTCAGGGCAACTGTTGCTGTTTATAAAATACCATGACCAAAGTAACTTGGGAGTGACAGGGTTTGTTTATCTTATACTTCCACATCACTGTTCATCATTGAAAGAAGTCACCACAGGAACTCAAGCAGGACAGGAGCTGATGCAGAGGCCACGGAGGGATACTGCTTACCTGCTTGCTCTCCATGGCTTTCTTAGCCTGTTTTCTTATAGAAAATGAGACCTCCAGCCCAGAGAAGGCACAACTCACAACAGACTATCCATAAACCACTAATTAAGAAAAATGCTTGACCTTTTGGAGGCATTTTCTCATTTAGGTTCCCTCTTTGCATAAAACTCTAGCTTGTGTCCAGTTGACATAAAACTAGCTAGCATCGTTGGTGACTTAGTTTTCTCTGTTGCTGGGATTAAATCATGACCAAAACCAACTTGGGCAGGAAAGAGTTTATCTTACATCTTACATCCCATTCTGAATAAAAGTCTGGGCAAAAGATTCAAGGCAGAAGCCTGGGGGCAAGACCTGAAGCAGAGGCTATGGAGGATTGCTGCTTACTGGCTTACTCTACATGGCTGGTAGCCTACTTTTTTGAACAACCCAGAACAATCCACCCAGGACTGGCTCTGGCACAGTGGGCTCAGCTTCTTATACCAATCATTAAGAAAATGCCACACAGACTCCTCTGCAGGCAAATATGATGAGGCCTCAACTGAGGTTCCCTTTTCACCAATGGCCTAGCTTCTGTCAATTTGGCATAACAAAACAAAAACAAAATAAAAAATCAACAAAACCAAAAATTAAAATAAACAGAAAAATGTATAACCAGGCCAAACTGGGATAAAGAAAAGGGTAATGAAGCTCTGAAAAATTGAAACTAGCCACTCAGATATTCTTAAAAGGATTTGATTACTAATGTGCACTAAAATATATCCATGTAAGATGTAGCTGTAAGTGTCTAATGTAACTCATCATTAAGCAACTGTGATTTTTGTTTTCCAGATCTCTGTAATGTTTAACTATAACCTCCTAATATTTAACTTATTTTGTACTCCTAAAAACATCTGATAAGATTTCTCTATCACCAGCACAATTTCATCCAACATATCCCTGCTGAGTTTGCTTTGCCTAAAACGCTTCTAATTGGCTAATAATAACATGGCAGGGGATATTTATACCGCAGCAAAAATCAAGTCCTGCCTTTCTTATCATTCCATCAGAACTGGTTTTGCTTCTTCCATTGACCTGCATACTGTGAGTACAGAGGAATAGATTTAGACAGTACTGGGAGTCTCTCTCTTATGCATAATATATGTTCAATTCTCTGTTTATGGTCTGGGTATGGTGGTACATGACTTTAATCCCAGCACTTTGGAGGCAGAAGAAGGTGGATCTTCGGGAGTCAGAGATCCACCTGGTCTACACAGCAAGTTCCAGGCAAGCCAGAATTATGTAAAGAGACCTTGTTTCAATGTTTTTTCTTATTAATTTTGTTTCTCTCCTTTTCTTGAGGTTCAGTGCAAAATACAAAAGGCAAATATATATGCCTTCTCCTCATATAATCACTTTTTCTACTGCCACTAAAATCCTCTGATGTCCATTTCCATAATGAATCTTCATCATACCCTCTCACCCTCTTTGCTCTCCTCATTTTAGCGAATAAAATTCTCATTTTCTCCCTATTCTCCCCCATCTCTGCCTCCTACCTCCTTCTCTTTTTCTTAAAAGATAGTCCAGGTGAGTGAGTGAACACAATAAACAACAAGTGAAGATTTCGTTCAGCGTCTTTACAGAGGCAGTGTGACACTCCTGTCCAGAAAGATCAGGATGGAATATGTAATAACTGTTTAGACAGTAAGTAGAAGTATTGTGTGTGTTAGGTGAGTGTGACAGTGGCTTACTTCTGTTTCCTCTACACTTCAGCAATATTTTCCATGAATGGATTCTCCATCGATCATTATTGTGTATTTTCTTCAGCACCCTCCAGAGATAAATTTTAGTTTTATTTTCAATACCAGTGTCATGTAACTCCACTGAAATTACTTTGTATGTGTGTTTGTGTGTGTGTGTGTGCTTGTGTGTATGTGTGTGTGTGCATATGTGTTCCTTCAATCCAGACTTTCTATCTCTAACATTCTACAGTCAGGATGCCTGGACTTGAACTATCAGAAAGGAAACCTGCAAGGAAGGAGGGTCTCAATTAGGTATTGGAGGCTGTGGTCTACAGCCCACAGAGGTTCACCCCGGTGATTCCAGTTAAGTGATTATCTGATAGATGACACCTGATAGATGTCTGTAAAGAAATCAGTCAAGCATGTTGCTGAGGGATTACTGAGTGTAATCCCAATATCATCCATATCATCCATGTACATTGAGGCTAGGCTGGTCTGCATACTGAGTTCTGGGCCAGCCTAGACTATACAGTTGTGCTTGTCTCACTCAAATCTTCTACATACCAAATTAAATATTTATTATTGATGCACAGTTTAGTCATTGCTATATTTTTAGATTTGATCAAATTGAATATCTTGGGGACAGAATCTTTAAAATAAAGTGAGGGGTAGTACGCTAGTGCTAAGGTACAATCAGAACCGTGAGCACCCTCTCACCGCTTTAGTCTTCAAGTAGAGAGCTCTCTGCCGGGTCCATTGGGGATATCTGGCTCAACCAAGCACTGATTGATCTTGAGAATATTTGATTTCTAATTTTAGTTCATTTATTACTTAGACTTAAATTTCAGTTGTGATGTTAGATTCTTTGGTGGGAAATTTAAAATTATGAAAAGTTTCATAGGAGACCTTGCAGCTACAAGTTATATAACTATGTTACTATAACTATAAGTTAGTTACTATAATTTACTTTCAGAAGCACAAGTGCTGGTGTTGTTCATTTGAAGAGACACTGAGTAGATAAGTTAAAGAAGCCTCATTTTCTTCTTTTTTTTTTTTTTTTTGGAGGGACTGGTTCTTTATTTCAAAATGTCACTTGTTGATATTCAGTATCAAAACAGTTGCACTATAGGGTTCTTTCTGCCACAGAGGAGAGTACAAATAAGCCAGTAAGCTGCTGCGTGTCTCCTAACAGGCCTTGAAGACACCACCTGAACATGGCAATTGGGTGGGAACACTTGAAAGATTAGCACACCACCAGCCCAGACTGCAAAGAATTCTCACAGCCAATGGGAT
The DNA here is from genome assembly GCA_004025045.1 of Sigmodon hispidus. Classification (NCBI taxonomy): domain Eukaryota; kingdom Metazoa; phylum Chordata; class Mammalia; order Rodentia; family Cricetidae; genus Sigmodon; species Sigmodon hispidus. Next base: position 280,445 of record PVIH01000610.1, read on the forward strand.
GACCAAGATAACCCAACCCCCAAAAAGCAAAACTTCAAAATAATATAAAATTTAAAAACGTTTTTACATAAGCTAGTCAAGACTTCTCCAGCACTGACTGATACAAAGCACATGAGATGGCACTTTAGAGACAGCAGCTTCAGCAAAGGGCGATGGATGAGATGACTTTCACGTGGCTACATCAGTGGCACAAACATAATTTCCTTTTCTTCCTCCCTCGAGGTCAGGTGAACACTAGTGGTCACCGCAACACTAAGGGGCAACATGATCCGTTCTGTGAGCAGTTGGGAAAGGGGCAGAGATTTGATAAGTTTGGTCCCGTGGCTGGATGCACAGTAGCATGAGAAGCCTCATTTTCGAAGAGTAGGTTATCAAATGCTACATCAAATACAGATGATCACCTTGGAGAGTTTCTTAGTTTTGTAAGAATAAAAACTTGCAGATAAATAATGTAAAACATTCTAGATTGTCTGCATGCATCCTGTGCCCAATTTTGTCTTGTGAAATCTTCCGAAAGTAGCTAGTTGGGCAACCTTCAATAATTTGGTTGACATATCTGTAGCCCCATTTCTCATCAATATGTTTAGAACTATGATAATTCTTCTCACATGGAATTACAGGAAAATGTACTTAACATTTTACTTTTCATTTCCTCACATTTAATGAAGTGATTTAAAAAATAAAGCATCCTTAAAGTATTATGAAACTTAGATAACAACCTTTGTAATTTGTTTTTCACAGTAAATATTTATGTACATGAAATATTAAATGCTGCTTGTCACATATTGACCTCCCAATAATTATTACTCAATATTGTATAATACTTGACATATAAGATATATTCTATGTTTTTACTTCTAGGTAAGTAACTATGGACAATACAGATGAATACTTATATGAATTTAAAGGATATAATTTTGAGAAACAAATTGTGAACATTGAACATTTAGAAAAGATGGAAGATTTTGAAATTAAAGATGATGATGTCTTCATAGTCACATATCCAAAATCTGGTAAGTGCCAGGAGTGGGACATGTACTCTTAATGTTTTCTTTGGTTTAGTATTGTGTGTGCAAACATAATTCCTGTCCACTCATTAACAGCAACAAACCTACATAAAAATTTATGATTAGATAAAATCTAAATGAAACCCCAATCTGTAGGATAGAGAAGGCCACAATTAGAGAATATAGTGTACACTCTGGTAAAAAGTAGGAATGTCATGAGAATGAGATGTATAGCATAGAGCCAGGAGCACATGCTTGGAGAATGCCGACTTGTTTGGTTGGTAAGACAGGAATGACATAGTCTGAAGTAATTTCTCCTAAAGCAAATATGCAAATACTTCATCATTTAGGATGAATTTTACATCACATGTCATTTACTTTAAAAGTATTCTACAGAAATTAAGGTTGACTTAACACAGTTTAAGAAGCTCTTACACTCACCAGCATGTGTACACACACACACACACACACACACACACACACACACACACACACACACGCAATTTTCTTGAGGTGTGAAGTCCATGAGTACAAAGAAGTGCTGGAACAGTGTTGTCCTACTGGGGACAGGAAAATTCTACTTCAGTGGTGACTTCTGAGTCTCCAGGATCAACACTTGGCAGTCTTGGTTTGTGCTTTTACTCTGGTTGATACAATTAAAGAGATAAATCTGTCCTCCTTAAAATTTCACATGCTTCTTTAAAAATTTATTTATCTATGACTGTTGCCAAACATGACAGACAATGAGATTTTCATGGTTTGGCCATAAAAGTCTTTTCAAGGCTAGGGTAATGGCTCAGTATGCAAGGTGCATATCTTGGCTTTGCAAACACGAGGACCTGAGACGGAGTCACTTAAACATGTGTGGGTCAGATGTGGTAATGCATGTCTATAATCTTGACCAGCTCATGGTGAGGTTGTAAACAGAGACAGGAGAATCCCTACAAGTTCATGAGCCAGGTAAACTATATACTCAGAAAATGTATATATCTCAACCAAGATTGAAGGCAACTGTACTCTGATCACTATACATGTACATGCCTGAACTCACATATGATCATGTACATGCACAAATCTTTCTCTCACACACACTTGACCAGCAATACACATGTGCCCCACATACACATTCACCAGATATACACCACAAACACACAAGCACGCAAAGATAAAAATATCATTAATTTCTTTGCCAGTATTGCCTTGCTTTCTCCTTCTGGAGTGTCTATATGTCTCACAGAACTTCAACACTCTGAGGAGAACCATTTCATTTTACTGTAGATCCTGAACTAAATGTCTTAGGTATCAAGATCTGAAATTTACTGCTGTGGGAATATGCTTTTTTACACTGTAAATATTTGTCACTGTAAATATTGGTTTGATGCTGACTGGCCAGAAGACAGGAAGGATGTATGGGTGGGATTACCAAATTAAGAGAACAAGGAAGAGCAGAGAGATGCCAGACAGATGCAAAGGAAGGAAGTTGAAAATGTTGCACCGAAGCAAAGGTATGAAGCTACATGGCTAAACATGGATAAGTATCATGGCTTAGTTTAAGAATAAGTGTTAGCAAGAAATAAACTTGAGCCATTGGCCAAACAGTTTATAATTAATAAAAGCCTTTGTATGATTATTTGGAACTAAATGACTGTGGGACCAGCTGAGTAGGCTAGGAGAACTTCTGACTACATACTTTGTCTTTGTACACACTAACAAGTTCAATGGATGCATTTTTATAAATATCAGTGTATTGTTAGTGATTGGACAGAAATTTAAGTTTTGTTTTTTGTTTTGTTTTATACATAATTGTACAAAAGCAAGCATGGCTTTTATTTAGAGGGCCATTTCTTACCAATCTTTACCTATCCCAGTGCTCTGAAAGCTCTTCTTAAGTATTTTTTGTGATAATTCTTTAAATATTAATTTTATTTTTACAGTGCATAACCACACCAGTGCCCTACAGAAATATTTCAGGGATTTCTTCCTTTTATGAACTTGGGATCAATTTGCTTCTAGACATGCATTAACATACTATAACATTAGCTGTATCCTGGCTTTGGTCCATACTGCCAACTGTCAACTTATTCTTGTCATGGCCATAAGAGGAAAGTTTAAACCAAGCATGTTTATCCTGTCACATCCTTGGTTTTGTGCCTTAAATAATCTGGTACTCCCTAGAGAATTGCCAACTGCTCCTGGAGGTCTCATATGAAAGCTAGAACAATGATTATGGATTGTGTTGGGCCTCGCAAGACATCAGACCCTTTGTTACCACCTCTGGAGTTAGTGAAATAAAAGGGGCTGTTTCAAAATTTCAGGGACTTTTTCCTGAAATTCATCATAATATTCTTCTCAGAATAATGAGAATCAATGCTCAGGTCAAAAATTTATACTGACAAATTATTTTAAAACATTATTAATAAATAAAGTCAAACATTAGTACCATTACATTTTATCACACCCAGATTCATTTGAAATGGAAATAGCAAACTTCTAAGAAAGTCTCAGGGAGAAGTAGAACTGCCTGAAACACCCATACAAGAGCATCTGATACACTAGATGAATATACTTAATGAAGATCATGAGGAAATGACTTGTAAGTCTCCAAAGAGAAAAAAGTAAGAAGTAAATGCTACTCACTCTGATGTGATCTTAGCACAGTGTGTACATGTGTGGTATAAGATCATACCCACTAATCTACTATTTGTCAATTAGAAATTTGAAACACTAAAAAAGATATCTCATAGAATATATTATACAGAGAAACTATAGAAATAATTTGAATAATCACTATCAAAAAATCAGAACAAAACAACTATACAATTTAAAACGGAACTCAGAACCATTGGACTTAATTTTTCTAATGTTATTGCTAAATATAGATAAAAGTCAAACAAAAACTGTACTTGCATGTTTGCATATATGGGATATTAAAAAAGCATCTACTTCAATATTGAAAACAGGATTCTTATCTATTTTTACAGGTACCATTTGGACTCAGAATATCCTGAGTTTGATTTATTTTGAGGGCCACCGGAACAACACTGAAAACATTGAAACAATGGACAGAGCACCATTTTTGGAGTACAATATTCATAATTTAGACTATGACAAAATGCCATCACCTCGCATCTTTGCTTCCCATCTTCCGCATTACTTAGTACCTAAAGGTCTCAAGATAAAAAAGACTAAAGTATGTCTTAGAGCTTAGTCACTCTTTGAGCAGATAAAATATCTTAAGTAATGGATGATAAAATTATGTCAGCATTTGTGTTATGATGGCACATCTATCTGAACATCTTTGAGTACAGCTCCTGGGCACTCCGACACCAGCTCCCTAGAGTCCTCACCTGTGGATGAAACAGCAGAGTCACAGATGCCAGAGCAGTCAACTTATAGAGGCTGTTCTATATTTCTGAAGAAAGCAGACAATCACTTATTTCTGAAAGCAGCCAAGGACCAATACTTGATTATCCTCTAGTAATTTGTCACATCAGATTTAAGTGTTTGCCAATATGGCATTATTGAACAGTTTCTCACACTGGTCCTAATTTGCATATGTATATAATGTGATTAAAAAATTTTAATGTTTATTAACAATGGCCAGTTATAATTCTGGGAATAGGTTCTACCATTGCATTATTATAATTTTAGTATAATTTTCTCATTGATATGAATTTTTCATTTTTATGTGCTAATATACTTATACCTGGGGCATTTCTCATGTTTTGAAATTTTGTGGTTTAATTTGACTAGTAACATTTTTAATTTGAGTATAATCAAACATGCTGGCTTTTAAACATATGAATTCATGATTTAGATATTTTCTTTTTATTGTATTTACTTAAATTTAAATATATTCTTCCCTTTCCCCAAGTCCTTCCCGATCCTCTCCTTATTCCTACCCACTGACTTTAAGTTCTTTCTCAACAAACAAAAACCTAGTACAACAACAATACCTTATTTCAGAAATATTTCCTTGTTTCAAGACTAGAGATACACGTGTTTTTATTCTAATACTCTTAGTAAACTTGCTAATTATTCATAATAGTAGATAGGAAATTTTAAATTATTTGTGCACACTGTTAATGCTTGTATCAACATGATAGTTTACTATATTTTCCTCCATTTCTAGTGCTACCTTGGCTATACATATATATAAAATATCTCAAAAATTCAATGAATATCAATTGCTATAGCACTAATCTATATGGCAAACATGGTTATATTTTTAACTTTACAAATAATATTTCTAGAGTATGACCTGTGTTCTTTCATATGTGTGAAATACTGTGTAAATGGAAGTATTCACCTTTTATAATATAAAACAAATTTTTGTAAATATTATCCAGATGAAAATAAAGATTTATTTGGATAAGAATTATTATATAGTAAATGAGTAGCATGAATGGGTGTTTTTGTAAATGAGGAGATCATAAGAATGAGTATGAATCTAAGATGTTTGATAACTGAGTTTGATGGGGTGCATAATGTAAAATCACCAAATGACAAGTATATAAATAAAAAATAATTATTATATAAATTGTTCAGGACTCACTAGAATAACCAAGAATTACTAAATCACCTTTGTGTGTTTTTTTCTGCAGATTCTTTATATTTACAGAAATCCCAAAGACATTTTGATCTCTTATTTTCATTTTTCAAACTGGTTGATTACCTTAGAATCTACAGATACCATAGAAAATTATCTGGAAAAATTTATAGATGGAAAAGGTAACTACATTTATCCCCTCTCACTTGTTCATAAAGCACAATGACATTTTAAGCCATCTTAATGTAGGGAACATATATCCAAGAGATGCATGGGGCAGTGGAATTTATAGAAAAAGTAATAGTAATTTCAAACCAACGTAAACTGATACACATTAGTTACCCTGCCATTGTTCAGATCATTCAAAGTTTGCCAACTTGCACTGAAGTATTATTTAGAAAGTACTTTGCCTAGGCCATAAGATATTTACAAATACTTTATCTATTCTTTCTAGCTAATAGAATAGAAAGAGTAATACAGCTAATGTTGAGAGTGAATGTGTGCTCTTAATGGCATATACTTGTTGGGAAATTGGAATTATTCATAGTATTACTGAGGAAAATTGATTAATTGAAAGAGTCTGTGTGGTGTGGAATCAGGTTCTATACATTGTTAATATTATATTAAGATACTGCTTCATTGTAGCAAGGAAACACTGCTGTTCAGAGTTAGGATACCAGAAATGAAGACATATACCTTTAGAGAGAGAAGAAACATGAACATCCCTTAAGTGTATCTTTGAATTCAGATACTTGAACTTTATTAAAGTCTTTAAATTGATTTATTTTGTTTTATGAGTGTTTTGCCTGGATGTATGTATCTATGTGCACAACATGTGTGCAGAGATTGCAGAGGTCATAAATGGCCTCAGATTCTCTGAACATAAGTTACCAGTGGTTTCTGAGCCACTATGTGGGTGCAGAGAAACACACTCAGGTCCTCATCAAGAGCAGCCAGGGCTTTAACCACTGAGCAGTCTATCTTAGTCTATCTAGTGCCTGACCCTAGAATTTCACAATGTCTATCTTGCTACATCCCTAAATAGGTAGGTTGGTATGAGTCTTGTATAATTGTTTACACAAAAATAACTCTTTAAAAATAGTCATGTAGGCAACCAATTGTGGGGGCTTCATTTTGTTTGTGAATAGTCTAAACCAGAAAAGGAATAATCAAGTTTTCTGTTCAGAAAGTATAATGTCCTGACTTTGTTACTTGGTTATTTTTCCTTCAGTTGTAGGAAGCTGTTGGTTTGATCACATTAGAGGCTGGTATGAACACAGACATGACTTCAATATTATGTTCCTGAGCTATGAAGATATGAAGAGGGTAAGAAAAAAAATTGTTTCAAAAATTATTTCTCCACCTGACTCAGTCTTGATATTGGGGGGAGAAAACTGGATTTGCCAGGAGTGGAAGCTGAACTAAGCAATATTGGGACCGTGGGACCGCCTGCCAATGGGGAGGATGGGGAGATGTGGAGAAGAGAAAATGACCTGATGTGGTGGGAGGGGGAAGGGACCTTGAATAAGGATATACAAGGATAGAAAATGTGACTTCTTCATTCATAATTAAAAAAAAAAGAAGTGAAAAAATTACTTCTCATGTCTGAGTTTAAACCATACACTTACAGTTGCCCTCATATCACATTCTTCTTTTGGTTTATTGTTGAAAGAGGTTCCTGACATCCTGACTCTTCTATATTGACTGGTCTACTTTGTGTGTCTCTTCTCCCAGGGTCAGCTCTTGTTATTCCTTTTGTGTAGCCAACTGTGTCAATAAAGACAACTTTATGTATCTAGAATAGATGTATTTTTAATGATATTATCAACCCTTTTTAATTATCTGTGTAGTAGATTCAGTGAGATATCACCCTCAGTAAACACAGCATATACTGGTCTTATCCAGTCACTCCTACACACTAACCAATGTTTTCTTAGGACACTTCCCAATTTCTAATAATCACAATTCAATTTTCAGAATTACCATTTATATTTTTTTCTCCATGGGCAATTAGAGATGTGATTTCTATTTCTCTGTATTGGTTGATTTCAATTAATCTGGTGTTTTAAGGTTCATTCATTACTAACAACAGAATTTTACTTTTTTTTGTATCTAAATTATACTGTTTTTGTCTCTCTATATATATACGTATATCTATAGTGCTTTTTTATTCTTTTATATATTTATTGAAATTTAGGCACATTCCATGCTTTGACTAGAGAGAAGAATGCAACATCATTGAATGCCAGTAAGGATTTGGAATGCTGACTTTGTTTTCATTGCATATACAACTAGAAATGGTGTCATGGAATTATATGGTGTGCCTATTTTTAATTGTGTAAGATCCACACTGTTATCCATGGTGAATGCACTTGCAGTCAGTATCTAATCTGGTATATTGTCTTGAGTGTCTTGGTTTTGTTGATTGATTGAGTGATTGATTGTTTCTATGCTGGTGATTGAAACTAGAGGCTCATACATCCCATACAAATGTTCTCCTTCTAACCTACATAGGTAGGATCTAGGTTTTTGGACAATTTTTAATTTTGTCTTTTGTCTCATTGCATTAATAGCGAAAGTTACATTAAAAATTTTTCTGGTAATTTTATTATCTATAACATCAGTAATTCTATTTCTAGCAACTGTGTTTTCCATTTCTTCATGTCCCTCTATACTCACTGCACAATGAAGTGGTTTGTAGAAGTAAGTTGTTATGGTGTGGTTATAGTATGGGTCACTTAAATTCCTTTTGCATGACATAAAGAAAAGAAAGCAGGGTGAGTATTCCATGGGAAGTAATTCAGTAAGAACAATCTCTCCATAATTCTGCTTCATTTCCTGCCTTCCCTTGATGATGGACTATCCCCTTCAGGATGAAATAATTCTTTTTGTTTCCACATTGCTTTAGTTAGTGCTTTAATCACAATAGAGATCAGACATATATAGATAGAATTTTCTGTAAATAGTTGTTACATCTTTTTAATCTGTGATGTAATTTAATTGAATTTTCTTTTATATATATATATTTTTAAACTTTATTTATTTGCCTTGGTGTTTGCCTGGAACTGGAAACTGGAACTACAGACAGTTGTGAGCTGCCATGTGGGTGCTGGGAATTGAACTCAGGACCTCTGGAAGAGCAGTCAGTGCTCTTAACCACTGAGCCATCTCTCCAGCTCCTTAATTGAATTTTCTATGTTGAGTTTTAATTTGCATCACCTATCTAGAATTAAAAATAAGGTATTGAATCAGTCACTAATATTTTCTTATGTTTTATCTGAAATTTTTGTCCATTAGTATTTGTTTCATAAAAGTGAAAATCATAATTTCATATTCAAAATTTTACTATATGCATTTTTATCAAATATATTATTATAAATAACAGCATTTAATGCAAAACCATTTATACAAATTATGAGAGTTCATTAAATGATTCATGGAGTTCCAAAACAAGAATTTGTGTCACATAGTATATTTTTGAATTACTAGAGCTTTTTTGGTTCCATGATTTCTTACTAAGATTTGAAATATGAAAAGTGTGAATACTGCAAACTTAACCTCTTTTTTCAAGGATATTTACCTATTCAGTGTATTTTCAATAGTTTTTTTAATTGTTTTAAAATTGAGATCTGAAAATTTTCACTGAATGAGGATTGTTTTGAATGTTATCTTAAAATTACTGTTTGAAACTCTTATATATTAGACAATTGCTTATTTTGTAATTTTTTTTCAATAATGGCTGGATAGTTTCAATGGGCTAGTCTCACTGTCTTTGCTAACTTTAATGCTATGAGTTTTGTTATTATTGATGTAATTTCCTTATTAATGTATAGAAATTCTCTTGGTATTTGTATGGCTTTGATTTTTCCACACTATAACATTGTAAAATGCCATTGATAGTTGTTCATCTTTTCTGCACTGAAAACCACATGATCTGCTTGATATGTTTCTAGATCACAATCCTTTTTACTTTTATTGACCAATTGTTCTGACTTTTATATGTTATCAAGATTGTAGTGAAGAGTGGTAGAAAAGTCTGAGTGATTCCAAAAGCACCTGAAAATCATTATGTTTTTATTAAGTTTGAATTTATGTGTAGATGTTTACATGTAGCCTTTTGTATTTGAAACACTATCTACTCCTGTGTACTATGTTTTACTGATATTTTTTATTTATATATTGATTAAAATAATCATATTAAATTATATTTCTTTTTGCTTTTGTTGAATCATCTTTCTGCTCCAGGAAGGAATTTTACATACTTATGTCACGTGGTTGACTGTAGCTCATACCTCCATCATCAATTGGATAATTTCTCAACCCATAACTTTTTCAGGACCTTAGAAGCTCAGTGCTTAAAATTTGTAGTTTTCTGGAGAAAAAGCTGAGTGAAAAAGATCTGGATGCTGTTTTGAGACAAGCTACATTTCAGAACATGAAATGTGACCCACGAGCAAACTATAATAGTATTATAAAAAATGAAATTGGAGAAAGAGACACTGGCTGTTTCCTTCGCAAAGGTGAGACCCACTGGTTTCTAGTAATGAACGTGCTGAGACTTCCCTAAATCTCTTCCCTTGGAGCAATAGGACAGTTCTTCCAATGTATTTCTCTGGGTGATAAGATACTGGGAAACTATGGTATGAGGCCATGTTGTACAATGCAGGGAGTAATCAATTTCATCTATTAAACTCGTGGTAATAGGTTCTTTTCTAAAAACCATAATCTTTCTGGGGCATGACTTCACAGGCCTTTGATCCCAGAACTCCAGAGGCATATGGAGGCCAATCTATGAGATCAAGGTAAGCCTGCTCTACAAAGTCAGTCCCAAGACAGCCTGTGCTACACAAAGAAACCCTATCTCAAAAACTGAAACTGAAAAATAAAATAAAATACATGATCTTACAAATCCCAAGTATCCCTAGAATGTGGAACTGATTCAACATATGTAAGTCCATAAGTGTAATAAATCATAAAAATGTACCTAGAGACAATAATCACATGATTATATCAACAGATATAGAAAAAAGCCTTTGACAAAAATCTGACCTTTGTAATGAAAGTTTTAGCAAGACTCAGAGTGGAGGAAACATACCTTAACATAATAAAGACTGTATATGACAAGCCCACAGCCAACATTATTTAAACTTAGAAAAACTTAAAGCTATTTCATGAAAGCCAAGAATGTAATAGGGATGTCTAGCATATTTACTTTTTTTTAAAAGTGCCTGGACCACTAGCTAAAGCAATAAAGCAAGATAAGAAAATTCAAGAGATAAAGACAGAAAATAAAATAAGACTAATTATCTCTATTTGAATATGATATATTATGCATATAGAACCCCAAAATTCCAACAAGACCCCATGTAAACAACCAACAATTTCAGGAGCATTCCAGGACAAACCAACTTGAAAAAAATCTAGCCTCTCTAGAAAGCAACAACATACATGCTAAGAAAGAGATTATGGGCATAACCCTGTTCACAGGAGCTTCAAAGGCAATAAAATATCCCGGAATAAACATAACTAAGAAGATAAAAGACCTCCGCAGTGAACAGTTTAAATCTGTGAATAGTTTGAGAAAGGCATTATAAAATGGAAAGATCTCCCATGTTTATGGATTTGTAGATTTAATATAGATAGAAGAAATGGCTGTCTTACCAACAATAATTTATAGATCCAACACAATCCCAATTAAAATACACACAATATTCTTCCCCCAAATATAAAAAGGACCAACCCAAAATTTATATGTAATCAGAAAGTATCTTGGGTAGCCAAAGAAATTATGACCCCCCAAAATCAGTGATTTTTCCATTTTAGAGATTTTAAAATATATTATAGAATTATAATAATTAAAACAGCATAGTGCTGGCATAAAATAGACATATAGGCCAGTGAGATAAAATTGAAGACTGAAACATGAGCATACTCTGGGATATAGGTTAAATTTTATTAATTAACATTGTTGGTTTGTATGACTTTTGATATAAAGTAAAATATACTTCAAAGATTTTCATGTATTTATATTTGTTAACGATTTTGCTTTTTGCTAAAGATTATGAGTGGTTGAATAATACATGCATCAGTGACCTCATAGCGTATTTACTGTGTTATGGCATAGGATTCTTTCTCTGCTCAGTCTTCTACAAAGAAAGGTGAGGTACTAAACTCCAAGGTCTTCTCCAACAAGAAATCTGAATAATTTTGCCTGGGTTGGAGAAGACGCGAAAGATGCTTAGAGAAACTTTTGCTTTGATAGTTTCATTTACTTACCTATGTGCTGTCCCTATTCTTCTCCTATTAGGTACCATTGGAGACTGGAAACATCACTTAACAGTGAAACAGAATGAAAGATTTGACATGATATTCAAGAAGAACATGAAAGATTTTCCCTTGAAGTTTATCTGGGATATAAATGATGAATAGAACTCCAATGCTAGTATAAAATAAATGTAGAAGTCCAGTAAGCAGAGGCATACTGTTATATCTATATTGATATGTTTCTGTATCTTAGTCATTAAATGTCAAACTGTATGAAGGAAAAAAGTGAGTAAACTATACCTGGATCAATTGCAATGACTTTAATGAGTGATTTCAAATTTCAAAATTAAATTAGTTTGGGTCCTAATTAGCACTGGCACTGTGCACTAAAGGTATAAAACAAGGTGCTGTGTGATATAGAAAAAAATGTCTGCAGAGAGTCCATTGTCATGCAGATATTTAATTCATCATCTATAATTAAATTTTGGATCAAGACAAGCTGAACATCTCACTTATGTAATAAGACTAACTTTTGCAGAGTCAAGAAAATGGAAGGAATATTAGAATTTTTAATTAGGAAAATTGTTGCCAATCATCAAAATCTGAATCAACATTTAAGTGAAGTATTAGAAAATAGGGGGGGATGTACTTATGTAATTAATAAACTCTAACCTTTTATTGATTAATTTTGTTGGTTTTTATATTTTATATTTATATACAGTACATTGCAATTACTATTTTTACCAGAAGTTTTTGTGTAATGCATTTTATGTAATCTTTTACATGAAATGAATTAATACTGGGATCTAAATTTTAAGCTAGCGACTAATTGTGTGTGTGTGTGTGTGTGTGTGTGTGTGTGAATTTATTCAGTTTTAAAAAGCTAACAACAACAGAATCATACCTGAGAGCTAATAACTCAATAGTGACAATGTACTTGAGGATGGGCACCTGAGCAGCCAGTGTAGCCTCACAATGGCTGTTCAGACCTGACTCAGTCTTGATGTTGGGGAGAGAAAACTGGATTTGCTAGGAGTGGAGGCTGAACTAAGCAATATTGGGACCATGGTACCTTGGGACCGCCTGCCCATTGCGGGGATGGGGAGATGTGGAGAAGAGAGAATGACCTGATGTGGTGGGAGGGGGAAGGGACCTTGAATAAGGATATACAATGATAGAAAGTGTGACTTCTTTGTTCATAATAATAAAAAAAGCATATTTGCAAAAGTATAGAAAACAAAACTAAAAAAAAAAGAAAAAGAGTTGCTACTTTACAAAATGGGTAAAATGTATTAATAGAAAAGCATTACAAACATAACCAAAGCTATTAAAATATATATCATGGGATTTTAGAAATGTTTATTTTCTGAAATATATATCTGATAGAGTTGAAATTTTTTAATAAGCAAATCTGCAGAAAAAAAAAACAATGGCTGTTCAGGTGTCAGGCATAGGGAGTCTACTGTGATATTGTTTATCATCTAACAAATAAAGATTTCCTGAAGATTAGAGGACAGAGCCAGCCATAGAGTTAGCCACAGAGGTCAGGTAATGGTGGGACACCTAGCTCTCGGGAGGTAGAGGCAGAGATCTGTCTGAATCTCTGTGCGTTCAAGGCTACCTTGGACTACACTAGATTAATCTAGTATAAAAGAAAAAAACAGAGCTAGTTAGTGGTGGCACATACTTTCAATCCCATCACTGGGCATCCCCATGCCTCTGCTCCCAGTACTTGGGAAACACACATACATGCCTTTAATCTCAGCATTAAGAAAATTGAAACAGGAACTTATGTGGCTGGGCAGAGAAAGGAATACAAGGCCAAGTGAGAGAGGAGTTCAGCCTTTCCCCCTTTCAGCTGAGGACTCAAGGCATTTAGACTGAGGAGCATTCAATCTAAGGATTCGTCAAGATAAGATCTTGCCATTTGGCTGAGGAGCTGAGAAGTGGCTGTGGCTTGTTCCTCTGTCTCTCTGATCTTTCAGCTTTACCCCAATATCTGGCTCTGGGTTTTTATTATGAGACCAAATAGGATTCATGCAACAGTCTTCTATTATTAATTGTTCAGTCCAAAAGGCTGAGTGTCTCAGCAGTCCCAATAGGCCAGTAGAAGTCTGGAAGTTCCCTGAGAGCCACTGGTACCTAGTCTACAATGAAAGCTTGGAAACACCAGTTCTGATATCAGAGAAGGAATCTACAGCAAGAACTGCAAGAGGAAGGGCCAGTGACCAGGAGGAGGGATGAACATCCTTCTGCCACCAGCTTTTATCTGGATCACTACAAGAAGTTGACACAATTGAGGAGGGTCTTATGTATAAGCTTCGTGTGTGTGTGTGTGTGTGTGTGTGTGTGTGTGTGTGTGTGTTGTAGTATTTTTTTTTGGTTTGTTTGGGTCTGGAGATTTATGACCTGGCGCACATGTGGCGCCGGTTTGGAACCTGGTTCGCGCGCCCGCGGCTTTTGTCTCCCTGTCTGTGTGTATGATGAAAGAAACCTTATGGAGTCATCAAATAATGGGAGAGGCAATTTCTCAACCAAACAACTTATGCTAACAGGCTAAACTTCAAGTGCCAGAAATATGTTACTTCTATCAAGTTGAGCCATTGACCAAAAGGCACCATAAAAATCCATAAATATCTTAGTCTATTTCCAAGGCTATTGATTACTCTCTGCCAATGGATAGTGAGACTCTACTGCTAAAGACAATCCGTCATTGAACATGAATAGTTGAACAGGTGCCTAACCAGAGTATTACCACTATTGATGAGTGTTCATGGTCCTGAAACGCACTCTGCATGTTCACAGAGGAGAAAGATGAACACCAGGCTAGCTACAAACCTTGAGATCTACAATGGTAACCTATCTACATGATATTCTAGTACAGTTGTGGCACAAATGTTTCAGTAAACCAATACTCTCTGATTGGAACTAACACCTGCTTCATGAAATGGAACCTATATGTAGAGGACCTAGGTCAGATCTATACTGATCCCTGATTTTTGGTTCAGTCTCTGTAAGCCCCTATGAACCCAGGTAAGTTAAGTCTGTGTGTTTTATGTGGTGTCCTTGGCCCCTCTGGCTCCTTGCTTCCCTTCTTTCACAGAATTTCCTGAGCTCTGCCTAATGTTTAGCTTTGGGTCTCTGCATATGCTGCCATCTGTTGCTGGATAAAGCCTTTCTGAGGATGATTATTTGAGGCCCTGCTCTATGAGTATAGCAGAGTATCATTAGAAATCATTTCATTGACATTTAGTTCTGTCCTACATCTCTGAGCTCTCTTGTCTCTGGTTATTTGTCCTCCGAGTACTGTCAGGTATGGGTAAGCTCCCTCTCCTGGAATGGCTGTCATGCTATACCAATATCTGCTTGTCACTTGTGCTCCACCTTTACCACTGCACATCTAGGAGGCAGGACAAATTGTAGGTTAAGGGCTTGGGCCTTGGTTGGTGCCCCAAACCATCAACAGAAGATGACCAGTTCAGGTTCTATGTCTCTCATTGCCAGTACTCTTTGCTAGTGTCAGATTCACAGAATCCTGGAAGTACCACTGTTTTATACTCTGCTTCTGGAATCGCTTCCAGTTCCAGTCAACTCTCCCAGTACTTTCTCCCTCCACCCTCCTTGAACTGATCCCTCTTATTTCTATCCCCATCCCACCCCCAGGTCCACCTGAGAAATTTATTCTATTTCCCCTTTCCAGTGAGATTCATGTAGCCCCTTGTTTCTGGATCTGTGGATTGTATAGCATGGTTATCCTTTATTTTATATGCACTTATAAGTGAGTACATACCATGTTTGTCTTTCTGAGTCTGGGATATCTCACTCAGGATAATTTTTTTCTAGTTCTATACATTTACCAAAAAACCTCATGATGTCATTTTTTTTTTTTAGAGCTGGGTAGTACTCCATCATGCAAATGTACCATAATTTCTTTATCCATTCTTTGGTTAAGTAACATCTAGGTTGTTTCCAGGTTCTGGCTACTACAAATAAAGCTGCAATGAACATAGTTGAACAGCATTCCTCATGGTAGAATGGAGTATTCTTTGAGCATATGCCCAGGATAGAACTAATCTGAGCATGAAGTGTGTCGATATTAATATCAAGTTGCAAACCTTTAGAGATACCTTGTATATGTGCCCATATTTAATCCCAAGACATTCTTCATCCATTACAAGACACAGAAGTAGCACAAAGGAGTTGTGTGCACCCATTGTACCAAAGCTGACACAGACCACAAAAGTGTAATTAAAGCCATTAATAAACTGTTTTGGCTCAAGAGTACAGTAGTAAAACTGTTTCAGTGCATACTCAGGACGACTCTCATACCATCCTAGTGATTAACTGGTAAAAGTACATATGGAAGCTGTGTGATTACAGTATAAATATCCTGATCATGAGAAGAATTTATAAAATCAGTAATAAAACAATTTCAGGGCAGCTCAGCCTCTGGACTGCAACGTTCAAGGTAGAGGGAAGATTATGAACCTTACCCTCTAGTAGGTAGGGACTGAACAATGTTGGGAGAACTGGCATCCAGGTCCACTTTTGATATGTTAAATAGGCTACTCAGTCATATGTTCAGGGTTTAAAACTTAGCATCCCAGCATTTTTGTTGAAAAAAAATGAGTGACAAGGACTGTCAAAATTGTCCATGACAACTTCCTGCTGATTTGGGGTGTCACTAAAAACTGAAAAGGCCAGAAAATTGACCAAATCTTTGAAGAGTGGGGTGATTCTGCCCAGGCTTTATTGAACCATTTTAGGTTAAAGATATGCAGGCAGCAGTTGGAGCAGTCTGTAGACTTTCAGGTTTAACTCTGTATTGTATTACAGAGTTAGGATTAAAGATCTGAACTACTTACTACTACTTGGTAGTTAGGCCTTGGAATCACATAATCACAGAAAGATCTGTCTCTAGAATTACGGATTTAAAGGCATGAGTTACCACTCTCTGACCCTCCTGGCTTGAGTGTGGGTAGATTTGTTCTCTGATATTCCAGACTAGTTTTATTAAATATATAGTATATCACCACAGGGTGAGTTCTTACCTGGCTTTCTGGGAGTCAGAATAGCCTCTGGCAGAGAAAACAGAGTATATGAGTATATGACACATTTTATTTATGAGATGCCAGGAGCCAAGGATATCAACAAAACACAGATGGCAGTTGTGGCAGTGTCATGGATCTAGACATGACCCCTGGTAGCAGTCTAGGCCCAGAGGACAACAGGACCCTGGGGGACAGCAGGGCTTCCAACATGTGGCTCTTAGTGGCACTAGAGGCCATGGACATCAATACAGATACCATCTGTGACTGGATCATGGACCCAGACATGGTCCATGGTAGCAGCCTAGGCTCAGATGTCACCATGGTTCAGGTTAGCAGTGAAGGTCACTCAGATCGTCATGGATCCAACATCAGGGTGGCCCTCAAACCCTCCCATGACCTCAGGTGCGGGCCCAGATCCTGGGCATCCGCACTTAAACAACATGTGTTTAATCTTTCCTGCAAACTGAGATCTGCTCCATCATTTTAAAAGGCATATTCATTTGTATATGACATCTTTACTTCACACAGCATATTTTAACAGTCTTATTGATTCTGAAGACCATGAAGTGAGGTATAATTAGATTTTTAAGGTTTATTTGATCCTAAATTAATTGAAGTTTAAAAAAATATAAACTATGGAATATGCTCTGAAAGCATATTCAAGCCATGTTTTATTTCTGTTATACCATTTTTGTGTAGGATGTCAAAGCTAGGAGTTACCTTTGAAATTAATGTTAGGGCAAAAACTTAAGCATAAGTTAATCATTTTGCTCATGAAGTGTACTATATAGTTAATAGTTAAGTGAGAAGAGTAAGTTAATTTTAATATTAAAGTATGACCTCTGGTGAGTCCATTTTTATATGATTTTCACATGGTAATTAAAATTCTACTCCTCATTTATGTCCCAGATGAACTTCAAGGGAATGTTTTTCATGTTACTGTAGAATATTCTGTCAAATCTTTCATTCTGCTCCAAAGTCAAGTGATGTTTCCAGTCTCCAATGGTACCTAATAGGAAAAGCACAGGACAGCATGTAGGTAAGTAGGGTGCTTAGGAAGTGTAACACCACACCTATTCTGTTCTCTGCAGCTCACACCACACATCACTGAGTTCTCAGTAGGGTTCAGGTGGCTGCCTCTCCTCTCAAAACGGAAGAATGCTCAGTAGAAAAAGCTTCAGAGTAGCAGTCTAGAAAATAGGTATCACTAGCTACTACCACCGAATTATAATAATCTTTAGATGAAAATTAGAAAGAAAAAAATCTTTAAAAGTTAAAAAAATGTATTAGAATATCAAAAGCTACTTTTACTATTCAGCAATCACTATCCTAAGGAAACACTTATACTTCAAACACAATATATTTCAAACACAGCCTTATGAGGTGTATATGATTTTTTTAAACATTTTAAACAGAAAAAAAGAGACGCAGAGGTTTTCAGCAAGTCAAGGTGATACAGACTGTCTCAACAGCTAATATTATGATTTAGTGGATAAGAATTTTAAGTGATTACTATGCTAGTTAAAATGAAAATAGGCATTTGGAATCTTCAGTTGTCAGAGATGATGGTATCATTGTTTGCATATGAAACAAATGACAAGCTATCAAGGGTATGATATTTAGTCTTTTGAAGAATGAGATGTGAAAACTGGTCTAAGTGGTAGAAGAGACAGAAGAATATTTTTGAAAAATATATAAATCTGGAGATATTAAAACATAACCTAAGTTCATAATATAAGCTATTAAATTATAATATAATTTTATATATTATATATGTATGATATATAAATTATACTTAACTTACATTTTAAGTAAAGTTTAATTAAGATAAAATATAAGCTAATGCTTATAATAGTAATAAATTAAAAGACTATAAAGAGAGTTCATTCTTAACCACATCTCCTGACATAATGAGATTATAACAAGTTTATCACCTGTTTAAAATTGACTCATATTAGATAAAGTTATAAAGACATCATTCCAATTTTTATGATGAAAAAACTCACACATGAAACAGCATTTTAAATTTTGTCTTCAATATAAGCATACATTAAGTTTATTTGTGCAATATTCTAGAAAATATAGAGAATTATACTGTTCATGTCTAGCAATTCATGGTGTTTCAGATCTGTAGTCCTAGGATTCAGAAAGAGATGTGTTTCAGAGTCAAGAAGATTATAAATTTAAGGTCACTCTCTTTCTCTCTCACACACACACTAAATTAGAATCTTTACTTCTAATACATCTGTTGCCTAGGACAAGTCCGCAGATATTCTTGAAAGAGCTGAGTTGTGTGGACTAAAAGAGGGAAGGGATGTCATTTATTAAGTAAGTGAAATTGTCAGATCTTTTCTGCTAAAACACTAGAGAAACCCTTAAGGTTCTGTGTCAACTAAAATTCTTGATGCTTAAAATCCTTCATTGAATTTAGGTTTAATTTTACTGTCTAAAAACTCACCAGTTTTTTCCTCAGAATCTTCAACTTATTGAAATAAAATTTTAATGTATGTCCTTATGATTTTATGGAATTTTATTCATATCTGTTATAATGTTTGCCTTTCAATTTTTAGTTTTATTGAAGTGGGTCTTCCCTTTTTTTGTTTAATTTGGTTAAGAATTTGCCAATTGTGTTTAATCCTAAAAAATTAATTAATTAATTAAAAAGTGAATGATTTATACCACAGGATGTTACAATGTTGTTCTGAATATCCCTCTACAAGTACAAAGTCATAATGGGATGATTTTCATCATAGAAATTCACAATGATGTCTTGAATATGTCTCTACAACTACAGACAGCCAAAAATATTTATAGAATTGATTATATTCATCTTTGTAACTCCTACGTAAAAGGAGATACATTCAATAAAGTGAAAAGGTAACTTATACAGTGGGAACAATATGTATAAGTCGTTCATAGATACAGGATTATTCCCAGAAATCAACAAAAATAACAAAATTAACCCAATTAAATAAATCATGTGCAAAGGAATTTTAGAAACATCCATTAAACACAGGAGAAAATGCTCTATATGTGATGTCATGTGGGAGATGGAAACTGAGAAGAGCATATCGCTTGTCACCTATTATGATGGCTCTTCCTTAACAAAGGACCAAACAAGAGTAACTGAGATTGCTGCTAGTAGACCCATAAAATGGTACATTGTAAAGAAAAGTGTATGCTGTTTCCTTCACAAAATAAAACCAGACTCACCATATGTCCCAACAACTTCACTTCTGGTGGTCACTTCTGATTTCAGAACAACTGAACCCAAAATCTTGGAAAGATTTGTACATCCACATTCACAGCATCAATGTGCACAGTAGCTAAAATGTGGAAACAAGCCGATACACACACACACATATAAAACAACACATATGCAATGGGATATTATGTAAACATAGAGAGAAATCTGACATATCTGAAGCCTTGATGACACTGAGGACAACATAGTAAGTAAATAAATCAATAAAAATACAGCTGCATATTCTTTACCCCATTCTAAAGTTGGTAGGGGGTGGAATCATGTCTTTGAATAGCCATTATTCTCTCAATTCTAGAAGGAAATAGTTAGTTGGTAAAGCCTCATTTTATTCGTAGTAGTGGATACAGGGGAAAGGTACAGATTCAGCCATTGCTGCTGCTCTTCTTCTTACTACTACAGTAGCAACTGTGACGACCTTGACAACGAGGATGACAACTACGATGATAAGGACGATGACTACTATCTACTCCCTCAGCTTCCTGAGATGGAAGCCTTATGTCATTACACCAGCCTGCCCTTATGAAGGTAGCATGTGAATAACTGACCAGATGCTACTGACCTCACTGTTTCTGAAGATGCAGATGTTGGAGAGAGGAGGAGAGACAGGACGCCTGTGCTTGTGCCAAGGAATAATGACAGCGTCAAGTGTGGAGGAAGCAAAGGGCAGTTTTTTCTATTGTATTCAAGTGGATAAATAAACATGTTTGCAGGTCATCACTGATCCTAGTATCTTCTAAGAGAAAGTAGGACTTTGTATAGTTCACTGTCTTTAGATTTTTTGAGTGCAGACCTTTTGTGAATAAGCTTAAAGATGTAGAATGGTAAACAAAGGGCAAGCTTACCACATCACGTCCTGTGATCTCTAGGCAATCTTCCTTTTTCCTTTATCCATTAAAATTTATGTTATATTATGACAGAGGCCCTTGGCCAGCATGCTGCTGCCATGTACTTTGGTTCCTTCAGCTAAGAGAACTGTGAAGGAAACGAATATTGGGCATTGTTTTCAAAGTTCTCTTTGGTGCATATCTTGTGAAGACTTTGCCACATTCTGTAGGCTATCATCTGCCTCAGTTATTTTCTTTGATGTAAGGAAGCTTTCAAGTTCCATGAGATCCCATTTGTTACACATGCTACCTCCTGAGCCACTGCAGTCCTATGCAGAAGGATTTGCCTATGCCAATGTCCAGAAGTTTTTTCCTTACTTTTTCCCATATCAGTTTTAGAATTTTAGGTTTTCATTAGGGTCTTTGGTGCACTGAGAATTGACTTTAAGATGAGATGAGACATAGAAATCTACTTTTATTCTTCTATATATGAATATCCAGGTTTTGCTACCAACATTTATTTAAGAGATTGCTTTTTCTTGTAGTACACATTTTTGGAATCTTTTTCAAAAATCAGGTGGCCATAGCGGCTTGAGTTTATTTCTGGTTCTTGTATTTCATTCCATTAATTTTGTGTCTGTTTTTCTACTAGTATCATGCTGTGCTTTTAAGATTTTCCTCTTTATTTGTGTGTGTGTCTGTCTTTGTGTGTGCATGTGAAACTGGTGTGTGGGTGCTTAAGGAGGCAAGAAAAGGGCTTTGAATCCTCTGGAGCTGGAGTTACAAACAGTTATTCCATGAATGCTCGGAAGAGATCCCTGGGCCTCTAAGAACAAGTATTTTTACCTGCTGAACCACACCTACATCCTCAGCTACTTTTATTACTATGGCTCTGTGGTATAACTTGAAATTAGATGTGGTGATAGTTTCAGTATTTTTTTCAGAATTGCTTTGGATATTTAGGGTCTCTTGTGCTGTCATAAGAGTTTTAAAATTCTGTTTTGTTTAGAAATTCATATGCACATCCTGTACATCATTATTTCTCTTGCTTTCCTCGCTTCAATTCTCCAATGTTCCTCCAATTTCTTAACTTTATGGCTTCTTATTAATTATGATCCACCTCTCTCACACTCACATGTATAGGCTTAGAAACACTACCTGATGAAATTATCTAGTATTGGCCATATATGTTTAGGGCTGACCCCCTTAGCATTAGCTAGCCTATCTGGGAGCTTACTTCTGGAGAAGACTGACATTCTCTCTTTCTATCTCTCTCTGCAAACATTAATTTTCTGTAGCTTTTCTTATAGAGGTGAAGTGATGTAGCATGTCTTTTTGTCCACTGAATTACCATGGGATAATAAAGAATTTTTCTTTTTTTTTTTTCTTTTTTTTTTTTTTTTGGCCTATGGCAAAGCAGCTTAGAGGGAGGCAGAAATCCCAAGCAGGAGAGCAGAGTCAGGGAGAGAAGCACTTCAGCCATCCAGATGCCCAAGAAGCAAGATGTAAAAGTACAGGTAAATGTAGTGATATGTTACATATTTAATAAAACATGGAATATCAAGAGATCAACCTACAGTCAAACTAGGCAGAGGTAGCTCCAAGAATTCCAGGAATGACAGAGCAGTGCTAACTCACATAGCTCTGGGAGTTCTGGATCTCTGTGAGTACAAGGGCAAACAGCTTGGCTTCAATGACACACACTTTTAATCCCAGCACGAGGGTGGGAGGTGAGGGATGGGGGTAGGGGGTGACCTACATCTTTAATCCCATAACTCCAGAGACAGAGATTTTTCTGTGTTTCTGTGAGTTAAAGGCTGACTACCAAATAGAGTAGTTCACTCCTTTAATCCTAACGTGGATGGGATACAGCTGGGCAAGAAGACTATTTAAGGCAGGCTTAGGAAAACAGCAGATATTACAAGCTACCAGAAATGAGGCTGAGCAAGTTGGAAGATAGCTGGGTGAGATTTGACTGTGGTGTTTCCTCTCTCTGATATTTCAACCTTTCCCCAATATCTGGCTCTGAGTTTCTTTTAATATAAGCAGAATTTGAGCAACAGGTAAAGCCATGAGCCTCATGGCAATAAAATGAATTAATGGAAATGATTTGAGTTAAGTAGTAAGCCTGAGCTGCTATATAAATGCAAGAACAGAGAACAAGTCAGGAGGGAGAAGCAATTGGCTGAATTATATAAGGCTTTTTAAGAAGCAGGGAGAGGTTTCTCTATAAATTTATTCTTCTTTCTAAAAAGGAAGGGAAAAAAATGTTACAAGAGCCTAGTGCATAGTGCTGCCTCAAAAGAACACAGGCTCCACTCAGTTTCTCTACCTGAATCAACCTGATTTTCCAAATCAATTCATTCTCCTACCATGTTCCACTTCCATGAAAATAACTCTTTATACCTGGGAAAATGGACAATGAGTCTTTAAAACAATTGTCATAAATTAGAAAAAATTGCATTAAATCAATATATAAAACCAAGAGAGACAGGAGAACATGCAACAGATTTCCCCAAATAACACTGTGAAGAAGTACAGATATATACTCTGGGCATATGTATATCTTTCCTCTGACTGACACCCTGAAGGATAGTCCACATGATCTGTGTGTTGCTGAGGTGGAAACAATTCTTATTTGAACTGAGGAGCAAAGTCAACAGAAATGAATACAAACCATAAATATTTTACAGCTCAGATGGGTTTAAATAGAAAATGTTCTGCCTTATCAATTAAAGGTACACTTATCATTTGTTCTAGGAAATTAGCATATATTCTTCAGGCTAATGCTCTCCTAACTGTGCTATTTCAACATGTATTCTTTACATAGGTACATTCCAGAAAAGCTAGAGGGTCTTCAATTTGATTCCCTTGATCCACATGTCTGTTTTTATGCCAATGCCAAGCCGTTTTTAATTACTATAGGTTATAGTAGAGCTTGACGTCAGGGATGGTGATGCTTCCAGAAGTTGATTTATTGTAAAGAATTGTTTTAGCTACCCTGGGCTTTTTGTTTTTTGATATGAAGTTCAGTATTGTTCTAGGTTTGTGAAGAATTGTGTCGTGATTTTGATGGGGATTGCATCGAATCTGTAGATTGCTTTTGGTAAGATTGACATTTTTACTATGTTGAGCCTAACTATCCAGGAGTATGGGAGTTCTTGTCATTTTCTAATATCTTTTTCAATTTTTCTTTTCAAACACTTAAAGTTCTTGTCATACAGTCTCTCACTTGTTTGGTTAAAGCTACGCCAAAATATTTTATGTTATTTATAGCTACTGTGATGTTTCACTGATTTTTTTTTCACGTCGTTTATCATTTGTACATAGGAGGGCTGTTGATATTTTTTTTAATTATTTTTTTATTTTTATTTTTTTTAAATTAATCTTGTATCCTGTCACATTGCTAAAGGTATTTATCAGCAATAGGGGTTTCATGGTAAAATTTTCGGGTCAATCATGTATACTATCATATCATCTGCAAATATCAAAAGCTTCACCTCTTTCTTTCCAATCCCTATTCCCTTGATCTCCTTCTGTTGTCTTATTGCTCTAGCTAGAGCACTGTATTAAATAGATGTGGGGAGAATGGACAGCCTTATCTTGCTCCTAATTAGTGGGATCAGCTTTAAATTTCTCTCCATTTAGTTTGAGATTGCCTGTCAATTTGCCATATATTGCCTTTATCATGTTTAGGCATGCTCTTTGTATTCCTGATCTCTCTAAGATCTTTATCATGAAGGTGTGTTGGATTTTGTTGAAGGACTTTGGGTTCTAAGGCCTGACCTAGGCATTCAGTTCAGGTGTTCTGCAGAGCATCACCCATGAGAACAAGGAACTAAAAGTCTAAAAGTCTGTCCCAGAAAACAGAGTGACCCAGCCCAGATAGCCGTAAATCAACTCAGATAGGACATAATAGTCCAAGAACACATCAAAAAAAAATTATTCACCACATTCATGTAGGCTTCATTCCAGATATGGACAGATATGAAAATCTGTCAATGTCATCCACCATATAAATAAAGTGAAAGAAATAAAGCCCATGATCATCTGTCTCATTAGATGCTGAAAAAACCTTTGACCATGATAGACCCCAGACACAGGGTACTATCCTCGGGAAGGGGGGCCCTAAGAAACCAGACTCCAGGCCAATTGATTCAAAAAGCATAAGGATTTATTTCGTCTGTACAGGCGGGCTACCTCCCTGCCTCCAGAGCAAGAGAGTAGCAAGGGAGGAGCCGGGATTTACAATGTCATATCTCTTTTAAAGGCTAAGACTATAAAATCACTATAGCAACTGGGGCAACACATGATTGGTCACTTTAAAGGTCATACTTTAAAGTCTTAAGGTTGCTTACAATAGTCATGGGGTTGCCTTAAGATCAGCTGGTTAGGGGGCTTTTACAACTGGGTGTTGGTCACCTCTATTCTGCTTTGGAACTTCTGGTATTTTAATCACAGTTTCGACTATTATGTCCTGAGTTGATTATGGCTATCTGGGCTGGGTCACTCTGTTTCCTGGGACAGACTTTTAGACTTTAGTTCCTTGTTCTCATGGGGGGTGCTCTGCTGAATACCTGAACTGAATGCCTGGGTCAAGCCTTAGAACCCAGGGTCCTTCATTCCCCCATTTTCTTTTTGGGTACTGTCTCAATCATGAGACTCTGGCAATATGCTCATGAAAGTAGTCTATCTAGAAGATGGTCTTGTGCCCACCCCTGCAGACCCAAACTGATCTGCAAGGTCTCTCAAAAAAGCAGCTGGGACCTGACTTGCAAAGCAACTCTAGGCTGTAAGGACCTTTGGCCTCTATAAAAAGATTTGTCTCTTATGTCAGGTTTTTGTTTTTTTTTTAACTTAGCATTTTAACTTTTTATGGGTTCGAGGGTATAACGGGCATAGTTTTTCTTTATTACTGCTTTAAGCTGACATTGGGGCGTTGTTGTTAGGGCCCCAAAAGGTTGAAAAGCTAGTAAAGGAACTGGGCTCCAGGGCTTCTGTCAGGAGCATGTAGCTGTCCGATCCAGTAGCCGAGAGACAGGAAACAGCCCATATGGGTAGAACTGGTTCACAGGCTTTTAGCAAGTCCACAGCTCTTAGTCAAGTGGAAATCTGTTGAGATATGTTAAAACTGAGAACAAAAGGTTAGAATTTAAATCTTGGGCCCAGTCTTAGTAATTTGGGAAGGGCAGGAGTCTCCAAGCCAGAAGAGAAAGGTATCATCTTTAGGAACAGACAGGTGGGAAAAACTTAGGCTGTATTTATCTGGAATCTTTTTGGCCTCTGTGAAGTAGGTCTAAATTTTATGATTTTTTTTAAGTTCATATAAATTGCAAAAAGACATAAGAATTTTAGTTATATTAGTATTTTTTAAAACTTTATTTATTTATTATTTATTTATTTATTTGCCTTGGTGTTTGCCTGGAACTGGAACTAGAGACAGTTGTTAGCTGCCATGTGGGTGCTGGGAATCGAACCCGGGTCCTCTGGAAGAGCAGACGGTGCTCTTAACCGCTGAGCCATCTCTCCAGCCCCAAGTATTTTTAATCAGGCTTTATAAAATGAGCTTGAGGGGGCTGGAGAGATGGCTCAGCGGTTGAGAGCACCGTCTGCTCTTCAAGAGGACCGGGGTTCGATTCCCAGCACCCACATGGCAGCTAACAACTGTCTCTAGTTCCAGTTCCAGGCAAACACCAAGGCAAATAAATAAATAAAGTTTTAAAATAAATAAATAAATAAATAAATAATAAAAAATAAATAAATAAAATGAGCTTGAAAACTGGCTATCACCTTGCAGAAGGATCTGATTGTCTGATTTTATTAAGCTGACTAAGTTATAACTAGCCCAGCCATCAATACTTGCAGAGATCTGAGAAGGATAAATTATATTTAAGTGCAGAATGAGCAGCTTCTGAATCTATTAAAAACAACAGAGACCAGTCTATATCTAGTTAGCCATACTCAGGTCTCTACCTAGCTGGTGGCGGGAGTATCTAAACAGCATCAATCATTAATCTTCAGCTGCCAGCCCTTTAGGGTGGAAGATTTTTCTCTACAGTAGAGGGACATATGGGAGAAGACTGACATTACTCTGTCTAGGCAAAAGGGTTTAATCAGTTTTTTAATGTCTTCAGATCTAGCCCAGGTTCCTGGCAGCAGGCAGGCATTGTGCTATGGCACCTTGCCCAGGTTAGCACTGCTATAATCTAGACAAAGATCTTGGTGTCTCATAATCTTCTTTGGAGACCTTGGGTCACTGTTAGGATCTGGGAGTCTCTGTCTGAGAAATAAACATTTTAAATGTCATATTCTGCAGATCTCTGAAATATGAGGGCTGCCCAGGTATATCTGCATAGAAAAATTTTGTCTTTAGTTATTTATTGTAAGCTTAACCCTGAAACTTATATAAGAGACTAAATTTTAACTTTATAATTAATTACAGTACTTATAAGAATGACTGTTTGTGTTTCTTAATAGCCTTGAATTAGCTTTTATTGTTTTTATTAGTATACTTTATAAGCATTTTATGGATGTCTTTATTATCACTTTAAATTTTAAAAAAGTTTGTTCTCAAAACTATGTGCTGAACTTAGATTTAAGATCTATGTCTGGCAAGATAGGCTGTCTTTGCAACCTTGATTATGTATTTATAAACTTGTTTTCAGATAAGTTAAAAAAAATTTCTAGCACATAGAATCAATTTTTATACTCAGCATGGAGTCTATATGCTCAAATTAGGTCATCTGCCAAAGTTCTTGTCACATAAATATCAATAGTGCATGATGATTAATAAAAGTAAACTAATTTTAGCATTTTAACAATTATAGTTATATTTACACATACAGAGTTGGATCTAAGTTATATATATATATACATATATATACATATATATACATTTAAAGCTAGCTTTTACCTATATATAGTTAACTCTAAGTCACATATATGTCTATATAACCATATATATGTCATAAACATTTTGCAGTGAAGAATCATCAGCTAATTTCAAAATGAAGAAAAACTAAATCAGATTAACTCAATATCTTACATTGTTTTAAAAAATTCAGTATCTGTAGGTATGAGAAATCACAGCAAACAAAATCTACATCACCTCTGACTTTTTATAACATTTTATATATTTTTTTATAATATTTTATATACTTTTAGTCAGTCTCTCTAATTTTTAGGCACTTTTGCTTCAGACATTTTTTTTCTGTCTCTTTATTATTTTAATCTTCTGCCTTTTTTATCATCTTCTGGATAACATAAAAACTTTTACAGTCTTTTTTGTGGATTTTTTCAATATGCATACACTGTAGCAGCATATGACCAACATGAAGCATCTGAAAATAGCAGTAGGGTTTTTTGTTTTTTTATCTAATAATTTGTAACTAACCTCTGTAAAAGATGACAAACCCACTGGATCTGAATGATCAAAGCAGCAGTCGCTGTCTCAGCAACTACAGTCAGTGATTGACCAAAAATATAATTTAAAATAGAGTCATGTCATATTCTTTTAAATGTTTTCATGCATAGATTTTTAATTAGAATAAATTTGAACCTTATTTAATAATTTTTATTACTGTCATATTAAAAAAACATTTGAACTCCTGCTAGGTTCTAATTCTTGACCATAAGTGCAGTCACAACAGCTGTGGGTGGTGACTGACTGCTATTGGGAATAGAGATAGCAAAAATATTTAAACTATTTTGTCTCAGCTTTATGCTTTTAACAAGATTAGAAAACACATCAGAACAGCATGGATAACTTTCTTGAGAAACAGACAAAACTTTTTAACAAGGCAAATAGAACTTTCTGACCAGAAACAGAACCAAATGAGCAGGTAACATCTGAGTTATAAAAATCCATGCACACATGAGTTTAAACATTAAACACACATTCTGTGGCCATATTTTTTATGCACTCACACATTTATCAATAGGTGTAGCCTGGCTAAAACATCTGCATAGATAAAACTAAACAGGGCAATATTACACATGAAGAGAGTAATGAACAGTTTTCAGGAGGCTGCTATGGGAATGCTGTCAGGCAGCAACAGGTGCCCCTGGCTCTAGGAAAGAACCAGGGGCTTCTCGGTCCCGGTCTTTGAGATAATTGACAAACACAGAACAAACACAATCCGGGCGGTGGGCGACTCTGCTATAGAGATACAGACGGGAGCGGACACGAACAACTCTGTTTCCCAGGAAGGGGTGACACCAAGTCTCCTACCTTCCTCTCAGACAACCCTAGAGGAGACCACCAAGGAGGGGACCAGGGGGGCCCCCGGACTCAAGGCACATCTGCCTGCCTCCCCGACTGTCTCAACTACAGATACAAACGGGAGTGGCCACGAACAGCTCCATTCCCCAGGAAGAGGAGACACCAAGTCTCTTACTTTTCTCCAGACAACCCTAGGAGAGACCCCCAGGGAGGGGACCAGGGGATCCTGGACTCAAGGCACATCTGCCTGTCTCCCCCACTGGCCCAACAATATACTACTGGTCCTGCTCAGGCACAAAATACAGATGCCAAATCGCCCAGACAACAGACAAATACTCAACGGGCACAGAACAATTTGAACTCGTTCTTACCTCCAACCAGTCCTGGAGTGGGGGGTCTAGGGGCACCTCCAAAATCCTGGGCAAGCCCCCAAATGATAGACACCAGACTCAAGGTACTATCCTCGGGAAGGGCGGCCAAAGAACACAGACTCCAGGCTAGTTGATGCAAAAAGCATGAGGATTTATTTCGTCTGTACAGGCGGGCTACCTCCCTGCCTCCAGAGCAAGAGAGTAGCAACGGAGGAGCTGGATTTACAATGTCATATCTCTTTTAAAGGCTAAGACTATAAAAATCACTATAGCAACTGGGGCAACACATGATTGGTCACTTTAAAGGTCATACTTTAAACTCATAAGGTTGCTTACAATAGTCATGGGGTTGCCTTAAGATCAGCTGGTTGGGGGGGCTTTTACAACTGGATGTTGGTCACCGCTATTCTGCTTTGGAACTTCTGGTATTTTAATCACAGGTTCTACTATTATGTCCTATCTGAGTTGATTGGACTGGGTCACTCTGTTTCCTGGGACAGACTTTTAGACTTTAGTTCCTTGTTCTCATGGGGGGTGCTCTGCTGAATACCTGAACTGAATGCCTGGGTCAAGCCTTAGAACCCAGCATTCTTCATTAGAAATCTGAGCTGAAACCATCTGGCTCTGGGCTTTGTTTGGCTGGGAGACTTTTAATAACTGCTTCTATATCCTTATAGGATAAGGCTTATAAGTCTATTTAAGTTTGTCTGGTCTTAATTTAATTTTAGCATTGAAGGTCCAGGAATATAAGAATAAGATAAGAATATGCATTTGGAATATATTGTCCATTTCTCCTAGCTATGTGTGAAAACAGTCATATAGGCAACGAACTCTTACCTATAATTAAAGTCCTTCTTTCTTTTTCCAACATAGAATAGACCAAGAGTCTGCCTCCTACAATTATGTTTATTTAGCAGACATTGGCCAGTGACAGTATCCTGACAAAAGTATTTCATTTGAGAATGGCCTGTGAGGATGGATGAGAGACAGCACCCTGAAGATCACCTCACCTGCAGATAAGAAAAGCTAATGTCACTAATCTTAAATTCTTAAACTCCTTGTACTTAGGTTTCCCTTAGTTTATTAAAACAGGATCTTAACTTAGAGATTTACTGGTCTTAGATGGAGATGGGTGGAGTAATCAATCATTTGTCAGTCTTTGGAGGGAAGGTAAATTACCCATTGGAGACCTGCAAGCAGCCTGGTTCCATTTCTTGTGCAAATTAGGCTTAATCTTTTCCTTTTGTCCAACAGCCTATGTATAAACTTTAGATCTAAAGTCCCTTTTCAGCAGCTTCTTAAAGAAAGTACTACAGAGGAACAGTCTTGTTGTGCCCTGGTTTGGAGGCCACCAAAAAGATGACCAGAGATGCCTGAATTCTCTTAAATGCAAAAACAAGGTTTATTGAAAATTATGAGCCATGGGACAAGGACCTGAGTCTAGCACACAGGTGTGACAGTGGCCAGAGGAGGTCCTGGTCCTTTGTAAGCTAGGTTTTTAAGGGCAAAAATCACAAGGTTATATATACATCAATTGGGGTCTTTTAGTATGGATACAATTCTGATTAGCTCATCTTTTGCGGGGATTTTTAATTTCCTCTGTAATCTTAGCCAGCTGTTTGCCAAGCCCTTTCTTTGAGTACCTCCTGGGTTGGGTCTTTCCAGGCTATCTCTAGTCCTGAGATAATTCCATGGATAATTAACTGTTATCAGTTCCTAAACTACCTCTCCTGTTTGACCTTTGTTCCTATGCAGACCTCAGGCTTGTTCCAAAGCTGGGAACTTTAAAAATGGAGGTGCTTGTCTGATTCTTCAGCCTCAGTTTTCCTCCACTGCATAAACAGATGACCCAGCAATTGAGGATGCTTCCCACAACCTATTGGAAAAGTAGCAGCTCCAGTAAACCAGATGAAGGCAAGGAAAACTAAAAACAGCTCTACTTTGTTTATGGGGTGGTTTTTTTGATAATTAATAAACTTTTACCTTTATTTCTAGACACACTTAGGAATACAGTCTAAACACATGATTTCCCCTTTAGATTGTTTTAGGTAATAATTAGCTTTTTATTTTTTATTTATTTTCATGGTGTACCATATTTTCTGGATGTTTTGTGTTCTTACTTTTTTTGGTTTTAGTGTTTTCTTTGACTGACAAATCTGTTTCCACTATTGAATCTTCTACTCCAGAAATTCTCTCTTCCGTCTCTTGCCTTCTGTTAGTTATGCTTTCATCTGTAGCTCCTGTTCGTTTACTCAGATTTTCCATTTTCAGCATCACCTCATTTGTCTCTTCTTTTTATTTCTTTTATTTCAATTTTCAAGTCTTCAACTGTTTCCTTCACCTATTTTATTGCTTTTCCTTGATTTTCTTTCAGCGATTTGGTAATTGCTTCTAATTTCTTTCCTTTTCCTTGATTTCTTTAAGATAATTTTTAAATGCCTCTATTATCTTCATAAAGTTATTTTAAAAGCTGTTTTCTTCTGCTTCATCTACATTGTGATGTTCAAGTCTTGCTATTGTAGAACCCCTAGATTCTAGTAGTACCATATGTTTATGTTGTTGTATGTATTCTTACACTGATGTCTACCCATCTCTTCCTCCAACTGATGCAAATGGTTTCTGTGTCTCAGGGAGGTACACTTGGTCCAATAGGCACTTTGTCCAATCAGAACTGATAGGTTCTGTGACTCAGAGGCCTTCTCTTGGTTCAATTGGAGCTTTGGATCTAATAGGAGCTGCTGGATTCTCTGCCTTAGAGAGCTGCTGAGGTCATAGGTGCATGGATGGGTTTGTGGTAGGTAATGGGACTTGCAGATTGCCTAGTACAATGAGGGTTGTTGGTGGGGAAGCCTGGCCTCAGTTTTCCCTTCTGGCTCACAACCGGGGCAGCAAAGTGTGGGGTAGAGAAGCATAAGTTGTGCTTCAGTGCCTAGGTCCTAGAAACTGGTGAGCTAAGTTTTTTTTGTGAAGAATGACTCTGACATTGATTCTGATTCAATGTCATTGAATCTTTACACTGCTTTTGGTAGTATAGCCATTTATAAAATATTAATTCATCACATACATGAGCATGAGAGGTATACCCTTTCATCCTTTAGTATCTTCAACTTTTTTCTTTAGTGTTTTAAAGTTTGTATTGTAGAGGTCTCTCAGTTCTTTGGTGTTCTCATGTGCTGACTAATTTTTATAGCAACTTAATACAAGTTAGAATCATATTGAAAGAGGGAATCTCAGTTGAGAAAATGTTCCTACCAGATTTGCTTATGGACAAATCTATGGTGCATTTTCTTGAGTGATTATTGATAGATGCTATCATACTCTGGACTGGTGGTTCTGGATGCTATAAGAAAGTAGCCTGGGGGCTGGAGAGATGGCTCAGCAGTTAAAAGCACTGATTGTTCTTTCCATAGGACTTGAGTTTGATTCCCAGAATCCATATGGCAGCTAACCTCTGTGTGTAATTCCAAGATCTGACACCCTTACACAGTTATACATGCAGGCAAAACACCAATTCACATAAAATAAAAATAAATATTTTTTTTAAAAAAAGAAAGAAAGTAGCCTGAGCAAGTTATGGAAAGCAAACCATAAGAAGCATTCATTGATGGGTCTGCATCAGCTCCTGGCTCCAGGTTCCTGCCCTGACTTTCCTGAACTTGATAAGGAAGTATAAGTTGATTAAACCCTTTTCTTCCAACTTTGCTTTTAGGCTATGATATTTTATCATAGCAATAGAAACTCTAACAAAGACAATTGATTAGTTTTCATTACCAGTTTGACACAGCCTAGAGTCACCTGGATAAAGAAAAACTCAGCTGCAGGGTTGTCTCCATCGGATCTCTGTGGCCATGTCTGCAAGAGACTGTCTTGATGAATGATTGATGCAGGAATGTAGTGCCTGTAATACCTGTGCTACCTGTATCATTTGTGAATCAGGCCCGGTCCTGGAGACTGAAAGACACACAGACTAGACACAGACTGCTGGGTCATTTGTGCACCGTTAATGCTGAATGCTGTCTATTGAGACTCAGGCTCAGACTTATACATCCGAGGCAGAGCACAGGTGGAAATTCCCCAGGTGGCTGGAAATAACTGACTTGTAGCAATCAGCTTAGGCTCACCTGTTCTAACTTAAACTCATCTGTTCTAACCGCCACAGGCAGGAAAACAGAAACTTACTGGAGCCGGGTGTTAAGCATAGAATGTACAGCCAGCAATCCACAGGCTTTGCCTCGTGGCTCAGAGTGCAGGGGAATGTCACACAGAGGCCTACACAGGAAGGCCCAGTTCACTGCATGAGACACCATCTCAAAACAAGTATCAGAAAATTAGCTGAGCACCAGCCAGAGAGTATACAAGAAACTGAAATTTCTCCATGATGTCTGCTGCAGTTCCTAATGACATCCTACCCTGCCTTCCCTCGATGATGGACTGGGACATGGAATTGAATGCCTCCACGAGGAGCTTTTAGTCATTGTGCTCACATAGACACAGAAGACAAATGAACAACTGGTTAGGCTTATTTCTAGTCCTTATATATTTTTTACTTTTCTTTGAGGCAGTTTTGAATGGAATTATTTTTCTAATTTCTTTCTCAGTATGTTTGTGATTGATATCAAGAAAGCCTCATCTGTTGAAAAGAATATTCTTTTTATTTTCATCTCTTCTCTTCCTGGCCTAGCTAAAGCTTCAAGCACCATGCCGAGAGTGGAGAAAATGAGTACCCTTGTCTTGTTACTGATCGTAGTGAAATATTTCAGTCATTTAGCATATTGCTTGCTGTGGGTTTTCTGTGTTTAATATTCATTATCTTCGGATATGTTCCCTCTATTTCTAGTTTCTTTGTGAAGGGAAGCTGAATCTTTATCAATAACTTTTTCTGAACCTAGTGAGGTAACCACATGATTTCTGTTCTTGTTTATTTATGTAAGGTATATTACATATTAAAGCTCCATACATTTAATAGTGTTATAGCCAAAGGACATTATCTTTGTATGTTCCAGTCCCTTCTTATTTTAGTGATTCACATTAAAGTCCTGGTGCTCTCTTTAATGCTCACTCTTCCATGGACTTCTTGTATCTTCTGTGGTTTCTAGGGGAGGATCATGATTACTATGAAAGCACCAACATGAAAGCACAAAAAGATTACACATTGTATCATCTCTGTTAATCTAGCAAACTTTGATTGTTGTCAAACAATATCCATCAATTTCCCATTCTTTTATATGCTCAGACCCATAATGAGACCTCCCAGGACAGGAAGCTGTGCATCGATTTCCGGGATTGAGCATCAGGAGAGTCTCCTCCTCCTTATTACACAGACAGCCTCCTTTAGGAGATAGACAGTATTTTGCTGTATCTTTCACAAGACCAAGTTTATATCTTTTATGCATCAAAGTATAAGCTACAGAAAGTATGTTTTTATTTTTTAATTAAAATTATGTATATGAGTACTCAGCACACAAGTATGTCTATGCAGTGCCAAGAAGGGAACATCAGAGTCCTGGACCTGCTGTCACAGAAGGTGTGACATGGAGGTTAGTCTCCCTGGAAGAGCTGAGAACAGTACCTGGGTCTCCTGGAATAGCAGACAGATTTCTTAACTACTGAGCTGTCTCTCCAGCCTAGTATCTGTTTTTTAAATGCTACATACTTGACTCTATAAGGCATCACTGATTTAACCACTGTCTCCTATATCAAATGCCATAGACAATTTCTACACAGTCACTTCATGTTGGTCTTCATCTTCTGTACCAAAGCCAGATTACTTCCTTGCAACATGTTGTTAATTTACACTTAATTTGATCTACGTTCTTGTAAAGTAGCCTATTTAAAAAAAAAAACCTTTTATTGATTCTTTGTGGATTTCACATCATGTATTTTGGTCCCACTTATCTTTCAACTCCTCACATCCATCTTCTTGCCTTGCAAACTTTACCCCCACAAAACAATAAAATTTAAAAAACACAAAACAAAAACAAAAAAATCTTGGCATGAAAGCTGTAGTGTGAACTATTGAGTCACACACCACACCCTTTAAGGAATGTTTAGTTTATTAACAATTGACAGATTTGAAGAAAGTATTTTATTATTTATTTTATTTGGTGAGTTTAAAAGATTATGTTTAATTTATTTTTTATTTAATTTGTATTATGAACTAAAAGCTATATTTTGATGTTTTTAAAATTTATTTTATTTTTTTAATTTTCACTAGATAATTATAATTATTAATTATTTTACTTTTAATTTTTTCAGATAATTAAGAAGGAAATAATATTAACTAAATAGCAATTTTTAAAAATGTAAGAAATGAAACAGCTGGCTGTTTGGACAGTTATTTAAAATTTTTTTGTGTTGTTGAAGTATTTATTTTAGTCCTTTTGGCTTAGTATTTTTGATAGACTTTTTAGGGCAGTTGGGTATTTTTAAAGTTTGTTTCATTTTTGTCTTGGCAAGGTTTGGCAATTTTTTTTGTTTGTTTATTTTGAATATTATATTGGTTTTTTTTTTTAAATTTATTTATTTATTTATTTATTTGCCTTGGTGTTTGCCTGGAACTGGAACTACAGACAGTTGTTAGCTGCCATGTGGGTGCTGGGACTCGAACCCGGGTCCTCTGGAAGAACAGCCGGTGCTCTTAACTGCTGAGCCATCTCTCCAGCCCCAAGCTCAGTATTTTTCTTTGTCAG
Organism: Sigmodon hispidus; assembly: GCA_004025045.1. NCBI lineage: Eukaryota > Metazoa > Chordata > Mammalia > Rodentia > Cricetidae > Sigmodon > Sigmodon hispidus. The sequence goes on from PVIH01000610.1 coordinate 316,686, forward strand.
ACTCTTAGGGCATTTCACAGCTTTCCTGTCCATAGTGTTTATTTTGAATATTATATTGTTAGTAGTTAAGGCAAGAGTATGTTTTTGCCAGTGGCTAACTTTTGTCATAAAGAAGGTTAACTTATATGGAGGAGTTTTTTGATGTTTATAATTATTTTGAAGTGCATTGGTGTTGCCAGGAAGAGATGTTTTATTGTTAAAAAGTAACAATTTATGTTTTTGAGATATTTTAAATGTCATATTTTATGGATCTTTTGGAAGTGTCTGAAGACTTGTCTATTTAAAATATATTTGATCTTGAAAACATATTTAATATAAGTATGATTGTAATGTTTAACTGTTAACTTATATTTTTTACATGTTAGGACTAATAATTTGTATTATATTGTATAACATTTTGAACAAATAGGAATATATGTATAGTGACAAAATTAATTTTAACTTTATATTAATATATATAATTTGAACATAATATAGAAAATTAAATTTAATATAAAATATTTAAAGCTAGTAATTTCTTTATATAAACAAAAATACCAAACTAAAAGAACTCAAACATCTCAAAACAAAAACAAACAACACACAAACACCAAACACAAATACCAAAGTCATCAAAACTACCAAAAAATACAAAAAAAAAATACTACTCTAAAAAATAATACCAAGCCACATGGCTAAACAAAATAAATTAAGTTAAAATAAAAAAAATTAACAAATTATATGCCTAGACCCTAAGTCAATCAATATAAAAACAATACAAACATCTATATAATTCTGTAAAACTATATATCTGGGAGGACTGTAGGTCTGAACCTCCACACTAGACTGGAAAGTCCAACCCAAAACCATTTGCAACAATACTTTACTTACTAGGGTCCTCACATAGTAGGAATTATGCTCCAAAACTGTATCATTGTGTTAAGGTAATCTTTCCAAGGCTACATGGCCAAGGAAGCTTACATTTGAATTAACTTTGTTTCTAAAAGCCACAGGGCCTCTGCACAACAAGACAACAGAATTTTTAAATTTCAAATGCTATTTGGTTCTACTAACTCATACATAGACTACAAATTAGAAGTAAGTGGAGTATGGCAAATTTAAAAATAAATTAATATGACATTATTGATGTAGCCTTTTCTAGTTGTCACAGTGTAAAACTGTCAAGCAGGAGTAAGTATTAAATGTATGTTCAGCTCTACATAGGGTGGCGGTGGCCCAACACTGCCACACAAAATTAGGTTTTCATGCTGTTCTCTGACTATAAATATCCATGTGGAAATTTTAACAGGTACTTTCAGGAGGGTCGGTGGATTAAAAATAGACACACTTTGACCTTTGGCTAGCTGTAAGTTCAAGTTACTTTTTGGAATGAACTTGTAAACGACGGTCCTAATTTTATTTATGGTTTATAAAGTTGCAGAATTCTTTAATTCCAGGTGCAAGTTTTCTCCTGCCTTCCAGCTTTGTTCAGTCCCACCTGTGATCGATCCCCCCCTTCCCTGCTGTCACTGGCTAGTCCCCACAGTCTGGAAGGTCACTGTAAGAGTAGTGCTGGCAGCCCCTGCAGGTTCTGTAGAGGATGACC